>JAAGVU020000123.1:7162201-7173894 GCA_011763525.2 Mormyrus iriodes | reverse complement strand
ATCCAAACCAGACTGTGATGGAGGAGGTGAGGATGGACTCAATGATTGCAGCATAAAACTGGACCATCGTAGACTGAGAGAGATGGTGCATTTTTAACTGCCTCTGAAAGTAAATCCTCTGCTGGGCTCTCTTTGTGATGAAGGTGACGTTGAGCTGCCATTTCAGGTCGTGGGAAATTGTAGTCCCTAGGAATTTAAAAGATTCAACAGTGCTGACAGTTAAGCCTTGTATGGTTATGGGTGAGGGCTGCATGATGCGTGAATGTGGCTTTTCAAACCTGCAGTAGAATTCCTTTCATGTATTGGGCAGTTGATGGTCGTCTAGTAGTTGGGTGGCATTTTTGCAATGGGTGTAGACAGTCGGAGGCAAGTTGGTTAATGTCTGCATTCCTTTCCAGACTGTAGATGGCTTGTTTGTTGAAAACTTTTCCAGCTTTTTAGCATACTCCACCTTGGCAGCTTTGATTGCCTTTTCCAGTTTGCACTTAGCAGTTTTGAACAGATTTTTGTCACCACTCCTGTAGGATTCATCTTTTGTTTTAAGAAGCTGCCTGAGTTCAGCTGTAAACCATGGTTTGTCATTGTTATACCTGACAACAGACTTTTTTGGAATGCAAGAGTCCTCGCAGAAACTTATGTAAGATGTTACAGTGTCCGTGTATTCATCCAAGCTGCTAGTAGCAGTTTTGAAAACATTCCAGTCTGTCGAGTCAAAGCATGATTTTAATTTCTCTACAGCTCCACATGTCCAGTGTTTCACTGTAGTAACAACCAGTTTAGTAGTTTTCAGATTTTGTCTGTATGCTGGAATTAGATGAATTGTTGCATGGTCGGAGTTTCCTAATGCAGCACAAGGGATGGAGCAATATACATTTTTGATTGTGGTGTAGCAATGGTTAAGAGTTCTTTTTTTCCTTGTGGCATATGTGATGTGCTGTCTGTATTTGGGAAGTTCTAGGCTCAGATTTGCTTTGTTGAAGTCACCCATAATAATCAGTGGAGAGTTTGGGTTCCTTTGTTCAATACTGATTATTTGTTCAGCAAGCTTTTTCTGAGCATCACACAGTCAGGCGTGAGGTGGAATATAAACACATACTAGAATAAAAGATGTAAATTCAATAAAGTTTCCAAGTCCGGGGAGCATGATTTCAGCAGAACTGTAACATCGTTACACCAGTTTTCATTAATATAAAAACAAATTCCGCTTTCGATTTACCAGACAGTTCCGCATCGCGGTCGGCTCTGTGGATTTGGAAACCCGGCAGATGCAGCACGCTGTCCGGAATATTCTCAGCAGCACAGGTAAGTAGATCCTTCGGGCTGAGGAAGGAATAACCGGGGCTACACCCACCAGTACCCACCTCCTCACTGGTGGGTGTGTCCTTCTACTGGACAGGTGCCAATGTAATGCCCCATTTGTCCACAGTACAGGCATGCATTGGTGGACCTCCACTGCTGCTATTCTGCGGAAGACAAACAGGTCTGGTCCACCTGCATTGGCTCGGTCGGGGGCATCGAGGGGTCAATGATGTTCGAGTCAGCAGAACCCAGAAGTTCTAACCTTTTACAATGCTCTCAATGGCACTGGTTGATTCGGGTATCCACCCGGATAGCTAGGTTCACCAGCTCTTCAAACGAGCATGGAAGTTTGCAGGTGGATAGCTCATCTGTAAAATGAGTTGTACTGTGCCTGCTGATCAAAACTGGTTGAAAGCGCCAGTGTCTGAATTGCGATGGTGAAATCAGATATAGACGGGCTTCCCTGATAAAGCTAGAGCAACCCGCACACTGCGTCCTTTCCATGCTTGGATAGGTCGAAAACCTGCTTCATCTCTTTGCTGAAACTGGGGAGATCAGCACAAAAAGATGCCCCAGGCTCTCAGGAGGCCATTGCCCACTCCTGGGAGGGACCAGTCAGCAGGGTCATGATTTACGTGACCTGGGAATGATCCAAAGGAAATGTGGATGGCTGTAAGCCAAATATCAGTGAACATCTGGACAAAAAGTAGCCTGACAAAAAAATAACCAACAAGTTCCCGGATTGCCATTGTATTGTGGGGCTGCAGGCAAGTAGGGTTCGCTGGGTGAGGGAGTGGCAGGGAGACTAAGGTGAAAGCATTGCACCTGCGAGGCTAACTCCGTCAGTCCCACATTAAAAGACTCCAAAGATTCACCTACTGCCGTGAGTTTAGACTGGTGGTGACCCAGCAGGATACCTTGTTTGCCCAAGGCATCTGCTAAATGCTGGACACTGGCCTGATCCGTAGGGTCCATCCTGTCTGACAGGATCTTCTGTCACAGAGAATGTGTTGCAAAAAGGAGGACACTAGTGCAAATCGGGTGAGAGAAATTATCTATTTCCTTCTTTAAATCTATACAGCAAAATCCAAATCTTGGTCCCAGATTGGGGTCAGGTGATCAACGTTAGTGGTCAGAGGCGTGGCAGTACTCGGAATCAGAAAACGGGCAGGAGGTCGTGCAATGGGTGTAGACAGTCGGAGGGCTAGGCAGAACTCGGAGTCAGAAAGGACAAAAACGGGATCAAAAACGCAGACAGGGAAAGGGTACATGGGAGAAAATGCTCAAACTCTCAGCAGTCTGAGAAGATCTTGCATATGGCCGACGTACCAGACATGTGTAAGTAAGGAAGGCAATTAGTGCAATTGAGACTGGGAAGGGGCAAGGCTCCAACTGCTTCAGTCAATAAAATGGAGTAGGCAGGGAAGGGACTCCCCTGATAGTGCCAGTCTCCCAACTCAGGATTCCCCGGGGGTGTGGTCTAGAGATGAGGAGCCTCCATGTGACGTCATCAGGGTTTCCCGGACTGATCCACGACAAAGACAGGGCTTGCAATAGCAGCACCACAGCAGCAATGTGGGAAGTATGGACAAATGTGTGGATACGTGCCGCAGCAGTTCTGTGATACTGCAGCGACGCACATGCCATGCAGAGGGTGTGGTCCAGGTCTCAGAGTGTTGAGTGACACAGGCTGTTATTTTTCTTCTCTAATGGAAATAAAAAAAAACATGATTTAATGCCACCTTGTGTCATCAAGACGAAAGACGAGAAGAAATCAAACACAAGAACATGTTCACCTCACGGATGTAAGCTTACTAGGCATGACTTAAATTCTAGATTTTTGTAACATTCATTATCCTTTTTGAAGATTTTTAGTACGCTGCATCTATCAATAAATCTTTTTAAAAAGTACTTTATCATTACTAAATGCCAATGTTGTTTGGTTTTAAAGCTCATTACTACCATTTTAAAAATTTGAAATGCGGAAAGATGAAGAATACATCTATAAAAGTTATTTTATATTATTTTATATATCATTTCTGTAATAGGTTTACTGAGCAATTATTTATTTTAGTCCGCACAATACATTGTGACTAGCAGTATTATGCAGAGACTTTTTGAGAAGCAGTTGCTTAAAGCTTTTAACACATAGATTAAAGGAACACTCCTTTAATCCAACTCCAGTAACTTTAAAGGGAGGTTCTTTAAATACTTTAAAAGGGGCCTCTGCACCTTCCCCCCACACACACACGCACACACACACCCATGCCTGCGGACTAGTAGGCATACAGCTGCTCACTAAGTATGATTCAATCACTGGTAAGTTCCCATTTTTGTGTTTATGATGTTTGAAATAGTTTACTGAATGTAACCTTAACTGACAGACCACAAAATACATTGTTTTTTATAAATTTGTATAAATATATCTGTCGAAGTGTGAACCTTTTCTGGATATGAATGTGAAGAGATAATAGAAAACATGGCAAAATGCTCAAGCAATGCTTAGGAATGCAATTAACTTTCATTGTGCCGTTTTACAGATCACTACATCTGACAGCGCAAATCTGAGACGAAGTGGAAGTCTGAAGAAGTTTTTTATATTTGTTTGCGTCATTACCTTAGTTCTGATACTGACTAAGGTAAGGAAGATTTTATTAGAATTAAATAGAACAAAGCAATCTGTTATTATTATTATTATTTTGTTATTGTAATAGTTTACTTGACGGGGCACGAATACTTAGCAATAACTCGGTTACTATTGAAGTACAAGTCATGAACAAATCATGAACAAATATAGTCGCTACTTGAGATAAAAGATGCGTCATGATTCAGTAATGATGAACAAACATGAATTCAGTATTTCACTTGTTTTATTCACTAGTAGTTCCTTCAGTAGTTCTCAAAAGTTTACAGAATTAACAGATATAGTAACAAGTATAGTAAATGCTTCAGGTAAAACATGCATCAAGATTCATTAATGATGAATTAACATGAGCTCAGCATGTAACTAACACTTAGTTTGTGGATGATAAATATATATGTAATAGCATAATACTATATTATTGGTGCCCCGTCAAGTAAAGTGCTACCATTATTATTATTACTGTTTATGATGTTGCCGCTGCTGCTGCGCAGAGCCTATTTGTGAATCTCGTTTCTCGTTCACCCCACTGAAAACGGCATCATTGCCACTGCTAAGTAAACTCAAACACTTTTTGGTGTCTAGGAAGAAGCTAGCCTTAGAGAGTTACTCACTGTAATTTCTATATTTGGCAAAAAGAAAAAAAAAGCAGAAAGTAAAGCAAATAAAGAACCAGGAGAATAAACAAAAGTATAAATGTCAGCAACGCTAAATTAAATTTTACATTTAGAAAAAGTTGAGTCTGATGGTGTTCTGGAAAAAGTCCAAATATTACAGGTACGGCACAGTGGGCCGGGGCGGGCAGTGCCCCCGTGACAACATGAATGCCCCCCCCTCCAGTGGCCCCCTTAAATACATATGCTACTTGGGTCTGAAATAAATGTATTATTATTACGATTATTATTAATTACATTTATATATGTGTGCGCTGGGAACAGGCGAAACACAAATGTAAGCACATTCTCTTTATGGACTCTAAACGCAGGGTGGTCAACATGCTTCAGTTGATGAAAAGCAAAGTTTACGACAGAAAAAGATAATCAAGCTTGAGGAAGCAAGACAATCTGATCATGAAATCAGAGTGAGTTATGTATCTGTAAACACTGTAAAATGTGACTGCAAAGCATTCCATAAATAACTGATCAGTTTTCAAAGTTGTCTCTTGCTTCTTAATGCTGGCAATCTAGTGTATGTAATACTTAAGGACATTAAGGTGGAATGCGTCTGCCCCCCGTAACAGAACAACTGGCCCCAGTCTGGCTACCCCAGTTGAAATAGTCTAGAACCACCAATGCAGTGGGCTTATTGCAGTGGTCTTGTTTTCCACACTATTTAACCATTTGACGGAGGCTGTTATTGTCAGGACACAGGATAAAAAGCTGCTGGGGCTTTGCTTTCTAGAGGAGCTTAACCTGAGGTCTTTTTTTCACGACTCATTTTTCTTTCACACCTCTGAAAAGCATTATCAGTGGCTTATTACCCTTAATATCCTATTTAGGAAAAATTCATTCATAACCGATTCAAAGGGTAGTACTTCAAATAAACTGTATTTATGCCAAATGTACAAATATCAAACGGTATTCATCACCAATCTAACAACTCATATCCTGTACTGGAATAGAATAGACATTGACAATGAAAGGATGGAACATGAAAGGGATAAATAATAAATGTTTCATTATTTTTGCAACTGTAGAGAAACTTAATGAGCAGCTTCATCTCCCACCGATTCTCAAGCATGGCAACTCTTCCACATCAGGAGATGACAGTATATGATGTGATGCTCTCTCTCCGGTCGGATCTCCCTCCAAAGTCTGTCTGGAAGTCTGTTCAGAACACCTCCAGTCCTGCTCAGAGCACAGCCAGTCTGCAGCATCCCCAAGCCCAGTACTGTATAGGAGACACCTTAGATGTGCGTGTGGACATGCGGGACCACAGTGGGAGGCCTAAGACTCATGGGGGAGACTTCATATTGGCCTGGATTCACTCCCCCAAACTACAGGCCTCCGCCGCAGGAGCCGTCACTGACCACCGCAATGGCTCCTACCAAATCCGTTTCACCCTGCTCTGGCCTGGGGAGGTGCAAGTCTCTGTGCTTCTCATGCACTCCTCTGAGGCGGTGCAGGCCCTGTGGAGGTCCAGGCAGCTCAACTACAACAAGATCACACACGTAGGAACCTTTGTCAATGGGAGCAAAACTGAAACGTCTGAATGCGGTTTCCAGCTGAACACGAGTAAATCCCTGTGTGAGTACAAAGACGAGAGGGACGGAGAATCCTATGCCTGTTACACACCCCCAACCCTGCCCTGTCACTCGATTGACACCATGTCTTCATTCAACACTCCAGGATCTGCCCTCACCAAGGAGGAAGCTTCACTACTGACCCGGTAAAACAGAATTTGTGTTGAAATCTACAGAGCTACTGTTCTTGCTGCTTCCAGAGTAATTTTCTCCAAGGCTGACAGTATTTCAGCCTTCTGTTTATTGTTGTTATACATTTTTTCTTTAAGGAATAACACTGGGGTGAAGATAAAGAACAACTTTGGCAATATGAATGTCAGCAACTGTTCTGGTAAAACCCATTTCTGTTTAGTTTTCTGTCCATGCTGTTTCCCACACATTTTTTTAATCATATGTAAAGGATTCTTAATTTTGTTAGTGTTACAGGTACACAAGAACAGTCTTCGTCAAATTATAACGGTAATGTATAAATACTGAAAATTTGGTTGGCATGTAATTGAGAAATAGCATCTATGATTAAGCAATTCAAGCTATTGATTGGTGTGGAACATTTTCAAAGAAAACTTGGAACCATAGTGTGTCCAATTTTATCTCCATTTTCTTCTTTCTCTCCTCTCTGTCTAGTTGGCCCAAATGAAATGGGTAGGGATTGTGTTCAGAGAATCAGTCCCAGCATCCCAAAAGGTTATTACTGGAGGAACCAGTGGTCATCTTTGTGCTGTCGAACTGGTAGTTTCTTCACTCTAGAGTCCATCAACAGCTGCCTGAAAGGAAAGACACTCTACCTTATGGGAGACTCTACAGTTCGCCAGTGGATTGAGTATCTGATTAAAATACAAAAAGGTAACAAGTTAGACCTGTTATCACTGATTCACTTATAAATGCTGCTGCTATCTTTGACTATTAACATCTTTGACAATAACATTGTACCTTGTAAACAGCTATCAGAGACTCAAGTGTTTTTTCCCTTTGAATTTATAGAGTTTCACTCAATTTTAAACTCCATTAAAGGCCTTTCCTCCATTAAATATATGAACCCTAGGGAAGAGTACAACATCCAGTGGAAAGTACACAACTATCCTTGGATAACTGTCCATAAAACCAAGCTCAGTGAAGCTTCCTACATTTCCCGGGATCTGGACACTATCGGAGCAGAGGGAGAGGACACAGTGGTGGTGATCGGAGTGGGACAGCATTTCCGGGCCTACCCCCTGGAGCTCTTTGTCCACAGGTTGCTGAGCCTGCGGAGGGCCATCCAAAGGCTGCAGGCCCGCAGTCCCAGGACCCGCATCTTCATCAAGCTGGAGAACACCAGGGAGCTCTCCTCAGAACCAGAACGCTTCAGCGACTGGCATGGACACCTGCAGAACCTGGCTCAGAGGAAGGTGTTCGGGGACCTGAATGTTGAGTTTGTGGATGCCTGGGAGATGACTGTGGCTGCCAGTACCTTTGTCATCCACCCCAACCCAACCATCATTGCCAGTGAGGTGGCAGAGTTTCTGTCCCATCTCTGCCATACTTCATGGGGTACCAGTGCCAGACTGGAGTCATACGATGTGTTGTTTCTCAACCGATTAATATAAAACCACAAAGGAATATTCTGTGATTAATCCCACCTGCTTTTACTGTGCAACCATAAAAGAATGCTAAAGCTCACATACCACACTATTCCTGTGATGTTCAATACAAAAAGAATTTGATTTTTGAACCATTTCCTGATACCCCAAGATTTCCTTTACTGAACATTCCCAGAATATCCAAATTAGTCCTGTGACAGCTGCTTCATTTCTGGCCATTTTATGACTGCATGGATTTTTGCCAATTAAACTTCTGCCATATCTGTTTCCAGCTGGGGACAGGCAACTCTGTGTATCATAAGGAATGTTGCTTACAAGGTGTCGCATATCAGAAACCTTTGGGCAGAGCTGGACTGGCCATCTGGCAGAGTGGGTATTTTCCTGGTGGGCTGAAGGTTATGCCCCCACACCCCCTCAATGGAAGACCATTTGCCAATTTTTAATCCCAGTCCAGCCCTATCTTTTAGGTAAATGTTTATTTCAGCTCCTGGAATGGGGAAGGGGACAATATATGTTTCGAAAGTGCCTACAAAACATATCATATGCATGTGCTATCGCTGAAGCAGGGTGTGAGACGTACCATAGAACTTAGAACTTCACTTTAAAAATTCATGAATATTATATGTTCTTATTAGAACACTTAGCTGATGTCACAAAAGCAGGGCTTCTTTGACAGGTAGTCGTCCACTCTATACACAACAAAGATGTATGCAAAGCAATGTTGTATTGCAATAGATTTAAATTTAATGCATTTTTTGTAAGTATATCCACCCATCTCCCATAACGTCTTGCAAGCCTGGAGCCTATGCCACGAAGTGCAGGGCACCATGTAGGGGACACAATGGATGTGATGCCAGTTGTGCAGAAGTATAAAAATCATATAATACAAGGCTTTGAAGCTGTAAACAGAATTCACTACCTCCATTTATGAATTTAGTCAATTTCAGCTGCAAAACTAATGACATCCATTAATCTTCCAACTACTTATCCAATACAGGGTTGTGGGCAACTAATTATATTAAATCGCTAATTAGAAAAAGATATCAAATCATGAGATTTCAAGCCCTGTTGCAAAACTACAAAACTCAAATTTCATATAGTAAATTGAGTAAAGCCAAAAATGATAGCGCCCCAGTAATGATATCCGATAGCCCTTGTTTTTCTAGATGTTGAGGTCAGAGCTGCACAAATATAACTGTCCAATAGAAGAGCTGGTGGCTTTAGCATACCATAGCAGAAAAAGATAATGGTACAAAAGCCTGCAGGAAGGCATCCCTGGCCCTGAGGGGTTTCTCAGCCGCAGTGCTGGCCTCTACGGGTGCACAATGACCACGGTGGCCATCTTTCCGGGTGTCCAAGCAGGTGATCTTAGCTGGTGACATAGCTTTCAGGTTTCAAGATGGTATCTCCATACTTAGTGATGCTTGGATACTCTTTCCGAAGGACTATGCATGGGTTCCGTCAGAATGGATGTGCTGTAGTGTAGGTGGCTAACCTCCAGCCCAAGACAGACTTATGTCATCAATACTGGGGCCGAACAGATTCCTGCAGATGATGTCAGAGAGAGATTCAAGAAACTCGTGTCACAGCAGAACCATGTACCAGAATTCAGAGCATTCACAGCACTGTTTTGTTTTCTGTGATTCCATAGACAAAACAAAATGGTGTATTTACAGTGACATGAAAAAGTATGTGAACCATTTAGAATTACCTGCATTTATATACTATATCGACAAAAGTACTGGCACACGTTATCATTAGATCTACAGGAACTTTTATGACATCCCATAATAAATCCATAGGCATCCATATGGAGCTGGTCCCCCCTTTGCAGCTATAACAGCTGCCACTGTTCTGGGAAGGCTATCCACAAGATTTTGGAGTGTGTCTGTGGAAATTTTTGCCCATTATTTGCCCAGAATTACATTTCTGAGGTTGGACATGAAGGCCTGGCTCACAATCTTCGCTCTAGTTCATCCTGAAGGTGTTTGATGGGGTTGAGGTTAGGGCTTTGTGCGGTCCAGTCAAGTTCATCCACGCCAAACTTACCCAACCATGTCTTTATGGACCTTGCTTTGTGCACTGGGGCACAGTCACGCTGGAACAGAAAAGGGCCTTCCCCAAACTGTCCCCACAAAGTTGGAAGGATAGAATTGTCCAAAATGTGGTCTGCTGAAGCATTAAGAGTTCCATTTATTGGAACTAAGGGGCCTAGCCCAACTCCTGAAAAACAACTCCATACCATTATCCCTCCTCCACCAAACTATACAGTTGGCATAATGTAGTTAAGCAAGTAACATTCTCCTGGAATCCACCAAACCCAGACTAATCCATCAGATTGCCAGACAGAGAAGCGTGAATTGTCACTCCACAGAACACGTTTCCACTTCTCCAGAGTCCAGTGACAACATGCTAAACACCACTCCAACTCTGCAGTTATTGAGTCAACAGAGCATTGGTGATTTTTACGCACTAGGTGTCTCAGAGCGACCCCGATGTGTTACTTTGTGTGGTCTGCCACTTCGTGGCTGAGTTTCTGTTGTTCCTAAACGCTTCCGATTTGCAATAATACCACTTACAGCTGACCGTGGAATATCCAGCAGGGAAGAAATTTCACAAACTGACTTATTTCTAAGGTGGCACTGAACTCTTCAGAATGACCCATTCATTCACAAATGTTTGCTTGATTTTATACACTTGTTACAATGGGTCTAAATGAAACACTGGAATTCAATGATTAAGAGGCGTATCCCAATACTTTTGTCCATATAGTGTATTTGAATGTCGTAAAATATGGTCTGAACCTCATATAAGTTACAGTAATAAACAAACACTGCCTATTTTAACTAATAAAACACAAATTATTGTATTGTTCTTGTACATATTGACGTTGAATACATCATTCAAACATTCACAGTGTAAGTCGGGAAACAGTATGTGAACCCCCAGGTTAATGACTTCATCAAAAGCCAACTGGAGTTTGGAGTTAGCAAACCTGAAGTCCAATCAATGAAGCAGGATTTGAGGGTATGGGTTATAACACTTACTACTTACGAGAAACATCTGCTTATATGAACCATGCAAACAAAGCGATCTGGTTGGTTTGCATAAAGCTGGAAAGCGTTACACGGTAGTCTCAAATTTAGATACATTTAATTTAGATATTCATTAGTTACAGTTAGACAAATTGTCTATAAGTGTAGATGATTTAGTGCTGTGGTTGCTCTCCTTAGAAGTGGGAGCAGAATGTTCACTGAAGTAACCTGAAGAGCCTTAGAGCAACAGCAAAAGGCTTGAAGGAATCATTGGAACTGGTTAACTATTAGCATAAAATGCCAAACAGACAGGTAGTTGATGGCAGGACACCATGGAGGAAGCTGCTGATGAAACAAGGCTAAATCGTTCCGATAGAACATACAGCAGTACGTATGGCATTGTGATGGAGCGATATTTGAAGGGCAGCAGCCACAAACCAGGGACTGAAAACTGAGCATGCACACTTTATTTTCTGTTATTCTATATACAAAAAAATTACTCAGAGCGGGAAAAAATAATATCCAGTATGTACACTCTTTACACACATCTTCCAAACTGCACTAACCTCAATAATAGTTTGCTTATAATACACAACACCTAGTCGCCACTCCAAATCCACACTGAGCTGTTTTCAACTCCTGGAATGGGGGATATTATATAGGTTTTAACAGAAAATGTGATAAGGGTGCATGCGACCAGATGTGTGCAAATATACCCTTAAACGCTGTGCAATTACACTGGTACAGTATCTCCTAACACAGAAGTGCTGAATGTCCATACATCAGGTATGTAATAATTTTCACTTTTAAACACTTTACAACTAACCCTTACATCCTAGTGGGGTTTTTTAGGACCCCACTAGGGGTATATGGGGTGCAGACCCCCAGATGGGTCAGTG
>JAAGVU020000123.1:7147176-7162101 GCA_011763525.2 Mormyrus iriodes | reverse complement strand
CACTTATTTTATGTTACATATTTTTATCTAATTGTCATTATTTTGTAGAAATCAGTTTTCACTTTGACATTAAAGGGGCGTTTTTGTAATTTTTTTTTTGTCAAAAAAGCCAAATTATGTTGATCATGATTGATTTATAAAAGCAAGAAAAGGGTAAAACATCCAAGGGAGTGAATACTTTTTTATAGGCACTGTATGTGGTAGCTTGAAGAGACCCACTGGATTTACACCCAGGACAGCTGAAAGGTATTCCTCTGAGCTTGATAAAGAGGGGCTTGCAGTTGTCTTTGGACTGGAGAAGCTTCACATTTCTCTCTATGGCCAAAGATTTACTATTGCCTGACCACAAATCACTCCTTTCTTGTTCAGTGAGATGAAGAGAGTACCATACATGGCTTTTTTCCTGGCCATGTACAGCAGAAAATCATACATTTC
The DNA here is from genome assembly GCA_011763525.2 of Mormyrus iriodes. Classification (NCBI taxonomy): domain Eukaryota; kingdom Metazoa; phylum Chordata; class Actinopteri; order Osteoglossiformes; family Mormyridae; genus Mormyrus; species Mormyrus iriodes. The sequence continues at coordinate 7,161,666 of JAAGVU020000123.1, read as the reverse complement.
TACATTTAAGAAGTCATTTCCACTGTGTACATTTACATATAGATTTGCAATGTATAGAGTATAATGTTATAGTGGTTGATAGGGCAGGAAGTTAAGTAGGAAAAGGCGGCTGTGTTTCCCATTTTGAAAAAATTCAGTTTACTTTTAAATTTGACATTTTGTGGCACTATATTTCTGTATTAACTTACTGGGATTCCTCTGTTAATTGCTTATAAAATTGAACTGATTTTTGAGTCGTCATAATAGATAAATGCCATTTTAGCGTTTAAAATAAAAATACAGCCTAAGATTAAAAATATAGTCAATTGATAATTTGTAATACAGTAACTTTGAAGTACAAACCTAACAAAGTTTAAAAAAATAAGAAACATAGAATAATAAGAACATACAATTACAAAAACAGAAAAAAACGAAATGTGGAGCATAAACAAATAAAGAAAATACATCAATGTACCATAAGTGACAAGAACAGTATGGCTATAAAAATCCAAAACCTTCATACACTCAGACAGCCAGAACTGAGCATGGACAGAAATTGTATAGCTCAAAGACTGAAGGGTGACAGGGCTGTCACCAGGGGGCATCTTTAGACAATGTCTGATTCACTGGGCTACCAAAATATATTTATGTAGTAAAATATTACTAGTAACTGACTAATTATGCGACTTTTATCAGACAGTTTTGTTTCCAGCACATATTTCTAGTATATCGCCATTGTGACTACCATCTTTTCAGAGAAGCGCAGAGACGTTTATACCTTAATTTATATCTTTAAATTACACATTTTGAATAAAGTCTAATAATTGTATAAAATATTCCAGTTTCTAGTTTAAACTTCTTCTCTACAGTGATCCATTAATTAAAAATTAATTCTTTATGTAAACTTTGCATAGTACCAATAAATTACAATGTCCCTATGTTTCGATTTCAAAAAGAAGAGACCCGTTACCTGTCCTGTGCTTGCATATTATTGGGCTAAAACAAGACGAATGCACGCAATACATGCAATTAAAATACTAAAAGTCCCGTTGTATATGAAAGTGTAGCCCTAATATTCACTTCATGCGTCGTGTCGTCATTACGCGCTGATAAGAATTAAACCCATTCTCTCTGTGAATACTAGCCTCAACCGACCATCCATCCACCCACCGATCCAACCATTCCTGTCAGGGTCGTCGGCCTCGTACCCATCTGTAAAACATGTGACCTTGACTACAGATCAGATGTTGAGGCACGTCCCTGCGTCGTTGCTATGGGCGTGCGGAAGCCCCGAAGCCTCGCGAGAGGAGGCGTGGTCGCGTACTTAAAACCGCTTGCACGGTCATCGCCCTTTCGTTCGTCCTCAGTGTAGGATAACGGAAAACACGTTTCGAGATAGGGACACCTAATCACAAACACCGTTTAAAACCAACTTTATCGCTGCGTATAGACTCATCGTACAGAAAAACAAACTCGTCGAAGCGTAACCCAAGTCATCACGGTAAGTTGGTCACTTGATGAGTTACTTAGCAGGCTAGCTAGCTGTATGTCGACCAGCTGGTATGTTGTCTAGCTCAAGGGATTGATGCCCGTGGGGGATTATTGACAAACGTATTGCACAAGAATTCGTTTGGATTAGCTGATAGTAATGATGTAGAAACAGGCCTGTGGATTTGATCATAAAACGCGATCTGTTTAATTATACTGTAATTTCGAGCAGCCGGCTTCCTGTTGGGTTTTCGCATTAAATACATTAAATACATTCTTACTTTTTGCAACATGTCGTTTATTTCGTTATTTCTTAGTGAGAATGTCATAACTCCACTTACCTAATTGAAATAGCAAGTTGGGCCATCTTCCCACATAAACGTCACCCATTAATATCCATAAATGTCATTTGTTACTCTAGTAGGGCTTGTTTATTTCGTTATTTCTCACTACGGATGTCTTAACTTGACATACCTCATTGAAACAGCAAGCTGAACCAGTTTCTCACCTATACTTGCTCATTAATATCCATAAACCAGAATCGGAATTATCTTATTCGCCATGTACAAAAAGTACAGAGACTTTGTTTTGGTAGTGGCACGAGTATATAATTTAAGCATAATGTCGACAAAAAAATTTGCGAAACAATAAAGATAAAAAGAGAGAATAAGAAAATGTTAGATTAATAAATAAATGTAGGCATAATAATTCTACTAATAATAATAGTATTGAATAATATTATTATTGAATAATATTGAAGAATATTCCATAATATTAAAAACTGGTACTAACCAGTTTTTAATTCCAATTTTTATTCTAGTGTACTTTGTATTTGACTTTATGGATTTACTCACCCTGTAACTCTATCTGGGATAGCAAGGCTAGTTCTTTTTATCACTGGCTAGAGTTCTTATACAGGATGTCAAGAGATACTTTGCTGCCTTTTGGCCTTTATTAATCTTATTTAAGTTATGGTATGCAGCCACAATGGGTTTGTGCCTGTCCCTCAAGAGTTGAGGATCTTGTTTGTGATCTGGGAGGCTTGATATTGCACGTACTGCACGTATTTTGTAAACATGACACCTTGTATTTCTCTGGATCTTTTGTAGTCTTTTTAAGGGTTGTCCCACAATAGAACAAGTTCGATATTTAATCCCAGTTGATTGATTTTGTATTTGATATTGTGCCTTTTTTTCTTAGTTTTGCTGTTGTATTTGTAATGGATGAAATAGTTTAAGAATTGATTGAGATCATTTTAAGACTTGTTGAAGCTAATTTAGTACGTCTTTGTGCTCTGAATATTTGGAGTAAGAATTGTAATGTTTTATGATGAAATACTGGCAAGCCTACAGTTATGGGAAACAATTTATTCATGGCTTGAGCTTAATGTTGACAATTGGTTTAAGTTTGTTTTATTGTTTGAGTGAAGGAAGGAAAAAAATTACTGTAAAGACTTTTCCTCGTGTATGTAAAAGAAACTCTCCGGGAAGGAACTTGTCACTGTTTTGTTTTTTTTGTTGTTTTAATCTTGTCAGGCATCAAATTCCAACTTGTCATTGCGGTTAACCTTGTTTTGACTTGTTCACTCCCATGTTCAGACACGCAATGATGGATGTTAGTTGTGTCCTTATTGTTTTACAGGCATCAACGATGGACACCTTGATCCGGCGCTGCCCATTCCTGTCCCGTGTGCCTCAGGCCTTCCTGCAGCAATCCAGGACATCGCTGGTGGTCTATGCGCAGAAATGCCCTGTGATGATGAATCTGGCCTCCAGCCCATTTGCCCGCTCTCTCTGCTCTTCCGCCTCTAGCCAGCAAGATGGAGATGATTCCAGTCCTGCCAAAGGTAAGGGCGCGGGCTATAGATTCAGGTTATGTGAGCATCGCTAAGTCGATATGTTGTAAAACGATTGTCTTTATTTCAGTTGCGGAGAAGCTACCTGCAGGTCACCCCATAGTTCCTTCTGGCCAGGCTGTGGCTTCCAAGTGCCCGTTCTTGGCAGGGGAGATGGGGCAAAAGAACAGCAATGTGGTCCGCCAGGTCCCTCTCGAGCTCCAGGAAGATGTCACCGAGATACGTACCCTGCGGACCGGTCAGTGCTGCGTTCTCCTTATTCCACACATTTGCTGGTGTAAGAATAAGGGACTGTGATCACTTCTCTGATGCCTCTTAAAGCAGTCTGTCCTATATTCCCCATATTTCCTTCCCTTTACCAACATTAAATTGATGGGTGTACATCTTATCCGGCAGGAATGGTGTTGATGATGATGTGGTTTAGTACGTTGTTGGGTTCAGATCTTGTTGATGTGACTTGTTTTTTGAACAGTAATTGCAGTTTAGTAATTTACAGTAATAAATTTAAGCTGACATTGATATGGTTTCCCAATACACAATACACACATTGCAAAGGGAAATGTTGTTAGCTGGGACATATGTGGTTTGTAGGTGAGAGATTTGCAAAATGCCATGCGGAGTGGGGCAACATCTCGGGCATGGTTGTTGTCTTGAAAATATCATGTTTGTATGTTGGATGTATGATTGTCAGAGGTATGAATGATGAGGGGATGCTTTTTCTGATTTTACATTTTAACTTTGCTTCATCCCGAAATGCATGATAACCCCAGAGAAATGACATTTCATGGTTGCTGCGTAAGGCATGGTGCACAGGTATTTGTGCACACGCCATCTCACTATATAAGGATACAATAAAGAATCTTAAATGTCATCTTTCTGTTCTGCCCAGAGGTTACCAAACCCCAGAAGACCCCCCCGGCTACTGCCGTTGCTGACCTGACCCACGAGGAGAGAAACCGCTTCTTCCAGAAGCTCCTGAAGCAGCGGCCAGTCAGGGTCTCGCACCTGCTGCAGGAGAACATGCCGAAGTGTAAGCGTGCCAGCCACAAGTCGCTAATAATATGGACCAGGCAGCAATCGCTCTACGGGGTCGACGGCGATCTGCCGACAGAGCCCCGAGTTTCTCAGCCTCCAGATCAACTCAACCATGACTGAAGTCTGCCAGGCAGATTTGGGGCATCAGAGTAGCGGGTTCAGTAATGGATTTCCCCTAAGAACCTGCACTCTGTGTGAATCATTGTTTGTCCATTGTGTATATCTCATGAGTATGCTGTTAGTTGTTGGTACTGGATGTGGCTTTATGGGTTAGCATTCTAATGTACCTGTTGCACCATAAAACCTCTTCACTCTTGAAACACAACAGGCAACTCATCAATGCATGAATTTCAATCTAAGCCTCCATGAGGTTTGGCTGCATCCTGAAAGCCTCATGTCACTGGATGTAATGGGAACACTCCTCTCTTTCAGCCATCACCAACTTCCATTACGACACGTTCTTTGAGAGGAAAATCGAGGACCAGAAGAGAGACCACACCTACCGCGTATTCAAGACCGTGAACCGCAGGGCGCAGGCCTTCCCTATGGCGGACGATTACAGTGAATCACTGAACGCGAGGCGTGACGTTTCCGTGTGGTGCAGCAACGATTACCTGGGCATGAGTCGGCATCCGCAGGTCGTGCGCACCGTAATGTGAGTGCTCTGGTCTAGGATGATTTAAAAAGGGAGGGGGATATTTAAGATGGCAGTAAGCCAAGAGCAATGGACTTGAAACTTAAACAATTCTCAGAATGTGCTTGGCAGGTGTGACCATAATGTTAAGGGGTAAAGGGATAAATACCCAGCCAGGTAAAGGGGCATAAGTCTAGCCTTTGAATCCTCTTTCTAATCTTTAGCGATCTAATCTTGAGTGATTTTCTGTTGATATAATCAGGAGTGTCATGTACCTTACTTTTTTCAGGGGGCACAACTTCATATGCAACACATGGTTAACAATGGGGGGAAAATTGCAAAAAACACGACACCTTTACTTATAACAACACTAGTAACATTTTTGGAGGTCAATGAGACAATGTGGCTTTTTAAAAAGGTACTAAAAAGGCCCTTTTGATATTTGAGGCTTTAGTATTTTTTTTATTTTTCTTAAATGCATTGACACACAGATGTTGGCCTTCTCTACAGGGACACCTTACGTAAGCATGGGGCGGGGGCTGGGGGAACTCGGAACATCTCTGGGACGAGCAAATTCCATGTGGAGCTGGAGCGCGAGCTGGCGGACCTGCACGACAAGGACGCTGCTCTGCTCTTCACATCCTGCTTCGTGGCCAACGACTCCACCCTCTTCACGCTGGCCAGAATGTTACCCGGTAATTGTTCCAGCATAAACGCTTTTACAATAGCAGGAAGCTCCCCACTGTGTCCATGCTGATGTGGACATCTGGAGAACTTGATTAATGCTTGCTCCCACCCCCGATTTCCTGTTTGGGGAATCGCGCTGTGGTTGCATTCTTATGGCAACCAGTGTCTCCTTCAAGATCCATCTGTTTGCAGAATCCCTCTGCTAGCCTACACCACTATGTTTCTGGAATGCTTTTAGTGTTGAGCTTTGTTTGCTGATTTGAAAGCTTGTTCCGTTAGATTCTTGCTTTGTTTGGAAGATGTTGCAGAGCTCTTGCTCTTATTCTAATTACACTTATAACTGGCCATTCGTGGGAAGCTCAGCCAAGTTGCACTTATATTAGCCACCATATGTTTGTAATGTTTTATTTGTCTCACATGTAAGCAAAAGCTTCCGCCAAACAATGTAAAGCACAGATGTTTCCCTAAAAACCAGCTCTGTTTTAAATTGCAATGCATGTGGGGGCTTTCTTCAGGCTGTGAGATCTACTCGGATGCTGGGAACCACGCCTCTATGATCCAGGGGATCAGGAACAGCGGCGTGTCGAAGTTCATCTTCCGCCACAATGACGTTAACCACCTGCGGGAGCTGCTGAAGAAATCCAAGTCGTCCACACCGAAGATTGTGGCCTTTGAGACTGTGCACTCCATGGATGGTATGTGAGACGACAAACCACTGACTTGCATGTTTTTACACAAAGGTGAAGATCCACCTCTGTGTCCTACATGCAAAACACCTTTATCTGTTGTATTATATTGTTATTATTTATTGTATTATGTGTTTTATTGTATTGTCCTTTTAACTCAGGCAAAGATACCGTTTTGCTGACTCTATTTAAAACAGGTTTTTAGAAAAGTGTGTAATTTGATTTAGCTTTTGATTTTAAAAATAATCTTGAGCATCATCTTTAGTTTTTTAACTGTTTGTAGAATTTTATGGTAACTTATGAAGTTTCTAACTTTTCAGCTATTCAGTGTGTTTTAATATCTGTATACTCTCACCATGAATACAGCTCAAGCTGCTGACCTGGTGTTAAAAGTCCACATAATATCGTAACAGATTCTGAACCACAAAATGAGTCTTCCTAGTCTTTGGGAATGTCCTGTTACAAATCATGCATGGATATCATGCACTTAGTGGGTGAATGCTGGCTGTGCGATTTTAAATGAGAATTGGTGTACATGCCTCATCGTAGATGAAATGTGCCTTTTGGTAAAGGTTCCATCTGTCCACTTGAGGAGATGTGTGACGTGGCCCATGATTTTGGAGCCATTACCTTTGTGGATGAGGTTCATGCCGTCGGCTTGTACGGAGCCCGTGGCGGAGGCGTAGGGGACCGCGATGGGGTCATGCACAAGATGGATATCATCTCTGGGACCCTTGGTAAGAAATCTGGAGTGGCAAAACCCATACATGAGACTGTTGCTAATATGATATAGATGTTGCACTAAATAAAATTTAAAGTATGAGGCTGGGCTTTGTAGAAGGTTTTTCCTCTTGGTCCATGGTCTACATTCAGGTGCTCGGTGTATTTGCCTGTCAGGGCACTTGGAAGTATTTCTCTGCTGGCGTATGTTTAGACTTCTCTGCCATCAAAGTAGTGGAAAGAATGACAGGAATGGGAATAATCGTGATAGCTAGATAACCGGTTTCAAGGTTGCTCAAAGACCCAACATTGTTATCATTCTGAACCAGCAGCCTTCTAATTATGGGAACATCAGTCTTAAGTGTCATAGACAATAGTGGAGGGGAAACCAGCACTGAAGGTGCTGATTATTTGAGGATACTGTGAGGCTGCTGTGGTGGTTTCCTGTGTTTGATGAATAGTATGTGAGGTAAAGCATTAACCCCTGGCTGTCATGTCGCAGGCAAAGCCTTCGGCTGTGTGGGCGGCTACATCGCCAGCACGAGCACGCTGGTGGACACGGTGCGCTCGTACGCAGCCGGCTTCATCTTCACCACCTCGCTGCCGCCCATGCTGCTGGCGGGCGCGCGGGAGTCTGTGCGCACACTGAAGGGCGATGAGGGCCGCTCGCTGCGGCTGCGGCACCAGCGCAATGTCAAGCTGCTGCGTCGCATGCTCATGGACGAGGGCCTGCCCGTGATGAACAGCCCCAGCCACATCATCCCCATCAGGGTGAGCCCCCTTGCCAGCCGCACGGCTTCGCCTTGCCTCCCCCGAGGAGGTCGCCTGGCCTCAGTCCTGATGCATGTTTCTCGCTGCAGGTTGCAGATGCGGCAAAGAACACGGCGATCTGTGACATCATGATGAGCCGCTACAATGTCTACGTCCAAGCCATTAACTATCCGACGGTTGCCCGTGGGGAGGAAAGGCTGCGTGTGGCCCCCACGCCGCACCACACCCCCCAGATGATGGAATACTTTGTTGGTAAGGGTGACCATTATTTCATCAGTTGATTGTGTTAGTGCAAACTGTACCCTGTGTAGTTGGGAATATTTCAAATCTGTGAATACTTGAAGTAGGGCTGCACAATGCATCATTTCAGCATTGTCACTGTGATGTGCACATGCACGATAATCACATCGCATTTTTTAACAATGCTTTTTCTGCTTGCACAACTCCCGGGAACACCAACTTATTTGACACTGTTGGTAGATAATAAGTTCTATTTGGCTATAGTGCATTTCAGGTACTTTCATCTCCTTTTCGTTTCATAAATTGCAGTATTCCTTGCAGAAGTTTCACATTTTGTGATGTGACATCCTGCAGCCCTAACGTCTAGTAGGATAGTGTGCAGTGTAATATACAGTCTGTTTTAACAGAGAAGCTGCTGAAGACCTGGAAGGAGGTGGGCCTGGAGCTAAAGCCTCGCTCCTCGATGGAGTGCAACGTCTGTCACCAGCCGCTGCACTTCGACATGATGAACGAGCGCGAGAAGTCCTACTTCAACGGGCTGAGCCAGCTGATCTCGGCCCATGCTTAGAGCTCTGATCCCCACATGTCACACACTTCCCAATGCTACATCATCATTGGGATGGCGGCTTAACTTATCGATGTTTTAAAGTCCACGTACGCCGTGTCCTCTATCACAAACGTGTAAGACAAATAAAGACCCATATGTTCAGATGGCTCTTGTCTGGAATTCTCCTTTTCAATCGATCCCCTGTTTTTCAGGGATCTTTGAGATTGATTACAGGTGCCTTATTGAGCAGCCCAGCCGTGATGAGCTGTCGCTATGGTAATGCAACGTGAAATCATGTGGGCTGCAGAGTTTAGTCACTGATAAGAGACCCATGTCCTAGCTTGTAGGGCTGATAAATGTGATATGGTGCGACTTGTGTTTACAGCTAGTGTAGTATATCTATTATCCATCTTTTGTATCATTATCCAACTTACACTTTCAACATAAGGCAACAGCTTAAACCCCCAACATCATTAATCCCTCTACCTGCTGTCTATTAGTCACTGCATTTAATCTAATTAGCATTATTTTGTATGATAATTACACTGTCAAAAGTATGAACAAAATCTAGTTTCTTTTCCACTGTTATAATTATCCACACCTGAGTCAGTGTGGCAACTTCTGAATAATTATTCATATATTTTTATTATGGCTGATTAAATGAGTACAATTAGTTGAAAAAGCGCACCACACATCTTATAAACAAAACTGGAAAAGCATGATTTGCAAACATGAACAAAATGCGCTATTTTGCACACAGCAGGAGAATTAGGTGGCCACCGTAGGCCTGACATCACTTTGCATGTGAGCGGCTGCTGGTCAGATCATCAAAGCACCTTATTATGGTGATAAACTGTCCCCTAAAGACTCTTTCACCAGCTTGGATTAAGAAGAGTGCTGGCAGACAGCACAGCTGAGAAAAGAGGGGGTAGTGATTGCTGGCCAGCAGCTGTGGAGTGAGGAAAGGAGAATAACATCTGAAGCGGGGTTTTCCTTCAGCTTCAAACCCCTAGAAAGTAGTAAGAACAAAACAGAAGGTGTTAAAATGGAGCACCAATTTGCCAATATGCCAAATAAAAAGGTTCAGTAATGGCAGAGGCCTCCTCTCCCGTTAATACAAGATCTTGGAAAAAGATGAATGCAAAGCTGGAGGAAAAATCTCAGCTGTTGCATAAACTTGTGGAAACAATGCCATGACAAATCCATAATCCAAGCTCAAGGTAGTCCAATTAAATATTAAAGTGTGTGACGTTGTTTGGCAAGGAAGCATTTATTGCACTTCAGTCAGTGCTGGTCAAAGTGCATGTGGAGCCCTAGGCGTGTCATGCCCCAGGAAAACTTCACCGCCCAGTTTAGAAATGCACTGAATAATATCAGTGCCGTTCAACCCATTAGTGACCTGTAGGCAGTGCTCCATTGTCTCAAAGGGTGGGGTGGTTTCAGTCGACGCCCCCTTAGGTGATGGCACCCTAGACAGCCACCTGTGTTGCCTAATTGGCACTGACTTTGATTAATGCATTTCTTAAGAAACATAACTAAATACTTACCTAATGCCTAATGGAATTAAATATTTTCTGTGCTTGTTTATTAAAATAGTATTGTAAAAAGGGACCGTGAAGGTAAATGAATAGCATAAAAGTTTTGAACAATGTATTAAAATTGTAGCCATGTATTAACACCCATCCATCTGACGGAATTTGCATGTTGTTCCTGTGTTGTACAGCTTTCCATGTGGAGACATGCTCTTAGGTAAATTTGTGTCTGTAAAAAGCGTGTGTGTGTGTGTGTGTGTGTGTGCGTTGCAGCCCATCCAAGGTGTTTCCCTGGCCTGTGTCATGTGCTTCCTGATTGATATGTATTTTAGCTCATAAATAACTCATAACCAATGAAGAATATCATTAGCATGCATATTGCGCATTTCTGTGCACAGAACTCTGGTGACAGTGAAAGAAATGATGTGGATCCCTTTCAGCCTTGCTTCTCAGGCACTGAGAGAAGTGCTCTCAGGAGGCACAGCTGAGTTAAGAAGGTGTAGTAGTCACCGGCTGTCAGCTATGGAGTAAAAAAAGAAACATATCATCTGAAATGTGGGTTTTCCTTTATTTGCTCATAACCTCAAAACCGAGGGAGGGGCAAAACTCATCTTAACTGTCTTATTTTTCACTTTATTATGCAGTCTCATAATTTTCCTTTTAAAACATTGTCACAATGTTGATAACCAGCTGAAAATCAAAGCACTGGCAGGTAAACTTTGCTCCTTTCCACTTACACTACATCTATTGTACGACTGCGTAGGCCTATAGGAGAGAGACAGTGAGAGAGTGGGAACGCGAGGTGACCTACATCACAGGAGAGCATGCAGAAGTGTTTTTTGTTGTGCACTTACACCAGAAGACACATAGCGTTAGATATCTGAAATAAACTTTACTGCAGTTTCTACACATTTGGTTCTTCCTCTTTGGAAAGGTTCACCAACCCTAAATGGAAAGAAAAAATGTGAAGCTGCTTTAAAAATAATATCAGATTAAGAATTTGTCAAAATTATTTGCAGGATAATTTGGGCCAAATAACAACATATTAAAAGCAATTTTCTATAAGATTTAGAAACTTCCTTCTGGAAATACCCTTCAACAGAAAGCAGAAGTAAAATGCAAGTAAGGTCTTTTTTTGGTAACTACAAACCGCAAAAGATGTTAAAATGGAAAAGCCATTTGCCAATTTTCCAGATAAATCGGTAATGTCAGTTCATTTTATAAAGTACTTATCCAGGTCATGGACATTGTACGGTGTTTTTAATGACTGTAACTTACTCAGCATATATGGATTGTTTTTGATTTCTTTCTAGGTTTAATGCTTAATTTTAATTTGTACTTCTCAGCTGTAATAGACGGGGAACATCAGTGGAGAGGAATGTAAAATCTGAGTCTGAAAGTCAGCCTTGGAACTGTATTAACAATGACATCATCAGCCCATTGAAGGTGTTCTCCTGCAGTGTGCCACGTGCACCTGAGATCCCCTGCATAGATGCTAAACGTTTAAAGCCAAGGGTAAGGTACATAAGCTGAAATAGGTGTCTTTTTGGCTGCTAATCTGTTAGGCTATTGAGAAAACTTATATTGTTTTAATTGGCTTGTTTTAATGTATACTGATTTATGTCCAGACTCTATTATACGCACCAAAAAGGGGCCCACCAATACAGAGTGCTTCATAAAAAGTAGAAATGACATTTAATTTCACTTCTGCCAAGCTATTTTTACCATGTGCCCAAATAGTTATCACAAGTTTCCTAAAATTACAAGCATGCAGAAAGCAACACATAAAGTTACCTTCCGGCTATACCTACTGCCCCCGCAGCCACACCCGCAAGGCCAGATTCTCTAGTGAATCCCAGGTCAGGCCCGGAACTCCCGTCATGGTCACTGCTCATTTCCTTTTAATATTGCGCAAAATGGAACAGAAGGACTAGAATATCTAAGGCTCTCGAATGGTACATGCAATCTCCAGCTCAGGAAAAAAAATTGAGACCACAGCAAATTTTTTAGTTTCACTCATTTTTCAAATTATAGGTGTGCTTCAGTGTAAAATATCAATCTTTGAAAAAAACTGCAGCCTGCAGCCTTCTCATTGATGAAGGGCTTCTTCCTTGCTTTATGTGTCTTCAGTCCTGCTTCCAGGGGCCTGATACAAACTGTCCTAGCAGTACACTTCATATCTACACTTAATGTTTCCCATTCTTTTTAAAGGTCATTTGAGGTCATCCTCCGATTTACGAGGCACTGTCGGATAACTTGACGGTCACCTCTGGCATTAGAAAGTTGCTTCTGCCCTCTACCTGGCTGGTTTTTGGTCATTACCAGTGTCTCCTGTTTCAGCTTGTTCTTGTGTACTGCTGTCTTAGAAATTTTGAGTCTGGTAGCAGCCTGCTGCTTAGTGTAGCCTTCTGCCAGCAGATCCAGGATTAGACCAGGATTTAAAAAAGCAGATTTTAAAAAATAATAATATAGAGTGTTCTCTTAATTTTTTCCAGAGCTGTATAATACAATATTTTGACTGGAACTTGTTCACAGGGTACAAAAATTTTATTATTCAGTGCTGAAAATGGAATGGGGCACTCTTAATCCCTCCTGCACCTGAACTCTAAAGACAATGGCTCTCTTTATACTACCTAAAAGCTCTCCAAGTCACAGGCAGCAGGACTCATGTAGTTTCATGCAAGTAGATTTAGCTTTGGGATGATAAGTGGAAGTTCATTAGAACGACTCAAGTGCAGGCTTGTCCACCAGTTTGTCTGTAGGCTACGCAAAACTACACAAAATTTTCTGCAATACTAAACCTTTTGACTACAGATTTGACATACAGGCATAACTATTGATACAACCATTTTAAGCAGAATAATCTCCCATACTAAAGTTTTTTTTCTTTTAACTGATAGTGGAAACGGAAATGCTCACTTCTCAGACATCAGAGCAATACAGGAAGCCATTTACATTTACAGGAAGCCGTTCTAGTTCTGCAATGATGCAATCATCGTAGTCACGTTGTGTGACGTGAGTGTTCCTTTCAATGTGAATCACTTGCACAACCATAATGTCAATAATCACTGTCTGTAATTCAATCAGGAACAGAGGAACCCATGTCCTTCGCAGAATGTACCTCTACAGACGAAAAAGCTTTTCTTGCTTTCATCTTTCTTGACCTGTTACGCCATGACTACTCAGCACTGCAATTATGGGTGTTAAGTAACGTTGCCCAAGGCTATTTTTTCGTAATCAAAGCAGACAGTAGTCTATAAAGTACACCAAGAAACCTGTTTTGAGGTATAGAGCAGAGCTGTGTTGGTGTATGCCAGACCCTGTTCCTGTCTGAATGGCACTGCCTGTGTTGCCAACCTCCCACGGGGGGGGGGGGGGGAGAGAGAGGGGAGGGTGGCGGATGATGGATAATGAAAAGTCGAACTCTGTAACTTGAGTCCTGTGGAGTCCTTTATGGATATGGGTGCCCTCGATCGCCCCCAGCACAATTAAGTAGTTTATCTAGCCAAGCCAGCTGAGAATTCCCTCCACCGCTCACCGGGATAAAATTACCTGGCAAGCATCTGCCCTCTCTCGAATGTCAGTGCTGGCGACAGACAGGTTTCTACAAGATCAGCCCACTGCTCACTAAACTTGGTTTAGAAGAATCCACTGCGCTCAACGAAAGCAGATCTCGGGTCTTTGAAAAAACCCGATGAGTTCTTTCCATTTTAAAGTAATTCAATGTGCTAAAACACAAAATGCTCTGATTTAACTCAGGCTAGACCATGACACCAGTGTCATGTTATCAATTTTCCTTGTTGGCTTCACATCCAAAAAAAATAATAAAAAAATATGGGTGTTTATGACTATCAATGCCACCTATTCTTCAGGTGAGCATAAATTCCCAGAAACTAAACTTCCTTCTCTGCATTTCCTGCTCTTCAGATTTACTGGCAGTGCTTTGTAATCTAAACTTTTGGGTAAATCTCACTAAATATTTAGAAGAATGTGGGAACTACAAAGAAGACAAGTTATTTTAACAAAAGATTGTGCCATATGATGACTCTTTAAAGTGTGTTATATGGTTAATAATGTATTTAAGCATATATACTGCTGGTATTCAGTGGGGGCATTGATATAACTCTCCCCACATGCTCACTATACCCCAGGCTGGCTCATGACACAGTCCAGACAGACTGGCGAGTCAAGGTCATTTGCACAAAGGGCATTAGAAAATAGAAACTGATAATATCTTTATTCCATGTGTGTGGAGTTTGCATGTTCTCCCCGTGTCGTCGTGGGGTTTCCTCCGGGTACTCCGGTTTCCCCCCACA
>JAAGVU020000123.1:7113896-7143001 GCA_011763525.2 Mormyrus iriodes | reverse complement strand
ATGGCCACGAGTTCTAGTATTTAAACTAATGTTGAAATAGCCATTTGGCTGAATAGCATCCAGACCTGTTAGAATCTCAACTCCCAGTTGCATAAACTACATATTTCTTTGTGCACACATAAAGTGCATATTTCAGATTTTAAAATGGCAAATGTGGGAAAAAAGTATAGAATGTAACATTTGACTCATACTTTTACATTTCAAAGGTAGACATTTTTCTGCATCTTTCCATTGCATTGCAATTAGCACAGGAAATTTTTTAATCAAAAAATCTTTAAAAAATGTTTGTAAAACAAAACATTTGACAACAATTAATTGGAGTATTAATACAACTCTAGATAGAGAGAGGTACTTGATTGATCCCAACTGGGAAATTCCTTTGTTACAGGAGCAAACTATAAATTAGACAGCAACATACCACAATACACATAACTTAAGTATTAGAAAAAGCAGAGTTTAAGATATAAAATAGGCTGAACAAGTGAAATAAGGTCAGATGAGTAATTTGCAAATATTAGTAATATTAATGTGTGTGTGTGTATGCACATTTCACGTGATATGTGTATATACAGTGGCAGTTAAAAGTTTGGATATGCCATGCCACCTACAAAGGAGAGCGATAGTGTGGCATCACATGACTTGGCCACCTGACCTAAACAAACAGAAATGGTTTTGGAGGTGAGTGGAGGAAAAGCGACCAATGAGTGCTCAGTATATATATGTGGAGGGGGCCACCTCATGAAACCAGTCTGTGGAGCAACTGGGGTTAAGATCCTTGCTCAAGGGGTCTTTAGTGGGATCACTCTGCCAACTACAGGATTTGAACAGTTCCACCCCACATAGCTGCCCCCCAAACATTTTTTTTGTTTAATACGTTTTTGGTCAGTGCATAATTCTATATATAGATGCTCCCCGGTTTACAATGGTCTGTGTTATGATATTTTGACATTACGATGGGTAAATGTTCTTTACTTTCAGTACAATATTCAATAAATTACATGAGATGTTCAACACTTTTTTTTTTAATAAATTAGGCTTTGTGTTAATGATTTTGCCCAACTGTAGGTTAATGTAAGTGTTCTAAGCATGTTTAAGGTAGGTTTTAGGCTAGGCTATGATGTTTGTTAGGTTAGGTGTACGGTATTAAAATGCATTTTTGCCTTATAATATTTTCACCTCACAATAGGTTTGTTCAAACGTGATCCCATCATAACCTGGGGAAAGTCTGTATGTTGTTTTATAGTTTTGATGTCTTTATAATTATTCTGAAATGTAGAGAATAGTACAAATAAACTTTTCTGTGGGTAGGTGTATCCAAACTTTTGACTGCTACTGTATATTTTTCTTCCATCAGTCTTCCAACTGCTTTTTCAGGACAGGGTTGTGGGGGCCCTGGAGCCTGTCCCTGGTGGCACAGGGCACAGTGTACAGGGTTACCTGGATGGGATGCTAGGCAGTTTAGAGATGCCATTTAGCCTGACTGCATATTTTTGTACTGGATGGACACAGAGAAAATCTGCATTCCCCCACACACAGAGTGGTGATGCAGTTCAAAGTACAACCCTGGAGGTGTGAGGCAGCAGTGCTAATGGTTATGCTTTCACAAATTATATATCTAGCTATACACACACCCTCACTTTCTTACTTGCTTTGGCCAGTTTTGAGATAATGGTTCACAAATCCCCAGGAAGAAAGCAGGGCAGCCATTTATTACCTAACCAGATTCTGTTGAGCTTGTTTAAATGGCAGTGGGATGATATCTGCCATGTAAATTGACCTTTTGTCTTTATTGATAGTTTTTACAGTAATATTTGTAGTTATTTTAATATGAGTTAAGGTATAAAGGCAGGCAATACCAAATACAGCTTTACAGTGAGTAGTCTTCTGTTTTGGCTTCTGCTTGAATGTGATTCTGGGAATGTGACTAATTTGCAGATAGTAATAGTATTTACATTTCCAACATGGGGTAATTTGATTTCGAAAAGCTTGGTGTAGAATCTGTTTGCCACTAGGTGCCAGTGGTGTTTCATTTTGAACCAGGTTGTCGTGATTTATGCCTTTTGGATTTGTTAATTACTGCGTTGCTTACAGTATGAATTCTCAGTGGTGAACAGTGACCAAATATGGTTTATGGACATTGATGGAGCATATGATTGAAACCATAATGTGTGTGTTTTTTGGGTTGATGTGGATTTATTGGATCCCTTTATAGTGAGGTATGCAGTACTGAATGTGAAAACATAGGGGAAAATGTGCTCATTATAGACATTGGAGAGTACGGTTTGGTGATGTAACTTTTAGCATCTACCGCTACCATACCATTTGTGGCTCATCATCCTTGTCTTGTGTTCTTGCCAGTGTTTGTAGCCAAATAATAACTTATGGGCTAAGCAGAGCAATAATTACTGGGTCATGTGACAGCCAAGAGGTTTCATGGGACTGACATGATTCCCAGAAACCTTGGCGATATGCATGATCTGCTTGGGCCCCTCAGCAAACAACGCTGTCCGACCCCCTTTAGGTGAAATGTTGTTTTGAGGTTCAGAAATCTGTCCTGAGATTGTTACTCTGGATGAGGGCTTAATGTAGGAGATACTGTATTTGTGCCATTTTTGCCTCCTAACAAGAATGTCAGGCATGAAAAATTAATGGTGGTGTCTTAATTTTTACAGAACTGGCACAAACTTGAAGGGTAATTACCGAGTAGCTTTCCTGAGGGGAGGCAATCGATGGATGTTGTTGGCAAATGTTTTTGTTCTCTGGTGAAATTTACTTTTATTTCCTGTGCACTTTGCTCTAATTTGACGCCGTAAATTTCCATCCACGGTGCCCTGTTAGGATGTGCTGGTGCACTTGGAGCCCCCTGTGCGCTGGGTTTGCTCATGTGGAAATGACTTTCGCAGCAGCAACAATAAATAATCAAATAATTTTGTGCTGTTTAGAAAGTCAGAAAGCAAATTGTAGGGTCAGCTCGCAACATAAGCAGTTGAGTGTCTTACTGACTTTAGGGTAAGATGAGCTTTTATTACTGTTGTTGGCGGTATCACCTTCTGGATTTATTTTCTGAAGGAACAGACTGATAATATTACATTATTAGGTTTCCCTGTAGTTGGACCCAATGACTGATATTTATCTGTTTGCACTGATCTTACATCTAAGACTCTTTTGGTCTGGTACATGTATTAATATGTAGGTCTGCAGCTTTGATGTAGCTGTGATTTTTCCATTATTACATTCTGTACCTGTATTATATGCACACTTGAGTGTCATGCAGTAAGAACTATAATCGCAGTAAATTACGTAAATGTAGCAATTTAAAAACAGCCGATAAAGCATGAGCGCGTTGATGACGTGGTCCCTGCAGGTTCTGTGCCGCAGTTATATTAAAACAAGGCCTCCCTTTAGTTATGATGAGTCTGTCATGCTTGTTATTATTTGGTCTTGGTGGCAGTTAATGCAGACTGTCGGGTCTTTCTGACAACCCTTATGAGCCACATCTGCAGTCAAATCTTTACTTAGCAGCCCTGCAACTAATGGGATATTTATTGAAATGAAGGCTTGAGGTGGTTAATTTAGCAAGATGCACTGCCTGCCCAAGAATGGCTGTTGGCGCCTTTGTGGAAACTGTCCTCTCCTTGCCGCACACTGACGCACATCACCCGCCCCCCCCCATACACCTCCCAGAATCTTTGTCTTGACGCAGGACAAATTCCAGTCATGTGAGGGGTGCGGCCTGTTACTGTTGTGTTTTAGCGTGAAACGTGTCATATTTCACACGTTCCATCGCTGTTTCAGCTTTACCCTTGACCTCATTTGGAGAATGTGTTTCTCTGTTAGCATGTAGTGTGTAGTTGTCATTGTTAGACAAATTTATTGCTGGGCTATGCTATACCCATGGGCACATTTGCACAGTATATGGGTCATAATGATCACTACTGATCTTAAATGGTTGTGTGTAGTAGATATAGGTTTAGATGCATATAGATTTTAGTCAGACATCTGGGCTGTATATGTTTTGTCTGTTACAGTCCAGGCTTTGGGATTGATTGAAAGGAATCCAAAAAAGGGGGTGATTCTGATAATGGTCTCTGATTTCACTGTTCCTGTCTGAGCTTCACAGGTCTGTGGGCGGGAGGGTGCTTCGGTGTCTGCCACGAAGCTGATCATGACATCCTCTCCACTGTTTAAGGTCGAATGGAGGGGGGTGGAATAGCATCGGAAGAGGCACATCGTCCCTGGGCCTGTGTTGTGATAGCTCCCCCCAAGTCCCCCGTTCACCTGCGGCACAGATGTCGACTACTGGAACACTGTCTCTAGCCATATAAGGAGGGAGCGCTGTCTTTCACCATATATGGTGGGAGCACGCGTTGGCGGGTGCACAGGGAACGGCTTTTGTTCCACTTGCGTGTGTAACTCGAGCCCGCGGCTCACCTGGTGCTCAGTTATGTTTATATTTCCGGGCAGAGACCTAGCACACTGTCCATACAGTGGGGTAGTAAATTTGCACTAATGTCTTAGCTTTTTTTAAGATTTTGTATATGAGGCCTTTTCTGTGGTGCAGTTTAAGTTGGCCAGTGCAGGGTTGGACTGGCCAACTGGCATACCGGGCATTTTCCTGGTGGGCTGAAACAGACTCTTCTGTGCTGGACCCCTTCCTGCTGTTTGTTGTGTCCATCTGTGTCTCAGTCCTGTTGGGATTTCATTCTGAATGCTGTCATTTATTCACATCTCTTCATCTGTACTCATTGTCATCTTTGCGTTTTTTTTCTTTCATGTTTCTACATTTATTCACATTCACATTATTTGTTTATATCTGTACCTCTATTTTGTATATATTCTGTCCCCTTTTCTTTGTATGTCTTGGTTTTTGCTGTCAGAATATGAGCTGCTGTAACATCCTAATTTTCCTGCAGGGATCAATAAAGTACCACCTTATCTCACCACTGGTTAAGTTCATTGTTATAACAAACTTTTGATTTTCGTCGCCTGTGTTTTGGTTATGTGTTATTTATATAAGTGTTTGGGCAGTTAACTGTAGGGGTGTTTATCCTGGAAGCTGGACATTAGCTATATAATCAGGTTGGTTTGTTATTAATGGTAATTATTGCCCCCCCCTTTAGGAAGGGCGAGTCAACCTCCTTCCGCGCACACACTGGCACAGTCCGCAGTGTGAGCTTCTCCGGCGACGGCCAATCCCTGGTCACGGCCTCTGATGACAAGACCGTCAAAGTGTGGACTGTGCACCGGCAGAAGTTCCTATTCTCCCTCAATCAGCACATCAACTGGGTGCGCTGTGCCAAGTAGGTACCTCTCAGGCCGCTCTGAAGTGCAGCCGTGGGTTAGGAGTGCAGGGGACAACTGCCAGAAGACAAAAAAGAACAGATGGCTTGTTTATCCTGATTGTTATTCCTGAAGCATAGGTAACAGGGTTAGGAGCCTTGTGGAAGGGTGCTGGTCGGAGCCTTTTCATTGAAGTGAGCTGTCTCCACTTTCATCTGGTCATTAGTCCTCAATGCGACTTGTTGCCATGCTTACGGAGCTGGGTGTGAGGGTGTGGCTTTCTCAAGTAACTTAACCCAAAAGCATCACTGGCTTCACTTATCATTTTAATAACCCTTTTCCTGGATTGGCTTTCAGTTGTGTTTCTGACTGTTTTAACACATGTTGAGACCGCAGTGGCCTGTTTGTCATTGCTGTTGATTTGGGTGATCTGTTCAGAACTCGATTTGACACGAGGCACTCCTCTCCGGTATCGATGGTGAGACTTACTCAGTTTGCTGAAGAGCTAGCTTCCTCCTATATCAACATGAAATACTTGTTTTGCCTCCTGGCTTTGCATTATTTGGTTCGGTACGTGATGAATCTTTTTTTTGTATTTTTTCCCCTGTTTTAGTGGTATTACATTATAAAAAGAGGCTCTGTATAATACAAAAGGCCTGTGTGCATTAAGTCTGTGCTATTAATACTTCAAACATGACGCGTGTTAGGGTAATTTCAGCATTAGGCGAAAACGTGATCTGTGGACGTCTGATGTTTGGCTAGTGTTGGCATTCAAGTGGAATACGACACGTACCGAGATTTGTAGGATGGTAAGCTAAGACTGTCTCTTGTTCAGGTTTTCACCAGATGGTCGGCTGATTCTCTCGTCGAGTGACGACAAAACTGTCAAGATCTGGGACAAAACCAGTCGCGAGTGCGTGCACTCTTTTTATGAGCATGGAGGGTGAGTGTATTGATGAAATGTGTCTGCTTGATACTGCTGCAACATCCTGGGCCAAGAAAAATCTCATTTGAAAGAAGTGTGTTGTCTAAAAACACACAGATATATTACTCTATTTTGGTTCTGCAAAAACCCCCCAAGGAATTGCCCAAGAGCGTATGTCATTTCAGGGTAAATTTTTGTGAACTAATTGGTCAGTTAATTATCCCATAATACACTTTCTGGAAGGTTGTGTGTGTTTCAATTATTTATTTCAGAAAAGATTCTGGGTGTTTCTCGATATGCATACTTGACCATACTTGTGCTCTTGTGTTTTACATCATCTTCCATTGCCAAAGACCGAGTTCCAATACCAGTACAGAGGACAGTAAAAATCCCTTGACGACGTTCTTGCCCCTCCCCAAATATCAAAACTGCATCGGTTACATCCTCACAAAACGAGACCAGTCCCATGATTCATTGCACGCCAAGTTTGTTCTTGGGAGGCAATTAGCAAGACCACTCTTTCCAAGACCACAAGCGCGATCTTTGCCTGCTTGGTATTGAGAAACACCCTCTCTCTCAGACTCTGGGGGAGAGACATAACCGTTGTAGTTCCTCTAATGTCTTGGTTGCGGTCCTTTCAGAAATGGTGAATTTGTGTAAGTGTGAATGTGAATGGTGAAATGGCTGTATAAGTATAATTTGGTCAGTCACATGTATACTTACACGATATAGTCTCAAGTCTGTCTTAATGCTGTGAAAAGAATTTTTTCATACTGCTGTTAGTTAAAAGTGAACAGTGACCCAAGTGGTGTTTTCTCCTCATCCACTCCCTCCATGCAGGTGTGTTATGCATGCCGATTTCCACCCCAGTGGCACCTGCATCGCGGCCGCCAGCACGGACAGCACCGTCAAAGTGTGGGACATTCGCACCAACAAGCTGCTGCAGCACTACCAAGGTGACCTCTCCAATTGTGATGTTGTGCGGACGTTGTGGATTTGGCTTTTCCTACAGCTGCTGCTTGCTGGTCTTTAGCATTTGTTAAAGGAACAAAAACAAAACATCATAATGGCTGCTTTCTTGTTTGCCCTAATTTGCGCCTTCGGGAGAACTAGGTAAAGCCTCCTGCAATTGGCATGTGGTTGCGTAAGCTTTACAGCAGGGGAAACAGCTGCGGAAATGAAGCCCCGTTACGTGATGGAGCATCATCTACAGCTGATTACAATGCAGCATTGGGCTCCTCTTATCCCCCCTCTTTCCCCATTGGGTTTCCATGAAAAATAAGGTGGATTGAATCTGAAATACTTGATGAGATACTTGAGGGGTACGACTTGCTTCCAAGGCCCAAGGTGTCCCAAGGAAGCTGTTTAATCTTAATTCTCGGTTATTCAGTTGCTAGAGAAACCAAAGAATCTTTGAAAATTACAAAAACACCTTATAGGTCAACAGTTTAGCTCCTGGACACACATTTGTTAATGCTTCAGTATTTCAGGTCAGACAGAAGGTGCTGGAATCTCACACAAGGCACGTACTTGTCAGTGTGAATTAAACCTCTTGCTTGTTCTGTTGACAGCCAAATTCACTTCTGTCAGCCAGTAAAAGGTCTTTTTCCTGATGTTATATGACTTATATTACTGTTATTGGAGCGGTACTGTCTTAAAGGTGTAGCACTTTTGCCTCACCCCCCAAGTTAGGGGTTTGTATCCCATCTCTGCTGTGTGTGTGTATGTTCTGCTCCTGGTTCTGTGGTTTCATTCTGCAGTCCGTGACATGCAGTAATGCTGATTGGGGTCTCTGTGCATGGTGTGTATGTGAGGGCCCTGTGATGGCCTGGCATCCCATGCAGGGTGTACCTGTGCCCTGTAGGCCCCAGGGCCCCCATAACCCTGACCTGGATAAGGGCTTGGAAGATGCACAGATTACTGTTACTGTACATTTAATTGCTTACCTGAAGCTTATGCCTGCCGCCCCTTTAAGGTCAAATTTGCTTGCAGAGCTAATGCAGAACCGGCCCTGTTTGTCTTCCTCTGGGTTTTTCTGCCAGTGTTCCCCAAAGCTCCCCCCTCCGCTTTCATTGTAGTACTTGCAGTTTTGCTCCAGGGGGACGCCCCACACTTCTCAGACCACGATGGTACCCTGCATTGGTGTCTTAAGCGCATGGAGAGATGTCTGCTGGCTATGTGGGGTGGTACGAGGTCGATGCTCTTCATGTGTCCATGAGAATCTGCCCGGCACCTGTCCTGCAAATGATGTTGGGTGTTTTTTTCGACCACATGCTTTGTCCTCCTCCTTCCACAGTGCACAGCGCGGTGGTAAATGGGCTGTCCTTCCACCCATCCGGGAACTACCTCATCACGGCTTCCAACGACTCCACACTGAAGGTGCTGGATCTGCTGGAGGGGAGGCTGCTGTACACGCTGCACGGACATCAGGTACCGGCCCTGACCATGTCTAAAATGTCACGTTTGTGCAAGTCAGCCTGTCTCGGGGAGAATCTCCCAGGAGACTGATGCTGAGCATTCACTCTGCTTGTGCTGAACTTGTTGCGTTACAGTGATTATGAAAATCAGAGTGGTCAAAGTAGAAGTTCATCTTTACTTTTCTTCCTGGCAAATTGCGCCATTAGGTTTCTAAATCAAAACAGTCCTTGACCAACAAGCACTGTGGACTGGCCTTCACAGCTTTTAGATCTTGGCCTGCTGACCCTCTGGCATCATTATGATAATAGTTGACATATAAAGTGCTTTAGCCCACCAGTTATAAATCGGCAGTGGTATTACACGTTGTCCCCGTTTGCTTTCTGTTACCGATCGCTTTCCTGTCCGTGTAGTAAAATGGCACGCATTCTTTGAAGTGCGCACTTTTCCCTTTAATCTCTCAGACAGAAGCATATTAGGTTTATTTACGCTGGGCTCCCCTTTCTGCAGCCTTAAGTTCTGTCTCTGCAGTATTTTTTTAATAATGCCTCGGAAACCGCCTACCCTCTCCCGCTGAGTCACTTCGTTGGGGAGAGCCCGCCGCCACCTTCGTGCCATCGCTCTGACTCCCCTCCTGTGCCAGCGTGCGACAGCCCACCTCGCGGCATCAACAGGCGCGACCAGGGGGGGCGACCCTTAAAGGGGAAAGTGGTGTGCGTCTCGCCTGGAGCCTGCAGGGGACTGGTGCGACATCTGTCCGTTTAATTAATTTATTTCCCTTGCACCACTTGTTTGATGCATTTCAGCAAGCAGGCAGTGTAAGGGACACCCAAATGATCGCTGCTGGGTGGCGGGGGCGTGTTTAGGTGTTATAGACAAGACTAGAGGGGGAAGCAGAGCTGAAGGTGGGTCTCAGCCAAAGATTTAATACAGTCATTCTAGGATGTCGTGAGTTAGAGCGGTCAGTTAACAGCCCAGACTGTTCATGGATAGTTTTCCGTCTTTTCAGTTGCATGGTGATGGATAAGGTCAGACAGCTAAGATTTCGTCACAAGCACCCTATTGTGAATGGATAAGCCGGCGCTGCTATTTCCAGTATTTCATTCGTGTCCTCCTTTTGGCTGATTGTCAGCTGTATATTAGATCGTTATGATTAACCAGATCGTCATCAGTTTATTTCAGAAGTTCCAGCCCTACATGGAGGTGGTTGTGCAGGGGGGATGGCTGTCTTCTGATTCAAAATATCCCCTCTTTCAGGGGAAAGATTCACCGTATCCACTTATGAAAGCAGCCACATTTTAGTTAAAGTCGTGCCCCGTGACTCTAGAAATGGCATATCCGATGCTCTTTGGACATTGAAATGGAGCCAGTGAAGCCTGCTGAAATGTTTAGACCTGTGAATTTCAGCAGCGCCTCTCACTGGTTTGACAGGCGAGCTTGCTGGAGACTGCCACCAGGGGGCGCTGAAGACGTGGTGGTCCTTGGCGTTTTTATGGGCTTGACCAGCTGTGGCTGTCAGCTGCTGTTAGCGTAGAGCCGGGAAGCACTTGGCCTCTGGTCTGCATGCAGCAGGGTTGCACACGGGCACAAGGTGACGGCGTTTAGTTTAGAAGATGACTGTGGGAGTTTGGGAGTGTGTGTGTGTTGTGGGCTGGGAATCATTCCTCTGCTTGCATTTGGAGCATGCCTCAGCCAGAATTTGGATGGAGAGACTTTTTTTAGGCAGTGTTCCCCTAAGAAATTACCGAATAGCTCTTGTCACTGCTATTTTTACAGCCTTTTTTCCTTTTTCCACCAAGGCTTTTTTTTTTCGTCATTTTTAATTTGTGAAGTGCTTCTTCCAGGTATATAATAACGAAATGCATGCATATATTGTAAAAACTGCATCCTCACATTTGAAAATGAGTCTGCTGTTCACACCTGTCCCACCCGCGTGCAGCAACAGCCCTTGTGACACCGCCCATGTCATTCCTACGTGACATTCAGACCTTACAGTTCCCATAGAGTGCTGATGCAAGTAACGGTGCAGCAGTTCACATTTAGCTGTTCATGACATGGGTGGCTTTGGGGAAGAAAACAATCTTGAATGCGATATTTAGTGATGCTGCCTGACTTCAGGGGTGACAAGAGCTCGTGGTTGGGGTGGTCTAGTGATTCAGTTTCCCTAAAGTACATTTAGCCGATGTGATGTCCCAAAGGCCACTATATCAAGGAGAGTGTCATTGTCTGAGGGTGTGATCTGTGTGTCACGTGGCACTTTCAGTGACATCGCAGTAGGCAGAAGGTGTGGCCTTGCTCATTCCCAGCATTGTCTGCAGTCTCAGGAAGTGTATGTGCTGATGTGCATTCATGCGGCCTGATCCACTGACCTGATCTCTGTTGACCTTAGCCATCTGAGATCCACTGATGAAACGAGAGTTAATGTGTTAGCAGCGGAGAGACACATCTGCATTCCTGTTTCTTTTACTGCTGCTGTGTGTCTCGGGGTTACCGTACATGATACTGCTGATTTTCCAGTACAGCTAGTAACAGCGATCGGCGTATCGATTCGGTGGCCCTGTAAGACGGGCTGAGTGTGCATGACGGGGAGCCACAGCATTATAATCTGACGTGTGGTGTCTGTCAGATTGATATCTGCCTTCTGCTCGTGAATCATGAGCTTTGTGAGATGAGTAATGCTGGACCAAATGCTTCAGACGCACGGAGGACATCCACTTAGAAGAGATGGCACTGCACCGGGATGATTGTCCCCTTTAGATGTCAGAATATGAACTGGATTATCTGCTTTCTTACACTTGGGGGGGTGTACTTTTATTTAAATGGGGGAGGGGGAGTATGTGAGGGACTTGTGTTTCATAGCTTTAGCCGTTCAGCTAATGCCCCAGCGCTCAGCTCCCCGGTCTGCCCTGTTACCGTCTTTGTGTAAGTGAGCGGATGCTGCGTTCTCCGTCTCCCTGTTCAGCGGCTGCTCGCTCATCAGGCCTGGTGGTACACCTGCTGCTGCATCACTAGGGCAGAGGGACCAGTGTCACCTGTGACACAAAGGACAGCACCCTGAGACTGCCAGACTGTCACATGCCTGTGGGAGGCGGGGGGAGCCTCCAGATATCCTGTAACTCCAGTTATTTGTTTGGTTGGAGGGCAAATGCTCCAAGGTGCTCAGCTACCTGTGAGGCCTCGTTTAACCCCTTGGAGGCGAGTGGCATGGCCCTGACATGAAATGAAGCTTTAGTTACTATTTGTGCATTGGAATGTTAGTTTATACATATTCCATCATGCTTTCCTTTAAGACACACTCACATTTAGAGGTGAGACCGAAACTTGAGGTCAGGGTGCCGGGTCAGCCATTTATCCAGCACCTTTGCAGCATTTTTTGGGAGATTAAGGGCCTTGCTGAAGGGCTCAACAGAGATGTGGCTACTGTGGAGAGCATCGAATTGAAACTGCCAGTTTTCCAGTCACAGGCATAGAGGTGTAACCTGCTGCCCCCCATTGATGACAGATTCATTAAAACAGTTGAGAACCTTTCATCTGGTGGCCAAACGGACAGCCTCTTGTGTTCAAGCCTCAAGCGGTATTTTGGCATGTCAATTAGATGATTTGGCGAAACTATTTCTGCCTTTTGACTCCAATGCTGTGCCACAGACAACAATGATTACTGCAGGGCAAAACTGTAAGGCCTGTCCACTCTTCCTCCTAGTGAAGCTAATCACCTCCCAGCCAGTTAACAGTACCTTTCTTTTAGTTTCTTTTTTTTTTTTACTCCATACAAATTAGGCTGCTTTGAATGCTGTGCAATTAAGGTGCCGAAGAGTTATGGCTGGCAGGCTGAGGGAGGGGGAGATGAGCTCCTAACCTGTCATGCGTGCTGTGTAGTACGGCCTGTACTGAAATCCGGCCCCATTCCTCGATTTTGTTTGTCAAACTTGTTTTTTGTTTCTCTGTTTTGTTGCTAAGCACACATAATTAATTTAGGCTCCTGAAAATAAGCATTCGTCGCTCTGGTTCCCAGATTCCCACGGTGAGTAACCATATGAGACTGGCGCCCACCCGGGCGTCTGTCACCTGCAGTCTTGCCTGTCCTGTGCCTGTCATGCGCCCGCCTTCTGTGAGCTCGGACATGCTGTTCGCTGATCTTTAGTCACACGATGTATTTGTAGGATGCTGTTAGGTGGTGTTGTTGGTGTGTGTGATATCAAGGTGTTTGGAGGCCACAGGCGTTTGGGGCAGATTTCGGCTTAACAGAACCGGACCAGCATGAATATGCAGATTGGGGTGGTTGGGCCTTTGGCTTGGGTGGGGGGACATCACGTAAATTTCTTGTCATCATGATGTGATGCTTCACTGCCAGGGTGACGCCCCCCTGCGGTCATGTTGAGGTGTGTCCAGGTGGCTTCGTCAATCCACCACGAACGGATCCGTCAATACATCGTAAATAAGGAATGCTAGCACTGGCAATCCCAGTAGCGAGCTCCTCCTTGTCTGTCCCCCTGGTGATGTGTCGCTTCACAGTGGCTGCTGCTGACTCGTGCCTGTCGGGGGTGCCAGCTGGGCAAGAGGACGTGTCAGACAGCCTGGTGGTGCCGCGGGAGGCTTGGAGAGCGAGTGAGAGGGGACGTTGGTCACCAGGCAAGTGGAACAGACTGTCTGTCTGACTGACTGACTGTCTCTCCATGGGTTGTCGCGGTCCACTTTGCTGCTCCAGGCGTCTCGGTAACAGTGACCTCTGCAACAGTGGGGTTCGTGTGGCGAGAGAGGGGGGGAGAGAGGGAGGGGGCAGAGAGAAGTGGGAGAGGCTGTCTCTGCAGCCAGCGGTGACGCATGTGCATGCATGTGTGTATGTCAGCACGAGGTGTGTGGAATGCAGAGTGCAGGCTCCTGGCTTACACGATCTCCCCTGCCAAGTTTACGTTCCTGGCTGTGATCACAACCCTCCCCCCCCGCCCCCACCAGACACACACCGTCTCTTCCTTTGTGTGCGGGTACCGTCTCGGTGACCGTGGCATTGTTTTTCTGCAGGTGGAGGGGCCAACCCCCCCACTCCAGCCTCTGCCTGGAACATTCTGTCCTCAGCGTACATGCAGCGGCCACACATCCCGTTGTTTTGGAAACATGGCGTTCCAGGTGTTAAAATGGATGTCCTGTGTTTACTTTATCAAAAAAACATTCATGGCTATCAGCAAGCTCTTTTCCCCTTGAATATTATTTGTTAGAATCATAATTGCATATAATCTTCACCTCCCACCCTTTTTGCAACTTTTTTTCCTCCCCCTGAAATAAAGAACGATTTCTCGCCTACTTACGTTTTATGCCCAGCGTTACGCGGCCAAGCTGAGTTTCAGTCAAAACAATTAGCAGCTACTCGGCCGCACCTTTGCATGCTTGGTACGACCCGACAAATTAAATGAAGCCCGAGATGATATTGTTTCCTTTATTTAACTGATGATTATCTTTCCATGTCTTGCTAATAATGAATGGCTTAGATGACTGACACAGCAGTAGTAATTGGTTTGTTGCTTGACTACGGCAGGAAAAAAATACAACACATTTAAAATGGATTTAAAAAAATACATTCCCGTTGACTTTTTGCGGAAAAGCACAATTATCATCTTTTTTTAGTTTTTTTTTTCTCCTCCTCTTTGCTGCATTAAAAACTGCTCGTTTACTTTTGGCCAACAGCACCGAAGTGTCCTGCAGTTATACGTTGTGATTTCTGACTGTAACGTGTAATGCTGGTGCTTTGGGCTGTGAGATACAGCTGGTAAAATTATACGAATACACTGGCTGTGTGCCATAGGTGACGCAGTGACTATTGAACTGGATCTATGATATGCAAAGCATCTATTATTTTCATTGGAGTCCATGGATCTTTTCTCTGTATTGCTTTAACCGTGTAAGTAGATGAAGGCTGATATAAAAGAATTTTCTGGTAGTTTTCGTCTTAATAAAAATAAATTGATAAAGCTGAAGATCCTGTCAGTGAGTGTGAAATGCTGCAGACCTTCTGCTTTGATCTACTATATTACTGCAGTGTATTTGCATAGGCACACGGCCGGTGATGTATGGGGTGTTTATATGGGCTATTTCCCATGCATCTGTTTTCGGTAACTGCTTATCTAGTGAGGCCCCCATTGGTGTCGTGTCTCTCATTTGATGTATGTCTGACGCCTCCTTGTGTAAAGAGCTCCGAGGTGGGGGAGCCGTCCACTCTATTTCTGCCTGCCATCGACCGTAGGGTGACAAGGGGGAGGAGCCAGGCCACAGCCCAGAGGGTGACGCTGCCCAGTGAGGATCGAATCCAGCTCACGTCCACCATTTGTCGTGTTTGACGCATTGTTTTCTTTTTCATCCATCAGTGGAGGTCTTTTGTTTTTTTTATTGATTGTGTGAGATCAGTGCTGGTGCTACATATTAGTTTTAACACTACTTTGAGAGAAAAGGTTTGGAATAAAGTATTTGTTGAATGACTGGGTGTGTGGGGGTGAGAAGGATCGATAGTTTGGCCTGAACTGTGCATATTTTGTTTGGTCATGTTCGTATGCAGGGGCTTGATGACTTTGTCTTACTTTTCCAGGGAAGTGACTCAGTTTTTGCGTGCTCCCTGGAATGTCCTGAGCGGGTTGCTATGGTGTCTCTTCTGCATCCCGCCTAACAAAGAGCTCCTGTTAGGCCCTGACCCTCAAAACCCGCTGATGACCCCGTTCGTTTTTCACCATCAGTCGTCTCTCTCAGTATCTGTGCTTTGGCCCCAATGATGAAGGGTGGGGAAGTGCGGAGGAGAGGGGCCCACTCCTGAAGTTTCTGGGGGAGGTGGAAACCTGGGAATTCGTCATTCAGGCAGGGTGTCATGGGTTTAATGGGAAGCCTATAGATCAGCCTGAGTGCCATTGATTAGCTGGATGAGTAATTACAATCTATAACCGGGATCAGTGATTGGGTGGTCGATGGATGGGTGAATTGATGTTTATAAACTAACTTGTATGTGTGTGAGAGATCCGGGCCAGCGATGTAACTGCATTAATAGTATAAAATGATTAATTTTCAGAGAGTTCGATGGCCATACTGCATGTTAATCTGTGCAGCCCTTTACAGTGGTGACCCCGCGTTCAGCCTGCCATCCAGCAGGGCGGCGTAACTCACCCCCGTCTGCAGCTCGTGGCTCTCAGACTGACCCAGCTTGTGAAGTCTGTGCTTCCCGCAATCTCAGCCAGGGGGTGCCGAGCCAAACTGTATCACAGTTTTGGCAGGGAGGCCCGGCTCCTTCCTGACCCCTTTGATCCCCGCGTGGGATGCCGAAGCAGTTCCGGCTCTTGGGTCAGACTGCGGTTGCTCGGGACTGTCCTCCTCTGGTGGGTCTGGCAGCGTGCAGACGGGCAAGCGTGGGATTGTGGGACCCTGCCGGAATGCTGTGTGGGTAGCGACCCGCCGCCATCCCGGAGCCCGACCTCAGGGGCTCCCTGCTCGCAAACGATGGGTGCGGCCCCTCCCTCTTGGTCACACGGCGTCTCCGGGAAGGCAAGTTGGCCAGCTGCAACCCAGGCCGATGTTTTTACTGAAACAGAAATAAGTCTTAAAAGTAACCATAGCAACAAGGGGGGAGGGGGCGGGGCACCAGCCCTGTCTTTGGTGGCATCTGTCAGGGTTTCCGTTTCACCAGACGTGAGCGTCGGGGAGGCGGATGCTGGCGCGTCGCCTTAGACCCGCTGTGTGTTCAGGATGAAGCAGTGCCTCTCAGTGAGATTGGTGTCTGTCAGAGTGTCCGGCTGCCCCGAGGGTGCATCGCTGATCACCGTCATCGGGAGAGAAGACGCCCGTGACTGGCCATCTGTTAGTGCTGTGTCCTCGCGATCCCTCTGCAGTGAAATACCTAAAAAGCTGCTGTTTCATCACACATTTGAATTCCCAAATGTGTAAACCACCCCCCAGTATGAGTGAGAGTGAATGTGTGCATATAAGAATGAGAATTAGGATCAACTTTATTGCTAAGTAATTAATTGCCCGCTTGGAATTTCTATTTACATTTGCCTCCTATATCTGTTACGATATTCAGGAATCACTACATAGAAAGTTTGTGGGAATGATCTGCAAGGGGTCTTATGGTTTGTTTTATTTTAGGGCCACTTGCCTTCAGTTTTTGTGTATCAGATTATTGTGAGCGCACAGAAAAACTGGCATCTGATTTTTGGCGTTAAAATGGGCCAAAAGAAACACCCATGAATCAGTGGCACCGGAATTGATCTGCACTGATTTTCCTAATAAGTCTTAATCCAGAGTGAATTGTGGAATATGTGCTACGTTTTTACATGGTTCTCAGTATGAAATGGGGAACAGTTTAGCCTAGAAATTTGTCCTTTAGCAGCTGTAGTTATTAATGCAATACACATCCCTCCATAACCTTGCAGCTCACTTGCTGATGCCACTGTCGCCCTATTAGGGCTTGCTGGAATCTCACTTTCACGGCTGTGTTTAAGTGGTCCTGAGATTTAAAGCAGCACCCTGTGGTGCATGTTTGGAGCAGCTTGTTTAGGGTAGTGTTTTTTTTGTCCTCTTCAGTCTTGCTTTGAATGCAGCGTAAAGCTCCTGTTCTTCCTTATTGGACGGTATTCCCTGTTTGGCACTTTCACACACACCATTAACACCAGTTTTTCTTTTTCTTATCGGTCAGTGTGCTCAATTTTGCCCTCCCACACACACCCCTCAGTAACACCCCCTTTTTCTTCCTGTCTTCCCAGGGCCCCGCAACCTGTGTGTCTTTCTCCAGGACTGGTGACTACTTCGCTTCTGGCGGGTCAGATGAACAGGTGACTCCCTGTGTCCTATGTGTTGCTCGATCAGGTAGGAGGAGAGGATTGTGGGTAAATTTGCTATGAAAAAAAACAAACCCATAACCATGACTGTGACGGAGGACAGCTTCCTCCTATCCACATCCCCAAGTGTTGAATATTCTCACATTTCTCCCATTTTTGTTTTCAGTTTTCCTGTCTGGGTTTTACTTGTGCCTTTAAAGTGTGCTGGCCTCTCAGAAACTACAGTTACTCATTAACGATTTAGTTCACAGGATTTAATTTCCCCTTTATTTATAGCACAGTGTGTGAAATCTCCTGAAATAATTGCTAAAGACTGATTTTCTCACGTTTTATTTGTGAGAATGCGGCATTAAAGGCTTCCGTTTCTGATCTGAGAGTGGTGTTCGGCCTGTGGTTGCTGCCAACACGCTGAGTGTGCTCCTTTAGTTCTTCAACTGACTTGACTGCTTCATCACAGTGACGTTGTTCTCTGGCGGTGACCACAGGTCATGGTGTGGAAGACTAACTTCGACTCTGCTGATTATGGTGAGGTGCTGCGGGTCCAGAAGAGTGCTGCTGGAGCAGAGGGCCCGGTGCCAGCCTTGGACCCTCAGCCTAGCCAGGTAAACACCAGGTCCGACAAATGGCAGACGTAACGGCAATCTGGATTTTGAAGGGGCACCCAAGACATACAGTCGCCCTAACTGGTGTCCTAAGTTACCTGTGGTGTTTGATTGTGTATTCTCATACATATACAATTGTTTGTGCCCTGCGATGGACTGCTATCCCATTCAGGGTGTCCCCCAGCCTTGCGCCCTGTACTGCTTGGGATAGACTCCAGGTTTCCCACGTCCCTGACCAGGATAAGCATTAGAAGATGGTTCGACGCTAGACTAAAGAATCTTAACTTGTCAAGGCCAGGAAATGTGTTAGAGGACATGACTCTTCTGATTTATTATAATAATGTGTCTCATGTTTAATCAAGTAGAATTTCCCTTTTCCTTCCTCATCCCTTTGATGCCAGATCAAAGAGCGGATTTTAGACAGGGCCCTGTGCCAACTTCCGCTCCTCGTTTGGGGTCCGCCCTTGTCGCTCTTTAGCTTTGCATGAATCAGCTGTTGC
This sequence comes from Mormyrus iriodes, assembly GCA_011763525.2. NCBI lineage: Eukaryota > Metazoa > Chordata > Actinopteri > Osteoglossiformes > Mormyridae > Mormyrus > Mormyrus iriodes. Next base: position 7,124,472 of record JAAGVU020000123.1, on the reverse strand, counting down.
CCTGGTGCTGGGATCCACTCTCGTGCTCTCACCCCAAAACGCAGCCCTTCACCTCAGAACCTCGGGGTTGGTAGGTCAGCTCTGCGTGGGCGCTGACAGCTGACCTACACGTTCTGGGCCGCTTGGTCTGTCCCCTGCCATCTTCAGTAGTGTCACCAGCTGCACTCCGTAGTAAACATATAAGGACTTTTGTAATCCTAGTGGGAAACTCGTATGAGGCCATCAGTTAACAGTCTGCCCACACTTGCATATATACTCAAGAAAAGAAGATGCCTTGGTTTGGTTGAATATCGTTTCCTTTAATCTGTTTTGGCTTGCATTTAAATTTATTAACAAAAAGGCCTCATAATAAGATACATTGATACAGTAAACTGTAAATTATAATATGTAAAGTTTCCTTGCACCTCCTACGTTGGAGGTTTGAATGTTGCCCCCGCTCTGTGCATATGGTGTTTTCATCGTGTTGCGTGAAATTTCTTTGGGTACTCTGGTTTTCTCCTGCAGTCCAGTGACATCCATTTTGCCTATTTGGAATCTCTACATTTGCCCTGTCATGCACCTTTGATGGACTGACATCCTATCCAGGGTGTCTCCTGCTTTGTGATCTGTGCTTCTAGGAATGAGCTCATTGCTTCACTGTACTAGATAAGTGTTGATGGATGGATGGATGGATGGATGGTTGGATGGATGGATAATTTCGTCACTGTTAGGTTGACGGGTAGGTCCAAGTGGTGAATGCTCTGTCTTCATGAGTGACAGATTCTTCAGTGATCAATTGTTCTCTCATTTTCTTTCCCAGTGTATAGACAATGAACTGCAGTTTGAAGTTTAATGCTCATTTTGGGGCCCTTTGCAATGAACGAAGATTTATTTAAATAGGCCAGTGAAATGCTTGGAGAAAAATGTCTAGTCAGCAACAGTAAGGTGTTTTTACCAGGTGGGAGGTGCAAAGCACTGAGAGAGAGGCTGGTGCATAACAATAACGCGTCCAGTAGATGCGTAAAGGCTCTAATGTATTTGGGCCCCAGTTGTGGTTCTGTCTGATCCCATTCCTGTAATGTTTATGGCTGTCAAAAGTGTTTCTCTACCTTCTAATTATGTATCTGAAGTCAGTCATCGGCTATGGTAATAATCATGCTAGCCTTAATGCTGGGGAGAAGGTCAGATATGTCGTAAAGCACCCTTAATGCTTTCTTCCTGGTAAGGCTGGCGTCATTTCCCAATTGTGTGTCACAGTCAGTGAGCCCTAAAAGTTTCTTTTTCCTGATAGAATCAATTTAATACATTACAATGATTAGTGCTCCATTAGAAATTGATGCATTATGTTATCGTTTCAGTTCAAATTTGTTTTGAATGATTGCCATATAATAGAAATTGCTTTTCATTACTCCTAAAATGTTTTTATTATACTCTGGAACGCTTTTCCGTCTCGACAGGAGACTCTGAGATATTGGCGGACAATTATTTATGATTCGCTGCAGAGGTTCAAAAACAGAGACTCCGAACACGCTGCACCCATCTCGGTCAAAATGGCTGTTTTGTCTTGTCTTTGTTGACTGAACACGAGGCTATCAAATATTGGAACTGAATGCTCCAGTGCTGTTGCCTGCATAATAAACTGACAGCTCAGCCCCCTTCCCCCCCAGGGCTAATTTGCTGTATGCTTTGCTCTTTCAGTTGAGTTACACAGCCACGTGGCAGAGATACTCATGGCTTTATTTTAGCACATCTGTATTTATGTAGCATTGGCGATCACTAGGAATCACTAGGAAAGACTTCTTTTAAAGAAAAGCATCAGTTTTGCTTAAAAATACCCTGCTTTGTACAGAAGTGATAATGAAGTAAACAGGGGTTGACTGCATTTCCGCTACATCCCCCTGGCATCACCCCCTGTTAATAGGCTCTGTGTCTTCTGTCTCGAAGAACTGAAGTCTTACGGAGAATGGAAAAAACAGGGAGAGTAAATCGCTGTTTCTTGCTATAAGGGTGGCTAGCAATGGCTAATGTGTAAGGCCAACATGGCTGGCCCCAAAGCGAATGTATAAGACTAGCATAGCTGTCCTTATAGCTAATGTGTGAATAGTCCTAGGAATGCAGTTTTGTCACTGTGTCATTGAAGCCACTGTTGTCATCATGTTTTACATTTGGCACAAAACGCAGTTGTAAAGACTGGTCTTTGACCATAGTGAGATATAATAATGATGTCAGTTATTGATAGTGTTTTGCAAACTCTATGGCATCTTTTTAAAAATCTGTCCAGGGGGCGGAGCGTCATGAAATTCTGGAATGGATTTTTTGGCAATGTACGATTTTAACATAATATCTGGCTTCCTGAGGCAGAGGCCCCTATTCTGCCAGCGGTGTTTCAGGTCCAGAACATCAGCGTGCAGTTGGAATGCAGTTTATTTGCAGACTCTTCCTGCTTCTCAGCGTGAACAGGAGTAGAGCCATGTTGGAGGGCAGCATTTTGAGGTTTTGGGATTTTTCGCAGCTGGAGCACACAGTACCGTGGCAAACGCCTCTCTAAGCTGTGTCCCGACACGGCAGCTGGCTGCTTGGGAGGCCTTGTGGCTGGGGCCTCGTTATGAGCCTCACTTGTAGGTTCAGGATGTCTTCACCTCAGGAGTCTGGAGTCTCTGGTGTCGGGCTTCGGTCGCCCCCTGCTGGGACAGGGCTGTATGGAGTAAGAGTGTGTCACATGTCACAGTAAACGACGTGCCGGGGTCCAGGGCACGCTCTGCTTTTAAAGTGGCAGTATTTAGCTGCCAGTGGTTTCCATAGGGAGCTGTGGGAAAGAAAAGCAGTCCAGCAAAACTCATGGTAACCCACAGTGAACTCTTGTTTGTTCTGGATGTTGTCACCACTAGGGGGCATTGCATAAGAGAGGCATGGAGGTCTGGGTTCCATTTTCTCCTCAATTTTGCTTTGTCCTGTTGAAACCTCGCTCTCCAGAGCCTACTGAGTCTCCCTACCCCCCAGTCCATGGTGATGCGTGTAATTAATCCATTAACTACTTCAAAACAAGTAGATGCCTGCCTATCTGCATTCTTTGTTCCCCATTTTCAAACCCAGGGCTTCTTTTAGGCTTCAAAGTAATTTAAAATGTTTTTAAAAGGTTGACCAAGTAAGTAGATGTTCAGTTTCTGGAATCTTTTCGGGCTTGAGTATATCTTGTCGAAAAACATCTAGAGTCTCAGGTGTTTAGGTGAGAGCATGGCTGAAGGGAATGGTCCATTAGCAGCGGTTAAATATTAAAAACCCTCGTCAGATGTCATGTCGCCCAAAGGACAGCTCTGTGTCGGGGGGCGGGGCAGGTGAGGCTGCTGGTGTCGGCTTTCAGCAGTACTCACATCAGCAAGGGCATCGCCAAGGTTTCACATGGCCCTGCTGAGGCTGACCCTGGCCTGCCAGCTTCTCCCATTACACGGATCGATAACGTGCTGTGTTTACGCCGCATCCGGCTCAGAGATGTGCTTTCTCCAGGCGTTTATGGCCCAGTTAGCCTCATTACTTCTGTGAATGACTTGCAGATATTGCTGCCAAGTGACTGTTGTGTAATATCTGGCTATAGTTATTCTATCATAGCGTAATATCGGAATTAGAGTCTAGCTTACAGTTGAACATTTTGGTTCAAGGAATGTTTTCGAAAAGCCAGCTATAAGACTCAGTCACTGGACCTTTTGGGTGTCATGCTTTATCGCATAGACTGTTACGTTTCACTCTGATGAAACTTGATTCCATTGGATTCCTATAGCTGGTTCATGTCACATCTGGTTTATTGAATGTATTTATACATGCATCATACAGTATGACATGCCCTTAGTGGCCATTTAATAAGCTGCACTTGATTACAAGCACAAGCAGTCTGTTCCTCCAAACAGAAAAATGTGTGGTTGCAGCTGAACACACACAGCATACAGATGGGGCCAGGAGGTTTGCTTACTGTGTCACTGAGCATTAGCACGGCTAAGACTGGTGATCTGAATAACTTTGAGTGTGCTGCGACTGGTGTCAGATGTCGTGGTTCCAGCATCTCAGAAACAGTGACTCCCCTTAGATGATGTGATGCCCAAAAAACATCCAGCCAATGGCATTTCTGGGCCTGAAAACACCTTGTTAATGAGAGAAGTCAGATGAGGATGGTCAGACTCCTTAAAGCTAACAGGAGGAGCACAAGTGCAAAAATAGCAGCCCGGGACAGCAGTGCTGTGCAGAGTGGCTTCTAACTTGTCTACCCTTGAAGTGGTTTTGATGTCAAAAGTGGGTCATACCTGGTAGTAACTAGGTGTACCTAATAAAGTAATTCATTGTTATTTTGGCTTATTGCTCCTCTTTCAAGCACTGTCTGGCAGGTTCCCATTAAGCAGTGGCAGTGTTTGCTACTGCCCAAATCATGCATTTGCATGGGGCTCCTGAGGTTTGGCCTCTGTTGGCCTCAAACAGTCACTACACTAAGTATTAAATAAACTCATTCCTTATTTAGGAGATGTTGAAGCAGTGTATTCTGCGATGCAGCTAGCTAGCTATGACCTTCTGACTTTACGCGCTAGCTATTTATCTAGTGTTTGAAACATCTGAGGTGGTGGGAATTAACTTTCTGAGTAGAAACCCAGAAACCGCATACCACCACTGCCATTATGTAGGTGGCCCCATTGTTCTTCGTTAAAGTCTCGGGGCCACTAGGAGGAGATGTGCCCCTCTTCCACCTGCACAGGTGGCAGCGGCGGCCGATGTGGTGGGTGATGCAGAGCCAGCGGGGAGGTGCTCCCTCCTCCGAGAGGGTGGATCGCTGATCAGAAGCATGGAGCTGGACAGCCTCCTGGGTTTCCGTGAGAAGCCAGGGCTCTGGGAATAGGAGGTGGCAGCTCTTCCCTTTTTTGGCTGAGCGTATCTGACAAGGCCCTTATTTCTCTTCATTCCTTTCCGGAACGTGCCGGATTAGACGCTTATGTCCTTCTCGTTTGGCCACATCTAGGCTTTCTCGGCCTTGCCTTGAATATCCTCTGGCAGAGATAGTTGATGCTTTTGCCTCCAGCCCGCCTGATATCAATAATTAGGGAGTTTAATTAATTTTATCAGGGTTCCTGCCAGGATGAATATGAAGTAGAACAAATGTATGACACCACAGGCTCCGGGTTTGATCTTCAGATTAGCCGGTTGGCTGGCCGGGGCGGTGCTGCGGAGCCATATGTATTCCTGCTCGAGCCCGGAGACGGGCATGGCGTGCCGTCTGCATGAGCAGCATGGAGGGTCGCCGCTGCTGCTGCTAGGCAGAGCTCAGCCATGGCAGAATTTATTTAGGCGCTGCTTTTTTATTCCAGAAATATCCATATCAGTGCCACGTGAATATTCACCATAACACCATCTGACGCTTAGCTTAGCTATTATAGAGAGTATCTCTGTGTGTTCTTGACACTCCAGGCAGTTCTCTCAGTAAACTGGATTGGTCTTAGAGAGGAATGCAGCCATTTTAACTAGCAATTGGAACTTCGCTGGCTGGAGAGGTTCTTCATGCCCTTCTGTTGATATTCTGTAAGGAGGAGACTTTCATCTGTAATGATATGGGTTTATTGGCACGTGATCTATAAGTTATGGTTCCTGGAAATGGTCCTCGCTTGAGACTCTGTGCCTGTGATCGAAAGGTCGTTGGTTGAAATCCTGTGGCCAGCAGAGTGATGTCACCATTGGGCCCCTGAGCAAGACCCTTAACCCGAAATTGCACCAGGGACTGTCTGACCCTGCTTTCTCAAATGTGTCTGTCTTTGGATAAAAGTGTCTGCCAAATAAATAAATATAATATAAATGCACCTGTGCCCTTCCTAAGAGCATTTTTATCCTTTTATTTTGGTGTCTGATTGCTAATGTTTATTATTATTTCTATATGACTGTATGAGATGAGGCTTCAGGTGTGTGGGGTTTTTATATCTGTATGTGTGTATTCAGCTTACAGCCTTGGTGACCTTCAGCTTGATTCTGTCATTCATGCATATGTGTGTCAAGGGATGAGTGCATGGGAGCTCTGGCTCATCTCCAAAGGAGGCGCATGGCGGGCTGGGAGCGCGCTGTTGCGGGGTGTTATACTCACACGTGCAAGGGGCGCTAACCTTGCTGTTTGCCAAAGGGCCTCTTGGCTGCAGGGTGGGGGCTTCCTGCAGGAGTAGCTGAAAAATGCGTCACGGGTACCAGGTGGAAGGGGGTGAGCAGCCCTTTCCCCCCGCCCACGTCACACCCCCTCCCGTTGTCTCCTGTTCTTCCACTCATTTCCTCCCCGTGAGTGTACCTGTCCACTCGACCACCTTCCTGCTACACAACACGTGGGGGGAGGGGGGTGTCTGTCCTACCAGAACTGAAACTGTCTTAAAGATTGGTGCGAACAACACCGGTGAGGTGAGCGTGCACCAGAGTCACATGACACGGTCTGGATGAGCAGTCACATGACATGCATTCAGAAGTCCGGATGAGCAGAATCATGATGTGCTTTTAAAGGTCTGGACGAGCTGAGTCACATGACCCACAGTCAGATCAGAATCACATGACATGCACTCAAGGGTATGGATGAGCGAAGTTACATGACACATGTTCAGAAGTCGGGTCAAGCAGTGTCACGTGACATGCGTCCCGAGGTTTGGACAAGCGGAGTCACATGACACGTTTTTAGAGGTTCGAATGAGCAGTGGTTTGGCAGCGGCCCAATACTGGCCTTGGAAGGAACCGCCTGGAAGGAACTGCGGGGCCTATCATCTGCTCCACCTTTCCTGACACGGCAGCTGGAGGAGCTCTGTCCCTGCGTTAATCTCGGGGTGGCCCCAGTGACCCCAGCTCTACTCCCCGAGCTTTTCACTGCAATGCTGAAGGGTACCTCTACATTTGTGGGATTCTCTTTCTGGGGCTTTTTCCCAGTTTTATAAACAATTTCATGCTCATTCCAAATGTAATCTTTAATAGCAGACCCACGGAAGTCCGTGCTGGATCTAACTGAAGCCGTTTGGGGGCTGCGGGTCACCTCACTGTGCTGTGGCATTACACCGCGGCGAGAGATGGGTTCTGGCCCTGAGGCTCACCTGTACATGGAGTTGTGGCTGGCTTGATTCTCTACCTATCATGCATCTCTCTTTGTGTTTATCTCTGCTCTTTGATGCCTCATACTGATCCTTCCATTCTCTCAGAAAACAGATGAAGCTTTCTGTTGATGTGTGTTCAGTGGATTAGAGACCCCATTTGCCACGAACATGATAGACTTTAGGTATGCTTTCCCCCAGTGCCGACCAGGCGGTCATTAGTTACACTTTGATAGCCGTTAGATGTGCTTGTGACATTCGGTAGCCGAGTTTTTCCATTTGATGGTTGAAAGTTGACTTCTTGTTACCGTGTGCTGGAGTTGTAGCATTGCAGCTGTGTGGTATTATTTTAACTGGCTCACGTTACCTGCCCATTAGTCCCAGCCCCCTGTGGCGTGTGTGGTATACTCTATGTAATCCTCTGTTTCCGTAGTGTCCGGGAGCGTGATGAGTGCTCTTGCATGTGGGCAGGGTCACTCTGGCAGCCCATCAAGCCAATGGGAGTTTTACTGTGTGCCCCCCCCCCACCCCTCCATCCAAAACCCACAGTTGGGTGCATTTTTTCCGTTGTTGGTTTTTCCAATCCAGATGACTCACTGGGATCGTTAAATGCCCTGTAAGGCCATACGGATTGCAAGGGCTGCCAGGGAGCTGTTGGTTTAGTGCTTAGCGACAGGTTTTGGGCATCCCCCTCCCCCCCAAATCGGAGATCCCCATAATGTGTGCAGTGCTGAAGTACCTGTCAGCCCTGGCAAAATCGCCCAGAGTGCGGCTCACTGGGGGCTGTCGTCGCCCTGAAGCTATGTTTTGCAAGTGTTTTCCAGCTGAACCCCTTTTGGCGTTAATAGGAGAATAACCAGTAACTTAAAGAAATGTAGTGTGACATATTCTGATACTTAAAGGGGTTTAAACTAAGCTTAGGATCTTCTGTAACTTTTAATGTCATGTGCCTAAAATATTTCAGGTTCAGGTTCCTGTTGTACGTGGGGTTTAACCTGAACCTGAATACTCCGAGCACTATAACTTTTTTTTTGCAACTATTGTCTTACGACTGCTTGTTAAAGAGCATTTTACTGTAAAGCTTAGTTTGGTTTTATAAGAAGGTTCGTTTTTCTGTGAGAGATGGGTATTTGTGTCCCCCTCCCCTGATGGCCCAGTGTCTATGTGTTGGAGGGGGGGTGGCTGCAGGGTGAGGGTCAACTTTACTGGACAGCTGTGCTGGGGATTCTAAATTAGGAAAGGGGAAAGTAATTTAGTCATTGTTGACGCACCATAACACACAGCGCACAACAATGAAATGTGTCCTCTGCATTTAACCCATATGTCACATCGTGACATAGCAGGGGGCAGCTAATTCAGCACCCGGGGGCAGTGCTTGGGGGCGGTACCTTGCTCAGGGTACCTCAGTGGTACTTTGCTGGTCAGGAATTTGAACCAGCAATCTTTCGATTATAAGTGGGCATCCCTAACCATTAGTCCACCCCTGCCCTCTCCTCTCATTGCCCTGCATTTTGGTAGGTTATTACCAAATTTGTACAGGAGCCACTCAGGCACGTAGCACGAACAGTGATGTCATTAGAGGCTGCCTCCTTGTTGGGGTCCCCCCCCCCATAGCTCCTCTGCTGAAGCGACAGCGGCATCACCTGGAAGCTGATCTGTTTGCACCCACGCGTCCTCTGACCCGGGTCCCATCATCACCCTGCCCTTCGCGCCACCCCAACCCTCCCCCCCCCCGTGCAGCATTCAGGCTAGGGCATTTCTCCCCACGTGTCAATATTTCAATGGGCTGGGCTGCTTAACACGAGGTTTCTCCTCCCCGTGACGGCCAGAGGGCCAACTGAAACATACAAGGTGTTCGTCTTGGACTGACATATGATTGACAACTGATATTCACGGCGGGTAACCAAAGCGTCGCATCCAGGGGGGCAGATAATCGGAGGTGAGCCCCGAAGAGCTCACTGAGAGCCAAGGTTTGGATGTCCCCACTGGGCCCTCATTATAAACAGGCTGTGTTCAGAAGGGACCTGATTCCCAGTCGTTGGCCACTCCGCATCTTCACCACATTCCGTGTTCTCGTTTCGTGCTGCTGAGTGAAGTTAGGGGAACCACTGGCAATGTATTCAAGCAGAAAGGAGTAGAGGAGACTGCATCACGTGGCCTGTAAGTGAAGGTGGCGCTGTTCTCCTTGAATCGGTTACTCTGTGAAATACTTACTCTGTGAATCCTTCTCTGCAGGCTTTAATGGAACATGTGAGACAGGGTGAGGTCGGTCTCATTCTTACTGCGGTGGCGGCGGCCGCAGCCTGACTTTCTTTTGAGGGGGGAACTTTTATTTATGGAAGGTTGTAAGAGTTGCCTAATGGACCATGTCTCGGGTGGGGTTCTGTTTGGATCAGATTTGGGTCCAGTAGATGCTTGGCCTTTTTAACGGACCAGGGTAGGGGGGGAGAGTGATAAAGAGCTGATTGCTACCCCACGCTCCCTCAGTGAGCTCAGTAATTTTCCCACCATGGCCTGCCGAGCTTATGGTTGGCTGTGGTTGGGCTGGGATCCGTCAGCATCAGAGATCCACCTGGAAGTGGTGGCAAGGAAGATGCTGCAAATATTTACCTCCGTCCACCTGGTATGTGGAGCACACCTGCCGGTCAGATGTTCACACTTGGAGGCGCCAGCAAGGGGCGTCTGGCCTGAGCTCTCCGTCTCTCCTCGCGCAACCCCCCCTCCCTGCACTCCCTCTCCATTGGGCCCCAGTCACAGTGCAGTCAGAGGTCGCCCCGATTTTCGCCCATTTCTCGCTGCTTTTCCTGCTTCGGGTGTTTGTGTTTTCTCATTGTATCATCAAGTAAAATTTAAAATCAACCTGTCTGTCCACAGCGCATGGAGACAGCACGGCTCCCAGACAGCCCAGGGCCACTTCCAGGCACAAGGGGGCGCACCAGGAGCACGGGCTGGGCCTTGGAAAACCCCAGAGATGCAGAGCGCCACCCACAGCCAGAGGCTGGTGTATCTGATGCGCTGGCGAGCACTCTGGAGCACATTGTGGGCCAGCTGACTGTGCTTACCCAGGTGAGCGGGAGCCACCCTGCCCTCTGTGTCTTCATGCGTTTACATAACTTTTGTGTTATTTAACTGATGCTTTTATCTAATTTTTGAGAAAGCTCGTCTCCTACTGGGTCAGACAGTCCCTGGAGCAATTGGGGGTTAAGGGCCTTGCTCAGGGACCCAACGGTGACATCATTCCACTGACCCTGGGGTAAGGTCAGTAACCTTATGATCACAGGCAAAGAGTCTTAACCCCCATAGCCACGCAATAGCCCTATGCATTGAATTAAATTTTACTGATGAAAGAATGACAGAAACAGGCAAAATCAATCATTAACATCTAAGGAAGCAGAAACAAATCTGAAAGAAACTCCTCCTGTACCCTTGAGTTGTTTTGCAACTACAGTGATCCCTCGTCTATCGCGGGGGTTGCGTTCCAGAACCCCCCGCGAAAGGTGAAAATCCGCGAAGTAAAA
>JAAGVU020000123.1:7101024-7113796 GCA_011763525.2 Mormyrus iriodes | reverse complement strand
CATCCGCCAATAGCTTCCCGTGTATGAAATCAACAGGGCAAACCAACTGAGGAAGCATGTACCAGAAATAAAAAGACACATTGTCCGCAGAAATCCACGAACCAGCGAAAAATCTGCGATATATATTTAGATAAAATCTGCCTTAGAGTGAAGCCGCGAATGTCGAAGCGCAATATAGCGAGGGATCACTGTATTTAAAGGTGGGTGTTTATTTCCCTAGTCTCACTTGTTCTGAATAACACTGCTCAAATAAAACGTCTGTTTGTTCCTTTGTAAAAGATGATCTGATCCAGTGTGTCCTCCATATTACAATCTATACACTATAGTTGGGAGAGTTGATGCCTTAGGTGTGACCACAGTAAGTTCACTCGAGGAGAAGGACGTGTTAAACATGCTGAAATCGTTTAGAAGGTCATCAAGGTAATCACCTGCGTGGAGATGCCTTCAGTGAAGCATGTATCTGATTTGCTAAATCCATGGTTTCCCTGCCGCTTACAGGGGTTATGAAATACGAATTACATTTTAATGCTTATGCTTATTCACATTGCGTTCAGCCTAAGCTGTCAAAGGGTCAAAAAGTGTCTTTTTTTTTTTTTTTTTTTAATTACCACCAATGTTGATATTTTTCTGCTAAGGTGTCACCATGCCCATGAGAACACACATCCTCAGATTTGTTAAATCTTTGCTTACAGAGATACTCCATTTGTGTAGTTCATTCAGCCATTTAGAGTCCACTGGGCCAGAACACAGCTGCAAATGGAAACTCTGATTCATTCTCTTGCAGTTGCTGCTTTACATCAGATTCATTCATCTTCTGTGATTTTTAAGCGATTCTGACAAGCTCCTGGGCTGTTCCCAAGAGCTCATGGGTATGTGTTTGGCTCAAGAAGGCGTTCTGTCCATTTCTGCTTTCTTCCAGGGCCACCAATGCAAAGTTTTGTCCATAACTTTAATTCAGGCACGATCTCTGGTCTTGGAGTGGTCTTGCTCTGGTGTTGTTTTGCGTGGTTATTTCTGTAGTTGCAGTTCTATGGTTGTAGTGATACCCGTTAGCTCACACTAGTCCAGTGCTTTCTTCTTGTGGATACCTTTAGAGGTTCATAAAAGACCCATCTATGCTAATTTTCCTCATCTTTATTGCTCTGTCTCGTATACATGTTTTCTTTTTTTTTTTTTCTTTTTAATACTGTGCCCCGCCTGAAGAGGGAGCTGATGGGCTCCTTACAGAATCACAAAAACATGTTCCGCTCTTGACAGATTGATGGGGGCCAGAAATAGCTTTAATGTATGTAGTGTTATCTGCAGTTTGCAGTATGACCGAATGATGTTCAAAACCTGTATGTATGAAGGCAAAGTAGAATGACTTTGTAGAACCTGGTTTACATTTGACTGGCAGTTATACCAAGTTCATCTCTGCTTGCTTGTGTGGGTTTTGAAGGCATTTGCTGTCTTGTTTTGGTAATGGTATTTCCTATAGGCCTCAAGCTTAAAAATTTATTGGATCGATGTGCATTGTTGTCTTAGGGTAGAGGACTCCAGAATTGTGAAGTCTCGTCTTAGTACTCCGAAAGTATTTCAGTTGAGCATTACATGTCAGATTTGTGTATTTGTACATTATTAAGTGCGGTCTCACAATATCAAAATTACACTTTTAATGTATTTTAATATAATCAATATATTAATTGTATTACTATATTGTACTAAAATATTTTAATGTTATGGTACTTCAGCAGATTTTTTTCGTTCAATAAAATACAAGAGATTCAAAACTGTATGCAAAATACAAGAGTTGCACATATATGGTTATATAATATTCTATGTTATACATATTCTTGTCTTTTTCTCTATATTATTCCGATTCAATATCATGTAAAGTGCTTTGGGGTGAGACTGTTGTGAAAGGCGCTATATAAAAATAAATTGAATTGAATATGGTTTAAGCTATAAAATAACTTTGTACACTGCTGTCTTCCTGGTTCTTGAGTTCAGAGGATGATGAATAAAAAATACCCAGCCAGTGGCATTTCTGTGAGAATACCTTGTTAACGAGAGAGGTCAGAGGACGATGGTTGGACTCGTTAGAGCTAACGGCGCAAGCAAGCCAGGAAGCTGGGCACTGCTATTGAACACATGCAGAGAATCGAACCCGCTTCCCTGGAGATGTGAGGCGATAGCACAGCCCTCTCCATCTGTCTGGATAAATCATGTGCCATTATCAAGATGTGAAAGCATCTTTTTCCCTCTCTCAGGAGGAATATCATCTGTCCTTAAGTGCGTTTAGCATTATGGGTGAGAAATCAGTACAAACCAATACAAAAATCACTACAGTTTGAGAGATAATATAGAGATTCCTCTAAATATAGCACGTCGTTATAAGATGCCTGAAGACCCAGACAAAAGACAGGACGTTCTGAAGGAATGGTGTCTGTGTTTGCCAGGAGTCTGGATCAAAAATAATATTATTATTGTATTTAAAGAAACATTTTACAAATCCTTGTATTCTTTCCATATTTTATGTACACATCAAGTTGATGTTTGGAGACCTTTTCCACATGTGACAGAGGTCATGATCGCGGCCACGCCTCGGACACGCTGCCTTTATTTCAGACGGGGTAAAGAGGAGCCTGGGCTTAACTTGGGTGGAAGGACCAGAGTGGGCAGCTGGGATGCTGGTGCATTCCAGTCAATCGCCAATAGCCTGTCCTTGGCTTTATGACTAATCCTTTAAATTGTTTAAGAATAAGATGTACAGCTAAAGTGTATAGTGTATGGGCAGTGTGTTGGCCAGTGGGTTGGGATGCCATGCCTGTCATGGGAAAGTTGGCAGTTCAAATCCCTGGGTCAGTAGAGTGATTTCACTGTTGAGCGAGGCCCTTAACCCCCAGTTGCTCCAGGGACTGACCCTGCTTTCTCAAAAAAATGTCTATAGCTTTGGACAAAAGTCTGATGAATGAATGAATGAATGAAAAATGAATATCAGCCAACACACCGGTGGACACCGTACATATTTTAAGGTATGGTAATATGGCTGTGAAAGCTTTTAAAAATATATTTTAATGGTTTCACCTTAATTGGTTTCCAGGACAGGATTTGCAAGTTAATCACAAAATTGTTCATTGTAATTTAAGCCATCAGCGGCTTTAATGTTCCCGCTGTTTCTCAACTGTGTCCTGTGTTGGCAAAGCTGGCTTAACATTGATTTGCTTGCCATGCAAGTAAGATGTGCTTTAAGTGATGAGCAAATCAGACAGCCTGGCACAGAGGGACATCCCCCACCTCCAGCAGTGCTGAACTGTTGCCAATCTCTTGGCATCCTTCTGTGCTGGTGCCAAGAGCTTGAACCTGGTGTGAACCCCAGCTAATGGTCAGTAGAGGGAGAGATGCGAGCATTTGGAGAACACAGCTCACGCAGCATTGTTCTGAGATACTGGAGGGAGTCTATGCAGAGGTGAGCATTGTGTGGACCCATCAGCTGGATTGACAGCTTGGTCAGCCAAAGGTGTGCGTGGTGAATTCACAGACAGCATCACTGTCTGGTTAAAGAAGGTGAGCCGATGGAGGTCATGGTTATTCTGCAGATTTCCACTTTGACATTTATCTGTGTAACTGCATATTGTGCTAAATCAGTGCCGGTGTCACCAGTCATCGCTGGAAGGTCAGTGTCAACAATCCGAATGGTGACACCCCTCCCCCCCAAACTCCTTCTCCGTAATTGCAGCCAGTGGGACCCGTGGCAAGGACACAGCGCCCCCTGTGGGCCTGCTGCGTCAGCACCCCTGCCAGGGTGTGAAAGTGAGAGGGATCTGGATTCGAGCTATAACCGGAGTGCCATGTTTGTTTATATATCATCTGAAAACAGGCCAGCCTCAAATTTGAGCATGATGCTGCTTAAAATAGCCCTGACGGTGGGGGGAGGGCGCACCTGGCCCCCCGTCACTGTGAATGCGTGCCGTTTATAGGGGGTTAAGGGAAGAGACCATGCAGTCAGGTCTTCTGCAGTCGTGTAGCTGAGCTCATAGCACTGCAAAACCGCGCATGGAGCTGCTCTCGCTGTCTGCTACCTGAAATATGAATGCTCGAGGCTCCAGGTTTCAGCTGAATTATTAATAGATCAGAGTTTTGGTTTAATTACCATCTCCATCCCTACATTAATTAATTCCGATAGGCACTGGAGTCAGCTGTGTTTCCGGCTGTTGGCTGTTTTTTCCGACGGGGAATGCCATTTCACGTCAAAATTCAGAGATCATATTTTCAGGTGGCCCCCAGAGTCCGGAGTACAGGGCTGAGTATTCGAGCCTGAGGAAGACCTCTTGTCGGCAAAAGCATTCGTAAATGGTGCACCAATGTGGAAATTTTGGCCGGTACCGATAATGATTATAATTTTGCCTAATGTTACCAATGACTATAAGCGGCTAACCTTAAGATCTCACTAATGTGTGAAGCAGTATCATCACGTAATCCGGGTAGTGAGATGGCACTGAAATAACTCTGACCTGAGAGGCTGCAGCGAGGTTCTAAGTTGTGAAGGAGCTGACAAAATCCCTTGTCTTCCTTACGGAAAAAGGCCGATCGCCCTATGCAGTCAGCTTTGTTGTTTTAGTAGCTGTGTCTTCAGCTCTGGTGCCGTTGACTTTGAATATCGCTAAAGTTTTAATATTGACCAGGATTGAAACATCGGACCAATGCTGATATCTTGGTTTTTAATGAATATTGACCAGTGCTGATATGTTAACTGATGTCGCGCATCTCTAA
Organism: Mormyrus iriodes; assembly: GCA_011763525.2. NCBI lineage: Eukaryota > Metazoa > Chordata > Actinopteri > Osteoglossiformes > Mormyridae > Mormyrus > Mormyrus iriodes. The sequence continues at coordinate 7,109,044 of JAAGVU020000123.1, read as the reverse complement.
GGCTAACATTACTTTTTACTCAGGTAGCTATTATCTGCCTCAGAGTCTTGACCAATGCTACCGTAGCTAGCAAAAAAATTGACTTTTACGACATAGGACAAGGATAATCACTGTAGTGCAAATCATCAGGTAGAATATTAATGAACCTTCCCCTGCCATTTTTTGTTTAGGAAATTTGCGTATTGGAACTGCTACTTTGCACATCTACCTGTGGCGCGCAAGTTTGAGAACGTGCCACCCGGAAGTGGGAGTATAATTAAGGATTTTCCTCCCATTAATCTTTTATAACCGATTCTGATGTTACAGATTGGTTCATTAATAATTGATTTAGCACATTGCATTGATGCATATTTACACCTCTACACTACAGTTTAAATATCGGCTGAGACTGACACATCGGTCCTATACTGATGTTTTGATTTTTAATGAACATCTGCCGACACTGATATATTATTGTATATCTCTACTGTGAATGAACTCCGCAGAGAGTCCCAGAGCAAGCAGGTTAGTTAGATGGGGGGAGGGGGGTTGTTGGGCACATGAATGTGTTGTGCCTGCCATATTTTGTTTAGCTTCTTGTTTCAGCAGCTCTGTGCCTCTGAAGCTCCTGGACGTCCCTGGCAGGAACCGCGGCCTAAACCGTCAGCATGCCCTTTGGCCGAGTTCAGGTCCCACCAGTGCCATGTGGCAGCTGATCGCAGCTGCAGGAAGCCTGGGCTGCATCGCGCTCTCACCAGAAGGGGGCCTATGGATCGCAGATGAACGTCAGCTTTTAGCTGCCCTAGAAGTTGTATATCTATGCATGTATAACTGAGTTCTCAGAGTTTCTCAGGGGCAGGAGGTGAGAAGCACTTTGAAGTAAGATGCATCGCTTAGTTACTAATCATTCCCTTCTCGCTGCTCTTAATATTTAATGTATACCATGCTTTGGAGTGGCATGCTTTGTGGTGTGGTGAGGCTGAAACAACACCACCTTAAATATTACCAGCTAAATCATCTCTAAGGTCCCTGTCACCTTGAGAATCTGTGGCTAATGGCTCCCCCAGGTTGTGAATCTGCAGCACTGTTTTTCTTCACAATGAGGAAATTAGTCATCAAGTGGCGTTCTGTGGCATGGGGCCTCGGTGGGACCTGTTTGGAAAAACCAACGTTAATGTGGCTCGCGTTCCTGTCCGGACCACACAGAGCCGCACGGAGGCCTTGTGTCCGCGCTCTAGGCAGAACTGGCGGTATTTCAAGGGGTTAAAGATGGCGGACTGCCCCTCTTCCCCCTGTTCAGGCCTGGCTTGCGCCATCCCATGCGGCGACACGCTGGGAAGGGGCCTCCATGTGTTTTCTGCACTGGAGCTGGACGCCGGTACGGGCAGAGCAGATGGTTTCCATTACGGAGGAAGTCCCACTGTCCCTGGACACCTCCAGAGGCATGTGCTGGAGAGCTCTGACCTTGGGGGGCGGGGAGGGGGGAGCTCCGGTGGAGCTTTTCCAGACACGTGGGACTGTTTTAGTGTTACTCCAGGCCCCCTTGCTCCCAGTGTGAGGGGCATGTCGATGTTCCCCATTGGCAAATAGCCCCATTGATCTTCTGGCATTCCCGCCATATCTCTAATGGCGACAAAAGAGGGTCTCATGCACAAACCAAAGTGCCAGTGCCCAAACCGGCCATTAGGGGTAAAGCTCCTAAAGACGCACGCTTTTAGCCAGGCCTTTTTTAATCACTGGAGTTAAGTTTCCTGTTTCTTTTTCTTGCCTTTAAAACAACCGAAAAAGGTATCATTGAATTTAACGTGCCCTAACTGCCTTTCAGCTGAACACCATCAATAAGTAAAGTAGGGATTAAAAATGACACTTTAAATGTAAATAGGAAAAAAGATCTGCCTGGAGGAGGGGAGAGCGCTGGTAGGGCTGGGTGTTGTTCGCGGGCCAGCTGCGGGGAGCTTGTAGCGCTGCTTGGCTGAGTGTTCTCCACAATCGCCACGGTGACTAACGGGCACGTTAAGGGCCCGCTAATGGGCCCGCTCTGACAAAAAGCCCTTTCAGATGTGCACGCTAGAAATGCGCACCTCTCCCCAAGCACATGGTGCCAGTGTTCTCCTCACGGCCAACCCGTCAGAAACCATAGCAAAACCGCCAGCCCGTGTGGCTCTGCCTCTCACAGCAAGGTGCGTCTGCTTTCGGCGTATCTGTGACCTTTAGAGTGTTTGCCCACGTCTGTTGATGGGGTGGAGGGGACTTTATATTTGTCTGGCTCTACTGAATGTTCCCCAGACATTTTTTGCGCTGATTGGATGGCTTGTATGTCCATTACTATGTCACCCAATGGTAGCAGAAGGCTACCCCTAGGGCCCGCCTTGTCTTTATTTAGTGCTCTATTGAGATGAAAAATCAAGCTGCCCTTGAGTGGCTCATTATACTAATAATGGGGGCTGTGTGGGTGGCTCTGACCAGGCACTGCTGGAGATGCTGTGTCTGCCGCCTTTAGTCAAGGTGCTGGTTTAGATCTCAGGAAGGATTGCTGTTGTACAATTGAAAGGTGTTTAACCGGTACAGAAAAACTGTTTAAAATCAGTACAAGAACCTACACACTCACCAAGGATGACTCTGATGACTTTGATTTCTCCAGGTGACTGACAGGATACATGTCATCTTTGTTTTCCAATTTGAACTGGGGTTGCGGTCATCTCTGTCCAAAAACTGGGTTCCCTGGCTGCTTTTACTCAATTCCAGTGCTGGGAGGCGCTGTTGCCCCTGACCTCTGCGAAACCAACATAAACATAACTGTCTCGAATGGCTCAGTGAAGAGTAATTTACAGCTGTGACCAAAGCTGGGGCCGGGAGAAGGGGTTATTCATTTATTTGTTTTTTTTTTTTTAAGAACATAAGACAGGCCACCCCCCCACTCACTTGCACATGGATGAAAGCCCGTCGTCATAAGAAACGTTCCTGTCTGGCATTTGAAGTGAGCTCAGAGGTGGCAAGCGCCTCTCGTCTCTGTGGACGGGCCGGACCCAAACCGCGGCTGACGAGAGCCAGTTGGCACTGCCACTAGCACTGGAATAGCACGGCACAGAGCCCAGCGGGGCCCTAATGAGCCTGTGACGCAGCTTTTAAGGAGGGAGTGGAGGAGGACGAGTGCGGGATGAAGTACAGGGTGCCCGCCTGCTTTCGGTATGGACCTGAGACTGAGTGACACTGAACAGGAGCACCTTGTGGCATCAGCCATGTGCTCGATGGGAGATACAGCCATTGTGACTGTCCCATATACTCAGTTATTTCCTTTTTGCAGTGGGTCAGTGTTCACATGCAAAGATCATCTCTGATTAGTGCTGTAGTGGCTCCTAGTTTAGCTGCGGGAAAGGGGATCTGGACTGTAGATAATCGTTCTGGACTGATGTCTTTGAAAATAAAGGACAGTGATTAGTTGTCATTACTGACACACCAGAGCACATAGTGCAAAACAATGAAATGTGTCCTTTGATTTTAACCCGTATGTGACATCGTAACATAGCAGGGGGCAGATAATTCAGCACCCGGGGAGCAGTGCTTGGGGGCAGATTCTTGCTCAAGGTATCTGTAAAAGGACTTTGATGCTAGAGGCTCAGGCCCTGGAAGTGGACCTGCAGTTAGAGGCACAGGTCAGGTGTGCAATCCTCCTGATTCCCTCCTGACTCCTTTGACCAGTTGGAACCCACCTCTCACATGAAGCGTCTGCAGCAGGTCTGTATCCCTAGAATGCCCCCCCTCCCCCAGCATTGGTACAGTGGATTGTAATTCAGATGTTCCGGAACATTCCTAGGCGGGCTTTCACCGGCGTCCTCGCGCCAGAGTCACGAGCGAGGCTAAGCCCAGGGTCACTTCGGGCAACCTGCATGGTCCGGAAGAGTGGCTTCTCAGCGCTCACTGAATGGGGAGATAAGCGGCATGTATCGATTGAAAGTGCACACTCACAGGGGAAGGAAACGTGAAAGCACATGAAATGCCAGCAGATGTTATCCTATTCTGACTCTTGGCCTCTCCAGGGAAGGAGGGGGTTGGGGGATGGGGGGAGGGTGTTCAGGAAATGGCTTCTCCGCATGCAGGCAGTGTGCCCGCCTGCCCGCCTCTGTCTTGCCTGCCTGCTAGCTACCGTTCTCTCTGCACCTAAGGGGTCACCAGCGGGTTCAGATAACAGCCCAGTGCACGCGGGGGCGGCCCAGAGCCCTGTTGGCGTGCCAGGGGGGCGGTGGTAATAGTAATGGAGCCCAGCCTAAGTGGCCCATGAGGGGAAGGAGACGAGGAAACCTGCAGCCCCCTTAAATAGAATTCAAATAGATTTTATTGATTTTTATTCTCCAGAAAGTCCCAAAGCAGACACATGAGCATCTTGCGTCTTTCATGTGCAATTTTTCTGTTATTCTGGCTGTGCCAATATTTGTTGGCCAGGTAGATCTTGTGTGAAAGCAACAGTCAGATTGGGGAGATTACATGTCAGGGCCTCGTGGCCCAAGAAGCCGCTGGGCAGTCAGATGCTGACTGTGTTCCTGCTCTGTCCGTCACTAATGCAGATGCTGGCTTCTCAGTGACCGTTTTCCCCTGTACTTTAAGCTGCTGTTTACTAAGCATGAGCTCCTCCCAGTCTGTGCTTGTGTGTGTGCGTCTAGCCCTTGCCTGCTGATCATACCAAGGCTCTCACATGCACACACTCAGGAAGCACCTTCCACTCTGAGCCACTGTCCTGTCAGCAATGCCAGGCCTTGCCCTGTCCTGTCTCTGTTTTTTCCACGTACCCTTTCTTTGACTCTTCCTATTTTCTTGGAAACGTTCGGTCAGCGTGTTTGCAGGGCCTTTCAGCATGACACTTTCCGGATTCATCCATGTGGCGGCATCTTCCGCCTGTTTCCTGTTTCCTTTGAGCAGGACGTGTACATGCGCAGCTGTTTCAGCCCATTTGCTGTCTGTTTCCTTCGAGTTTGACGTATACACGAGTGGCTGATTGGGCCTGTTTGCTGTCTGTTTCTTTTGAGTGGGGCGTGTGCATGAGTGGCTGCTCCGACCTGTTCCCGAATGCTGGCTATATCTGTGCTGTTTCATTAAGTTGATATGAGCTGGAGACGGAAGTCGCCAGCAGCGTAGGGGGCCAGCAGTGATGCCGCATGTCCTGAAGCACTTCCTGTTTTTGTTTTTATTGGGCCGTTACCCTCTTCTTGTTTTTTCCCCCCTCTCCATTTCTGTCTGCCTTTCATCTTCTAACACCATGTTCAAGGGCAAAAATCACTCCTTCCTTGTAGCAGCCAACAAACAGAAACATCTTCAGATGTTCAGCAATCTGAAGTCAGCCCATGTCAGTCGTACTATCAGTCCACCTCAGGATCATTCATAACTGACTTTATCGGGAAAACCTAGACGATGCAGATTTCCATGTCTCAGAATGTTGCCTCGTTCATTTCATAGGCCTTGAAAATCAGATGCCATCAGAAAATGTGCTGAATGTTGAGTGTTTTGGAGAGGCGTGGAGAACCTGTACATTCAGGGCCACCATGAGTTGGGTAGCTGTTGTACAGTAGCCATTGTCCTCCAGGTCTGCGGTTACACGGCACATAATCCCGACACTTTGAGTGTAATTCTTTGCATTGAAAAAGTATGAAACCATAAAGATGTTACGTGGGGTGGGGTGGGGGGGGGGTCGAGTGAGCTCAGTCTGGCATGACCTGACACATGACCGCGGGTGCTGGTGAGCACGGCCCGCCGCCCGCTCCCCCCGTCGCTCACAAAGAGGGGGCTTTCTTGGGGGCTTTTTCCCCTCTATACACGTCTAAAATAGAAAATGACGTGATGGACTTCGGCAAACACGGCGACAGGGCCCCGATTCTGCCCTCATAATCAGCAGGATTGTACGCACAGATAACAGAACATCTGTTAGGGGACTAAAATAGATGCATTCATGCTTCTTTCTTTTTTTCCCCCTTCCTATGCTCCCCCCCCAATGCAGACAGTGGCCATTTTGGAACAGAGGCTGACACTGACGGAAGATAAGCTGAAGGAGTGTATTGACAACCAGCGCAGGATCACCCAGCCGAGAGACTAATCCCGGACATCCGAGTGGCTGCGCGGGAGTGACCCTGCTCCCCGTCCCCCTAATCGGTCGTCCCGGCATCCCGCCTGCAATGCAGTCCTGTCGAATCTACGTTGATTGATGCTGTAGCCCTACACCAGTCCACAACGGGGTTTCTGTGCCCCACCGGACTGGATGGAACTGTGTGAAACCCAAAAAATCCCTGAAGCTGCCGGATTTGCATCAGGATGGCCTGTCAAGCTTTAAGAGTGATGGCGTCTGCCCAGGGGTGACCTGGTCCCCCTGGCAAGGCCTACTTCGCGCTGCTTCTGTGCAAACTACCGGATTCGACAAGCAGCCTCCTGTGGGACTGTGGCACGGGAAAAAGTTACTACCATCATCATCATCGTTTCGTGGTGGGCCTTCATGACATTCGTGTATGGGGGTAATGGAACAGTAGGGTCAGCAGTAACTTAACAGTAAGGTTTCACATGTTTTTTAGGGATTATTTTCAAGCAGAGTTTTTATGTGTTATCAAGTCTGTGTGTTAAATTAAATTGCCACATTGATAATAAAACATTAAGTGCTTTCATTGTCTTGTCATTTTCTGGGGTTTTCTATTCCACTTTATCAGTCACTTTATTTCTTATTATTATTATTATGTGCAGAGGCCCTCTGATGTTGGTCGTCAGACTTGCTGAACATCTCGAGGCACTTTGGCTGTCTGACATCAGGCTTTCTGCATCTCAACGCTTCTCACACCCAAAATCAGGAGCCATAACATGTGCCTTATGTGGGCTGTTTGATAGCAGCCACAAATACTGAATGACAGTTATGTAGTACTGACATCCCAGCCCTGGTGTGGCCCAGCCCTGTGGTGTCTGGGATTGACTCCAGGTCCCCCTGCTAAGACCCTGACCAGGATAAGCAAGTAGAAGATGGAAGGATGAGGTTATGTATTTATGTTGGAGCTTAATGGAAGGATAACTCGGTCATCTGCCTCAGCGTTGTAGCTGTGAGCTGCCCGTCTGTAGTGCTTGTTACCTGTCAGAGGGGTGTCACTGGCACATTAGTGAGGATGAGGGCCCACAGCAGTGTCAGGATCCGGGCAGGCCATGCCACGATATGCCACACTTTTTTTTTTTTCTGCTTCTCACAAATCACAAAACTTTTTTGCACTTTTTCAGCAGTTTTTATTCAGCTCTTCTAATCGTTAACAGTCACAAGCACTCCTGAAGATGTTAAAAAATCCCAAAACAAAATATCCAGCCAAGGTCTTTTTCTTTTTTTCTGTTTTTTAACGCGGGGGAGGGGGGTCGTTGTCATTAAGATTAAGTCATGCCAGATAGATGATGTCACTGAATTTTCTGCAAGTGGCTCTTGTGTGCGGAGACAGGTCTCTAGGGGGAGCTACAAGTGCCTCGGAGCTGCGGAGAGCAAATTCCTGCCTGGCTCTTGAGTATGGAGTTTGTTAAGCGGGACCAGAGGGCTGGGGGGGGAATTAAATAAAACCGGAATTCTTGAGTCAGGCAGCCTCACCCCCCCCCCTTCCTGTCTGAGGGCTTGGGCCTGCCCTGAGCCCAGAGCATTCACAGAGAAAATAACTGCCCCCTCCTCTTTGAAAATGGGCCTCAGGATGCAGGGCTGCCAGTGTGACGGGGGGCGTAAAGCCCGGCTTTAATAACAAGCACTCTTTAACCCTCGCTTTTGATAGCGGTGCCTGGTGAGTGTGCATGTGGCTGTGGGGGGCATCTACTGGCTTTTAAAGCTTACGTGAGGCCCACAAGACGGGGGGAGAGCCGCCGTGTGTCCTGCCTCTTGCGCAGACATCTGGATGTGTTTCTCCCGGCTTACTGGCTCAGGCCTCGGCCTGCTCCGATCGTCCCATGGCCAGGTGCTGCTGTTCTGCTGTTCTGTGAAAAGGGAAAATGCTTTATATATATTTCCATCTATTATCCTTAGGATACAGGAGAAGTGGTGTGGGGCACAAAA
>JAAGVU020000123.1:7071653-7100924 GCA_011763525.2 Mormyrus iriodes | reverse complement strand
GATGTGTTTCTCCCGGCTTACTGGCTCAGGCCTCGGCCTGCTCCGATCGTCCCATGGCCAGGTGCTGCTGTTCTGCTCAGCCGCTCGCTTGCTCGGGGGCATTTCAGTGGACAGAAACGACAAAGAGACGGGTACAGGTGACAGTTGACACCGCAGTCGGCTCGTTTTAGGCACTTAAGTTGGAGGGAAAAGCACATCTTACCAAGTAAGCCTAACCGGTGAAAAGGGAAAATGCTTTATATATATTTCCATCTATTATCCTTAGGATACAGGAGAAGTGGTGTGGGGCACAAAACAGGGTGATGCCCTGGATAGGATGCCAGTCCACAATTTGGGACATTCAGAGGTATTTGTTTAATCTTGTTTATTAGACTCCCTACAGCAACATCCCTGATATTGCGATATTCACTCTTACTCTTGGTGGTTGGTGAAGACTCCCCTGCTTCATTTCCTGTTCCTGCTCCTGCCCCCTCAAGTGAGTGTAGGCTTGATTGGTTGAGAGTCCAGGCCAGTTCTCAGTTATCTTCACTTCAGGTTCCCATTCTGACCGGCCTGGTCCACACCCTCCTCCCAGAATGTCATAATCAGGCAAATGTTGTCATGCTCTGTGTCATCGTGTCCCTGGTAATTAGGAGCCGGCGCCCTCCTCAGTAAATGGCTTGAAAGCCCTATGGCCCCCAGGCCTGCCCTGCCTTCCGTCCCCGCTGAACTGCCTCAACTACGTTGGAGATGCTCAAGACTCCAGGATAGAAGCTCAGCATGAGGAGAGGCGGTTGCCACTTTCGGCTACTCACCCGCTTTAAGCTGTAAACCTTGTGATTAAACCTCGATGTTGAAACCTGAGTGAGCGAGAGGGCGGATGGGCAAGTAAGCGGACGGTGAGTGAGTGGGAGGACGGACCGGCGAGTGAGTGGGCAGGCGGATGGGTGAGTGAGCGGGCGGGCGGACGGGCGAGTGAGTGGGAGGGCGTACGGGCGAGTGAGCGGGAAGGCAGATGGGTGAGTGAGCGGACGGGCAAGTGAGCGGCCACTCTGTTCAACCATAAAAGGCTTCCACTCTCTGGCAAAGTTTGCCCGTAATTGAAGAGCGTATCATTCAAGGTTATTTAAAGATTAACCTAAAAATCCAGAAACAAAATGTATCTAAATTTACACAGTGACTTTATATCTGTAATTATGGTTAACTTAAAAAAGTACACACACACACGTTCAATTCACGGTGCATACAGTGAGATTTTCCTTACTCCTTTTCCTGGCTCCTTTCCTTCTTGCAGGTTCCTGTGTAATACTCCACATTTAGTGGGGTGGCAGCAATGTCCAGCCAGCAGGAAGCCGGGCCCGTAAATATAGGGTTTCTGGGTTGGATCTGAGGGTCGTTACTGTGATCCCTGAATGTCTAACTGGATGCATGCAGCTATATGACCAAATATCTATAGTAAAAACTAGCTGCATTAGGTACAGTGGATGAAAGTGCTGTTTATGTGATCAAATTCTCATATATTGAAAGTTTTGCTGACATGCTTTTCAGCAGGCTGTAGCAGCCACGGCACTTTGCCGCTCCCTCTCCGCTGAAGGCCACAGGATGCCGAGTGCCTGGAGCTGTCGCCGCCCACGCTGGCTCCTCTGGAGGCCTGGTTTGGTCTGGGGGTGCGGCCAGACCCCAGGTTATAGGGTGGCGCATCTCCATCTCCATATGTCGGAAAACGAGATGCCAGACACCCTGTGCTAAACTGTGAGCATTATAAGCTAATCTAAATGGCCCACATCTCACTTAGTGTTTAGTGTTTTTGTTTTGTTTTGCTGTGGGGAACTATGTATCGTCTATGGCTGAGATGATGACGAAGCCTTATTTGACCTCACTATTTGACTTGGGCTTGCAGGTGGATACACCCCACCCACCCAGCATGGGGACTTAGGCCCGTACCCCGAATTCCAGACATGCCTCCACCCCCATTCCCAGGCTCCCCACCCTCTCCCACACGCAGCAGCTGCTGCTTCAGATGCATGGCCGCGCTGATCACATTCTTCTGCGGCCCTGTGAACCCAACAATGGCCTGTTAGCCTCAAGGCGTCTGCCTCAGGCTCACATGGCGGGTGGGGACCCTCTTATCTAATAATGTCATTTTAGGTGGAGTAACGGGACAAGCGGTGCATACACCACATGCATTTGTGGACTGATGTAAGGTTTGAAATGGAGTTACGGGTATTTGCTGTGTCAGAGACCCTTTGACCTGGGCTCAAGACCATGGCGAATTCTGAAGGACATTTTGATCAAAATGCAGTTTTTACCAGTTTTTTTTTCCATGTTAATATATTTGAAGAAGCACCCTATATAGTTATTTTTTCTTAATCAAAACATTTTGCTGTGGACGCAAACGAGCCTAAGTATACACTGGCGATCCCTGCCTTTGACCTTCAGTGATTTCATAATCAAGTCAAGTCAAGTCAAGTAGGCTTTATTATCATATCGCCCATATACAGGTACACAGTGGCACGAAATAACATTCCCCTGTACTACATACAAACAGCAAGCGTCAAGGGGGGAGTTTTCGCACTACTTAAAGTGCAAAGTACAGGTCCGAGGGCAAGAGGGGCACTGGACACAAGGGTTTATATACATTGTGTAAACAAGAATATACAAAAATATACAATGTACAATGTATATACAATGTAAACAAGATAAATACAGCAGCGGCACAACAGGGTGGAGTAAATATAGTGACTAAAAATGAACAATGAATAGATAGATAATAAGTTATAGTGACCAGTGCCAATCCAGGGGGGCAGGAGTAACCTCAGGAACAGGTGGGGGCAGTAAAGTTACCCATATGAAGGATTTCCCAAAACATCCTCATGAATGTGGAATTGTGCAGGAGATTGAACAGAGGCTGGTCCATTAAGAGGGTGGATTCTATTACCCCTTTTCTAGAAGCTTTCCCGGCGCATTCTGCATTCTGCTTCAACAACCAGCCGATAAAGGTAAAGTTTACCCGTACGTAGGCACATGGCTTTAAATGCTCGAGGTAACTCATGAATGTGGAAAATGTGTGGATGGAAAGTGGGGATGTGCTCTCAACAAGAGACAGAGAGAGAGAGGGGGGGGGGAAACTTCCCTGGATGTGAGCTGAGGAAATGAGCGTGTTTATGTGAGTTCTTAATTAACCCTTATTTTAAACGCCCCCGGGGTATGCTGTCTGTGCAGAAATAAAGAATTATTATCCACTCACATGGCTGGGAAAATGGCCCTTACTTTGTACTTCACTCTCTTTGTAAGGAATGTGCTGTTTTAGTGCAATTATAATGGTTTTGACTTTCATTAGAGTGGGTGAAAAGTGATGGAGATTAAGGAATATTCTCCCTCAATTTGGGGGCTTGTGTGCTGTGAAAATGGGGCCGCTTTCCGGGCAGGCTGACAGGAATGTCTTCGCAGGCCCGCTCTATCCGACTGTTTAACTTGGAAGCGACCGAACGGTTTTATATAACCTGCCTATTTGCGCTTACGAACGTATTTGCACGTATGTTCTGAATATTGTCAAGTAATTTGGATTTTGATGTTCTTGTTGTTTGTTGTGTCAGATTCCCAATAACTGATGCCTTAATATCTGACCTTTGTACACTAGACTCCGGTCACCATTTTCAGGATAATTATGGAAATGCTTCAATAATGACCTAACTTAGTGCCATTTAAAATGCACTCCTATTACATTAATCACTTCTTTCCTTATCAATTTTATTTCTGACCAAAAACGTATGTTGTGATTGACCCTTATGATTCTCTACCATGTCTTCCATGATAAACGCTCATTTATCACGGACCTTTGATAAAATAATCAAACAGGAACACTGCAGCACAGTCATCCATGTGCACGATGTTTAACATACCATGCCTCTTTTTCCGAAACTACAGAAATCCACCTACAGAAGTCATTCCTGTGTTGATGCCAGGAGTGCATCTGAGTGTCCATGTCCAGATTAACAAGACTAAGAATAAACCTAGCGAAGAAAAGGCTGAGTGTGAATGGATGAATATTATGAGGGTGATTTTATTATATGTGGGCTGGCTGATGAAGAGCTTCAGGAAATGCCGTTTGAGGGGGGGAGGAGTCGCTCTGTCGATTTGTAGGGAACGCTGCAGGATCTGCTACCCTCCCCTTCAGAGCGAGCTAACGACACCTTCGCTTGCATTCACTCATCCTGCCTCTTATCTCCCCAGGTTATCTCCCCAGGTTATCTCCCAGGCATTTAGCTAACACAGTGCAGGCAGCTTGAGCCAGCAAGTGCTCTCCTGTGCATAATACGGTGCTTAACATCAAACCTTGTTGGACCACAATCAAGGAATTTCCCTGGATTCTGCCTGCCTTTAAGTGTAAAACCTTCACATGAGTGACCTGGCTAGTAGAACATTTGTTTAGGTAACATTTGTTGTGTGTGGCAGAGCAGGTTAGGAGGCTGTGCCTGTGATTGGAAGATTTCTGGTTCAAATCCTGTGATCAGCTGAGTGGTTTCTGTATTGGACCCTTGAGCAAAGCCCTTAACCCCCTATTGTGCCAGGGACTGGCTGACCCTGCATTCAATTGTATGTTGTTTTGGATAAAAGTGTCTGCTAAATAAATAAGTTGTAAGATGACTTTTGCTCGATCTAACCCAAATTTCGAAAGGCTAATAGTTGGGTTCCACATCGCAAGGCAGAGCACCTTCAGAGCTGAATGAGGCAAAAGCTGTGTTTGTAGCGTCCTTGAGCTCTTTACTCTGAAACGGGCTCATATCTCAAGGAGTTTGCAGTGAAAAGCATGCCTTTTGTGTTCCCTCACTGTAGCCGGGCCAAGGGCAGAGAACAGAAAGAGAGAGAGAGAGGGACTGAGGGGGGAGGAGCAGTGAACAGCTTTGAGTAGCAAACTGGGTTTCGTTAACAAGGGCTCACATCTGGCAGTGGGGCAACCAGCCAGCTCTGCCAAATATGATATCTACTCTCATCACTTACCCTTTCAGACCCCTCCACACAAACATCACATTCATGGGGCACAACCAGGCTTACTTCCTGGCTGCCTCACCCCCACCCCCACCGAGGACTCTCCCCCTGTAATGATACAAAGTAGCCGGTAATAGATCAAACAAGTTCCTCCCCATCCAGGTCCAAAAAATGGATTTCATCTCTCTTAAATAATGGTTGAACCTTGTTATCTTTATATAATGTAGCTGCTTACCTTTATTTTATACTGACATTTCTGGGAAGTACTCCTGTTTACATACATAACAAGATATTGTTTTTTTTTTAGTGTTTATCAACACAAGCATTACAGTCCCCATGACATCACCAGCTACTAAAGGCGTTCTATGCGGCCAAGTATGATTTATATAGTTTCAAAGGTGTTAATTTTTGTCATCATAAACCACATGGGTGATGCAGGGAGATATCACTGCTACCAGACAAATGCATAAATTTGATCTTATTCACCTACCTGTGAGATTCCAAGTGTGTCCTTAGAAGGCTGGCTAAACGCTGGCCGGGTCACCATCCATCAAGCCAGTTCACACACACAAACATCATGTCTCACGTAGTCACATGCCAAGGGCAAACGGGAGTCACTGATTCACCTAAGCGGCATATTTTAGGGTTATAGGAGGTGGCACATCTGGAAGAAATCCACGTAAACTTCAGGAGAACATGCCAACTATTAACAGACAGGCCACAGGCCAAGTCTGAACTCCAAAATCTGAGGCCAATTGCACCGCAGCCCGAAACGAGTCACTGTCACAAAGCTATCTATAAACAAGATGATAAATCTGTTTATTTTCTTACTTTCTTACGGAGTTTCCTGTTTTTTCTATGTAGATGTTTAATCAGGGGCTCGCATTGTCTTTATTAAACTTCAGTTTTAATTCATTGTGGAGGGGAGTTTCCAAGAATTTCTACTCATGTAGGGGCAAACCTGGTTTTTACATAACAGCAAAGAGGATCATCAACTTCTTTGATCCCATGAAGGTGGTCTATGGCGTCTCACCTCCACTCACCCATAACTCCTGTTTATGATCCTCTGATGGAAGAATTTAAAAACCCCCAGAGCCTAGATAACCAGTTGTGATCCTTCAAGCCAGAGTCAAAGATAAACATACCCGCATACACCCTAAACAGCTTATTAATGAGCAATCAAACAGAATCTGGGATATGAGGAAGAGGAGCACCAGAGTTCACAGTTTGGAGTAAATAACTCATCCGGTAGCATAAAAGGCCATTGTCTTCCTGGTCAGAGGACCCTCCTGTCTCTTCTTGCAAAGCTGTTTTCAAATGAAACGTGGCTCCATTTTCTTTCTGTGAAAAGCCCGTTTGAGTATAAGTGGGCCGAGCTGCCCTCCTGTCTGCCAGAGTATGTGCGATTCCTGATGAACATCTACATCTGTACGCTGGCCGTTTGAAATGTGCCCTTCACACTTCCTCTTTCCTCTTGTACTTTTGCTTTCTGATTTCTAAGGTCAATATACTCACCGTTTCCTTAAAGGCATTTTTTAAAAATATGAATCGGGCAAAATACTTGAAAATACTTCAAACTAGGCCTGGTGAGTAGCAGTGATATTGTATTTAGCAATAACTGCTACTGCATCCACTTAAGCATAAGATAGCATTGATTTCAACAGTTTAATGCCTCAGTTTAACTCAGTGATGGATGAGCAATTAGATGTTTTGATATTTTATCTTTATTAATAAAATCTAAAAACTGGCCTAGATGCTGGCTAAACTGGCATAATAGTATATTGAGTATCGAATATATTTTTTATACTTTTGTACATAATTAACTATACCAGGGATGTAGTGATATGATCAAAAAAGTCAAACCTAATTAACAACACAACACTTGTACTTTTAAAGAAACTCAGTTTCAGGATGAGGGAGGTAATGTAATCGCCAAATTTAGACAGAATCGTATAAAAACAGAATGAAATAATGAAATAAAGATATAGAGATACTATCAAATGGTTGAGTAGCTTTTTTTAATATTTTAATTTTTATGTATTTTTGAATATGTAGAAATTGTGTCTGGGTCATCTTTGCGAGTTGATGTTGTGCAGTAGGATGTCTTCCTAATAACTGCTCCATGGTGCCCGGCTTGTGGACTTCTACTGCTTAGTACGTTATTATCCAGCGAAAATGGAGGCATATATAAGCCTAATTATTATAAAAACACGCACCATTATTTTGATTAAAGGCCTACTATTACCAGGGGGGAAAAAACTTTCCGATTGGTGCTTTTAATACAATTTCAGAGATCAGTTTAGGTCATTCTGTATTAAAACAATTATGTCGCTAAACAAAGTTTAATAAACAATTCAACAGCCAAAAAGAAAAAAAAATACGGTATTTGCCGTGACAAATTAAACTGCTTAAAGATACAATTTCACCAGTTAACTTTAGGACAATGGTCAATCAGTGTTCATGTTTCGAAAATTTGTATTTAGGGTTTTCGATAAACTGGTTTCCACACACCAGGGGCAATGCGACTGACCGCACTTTCTATGTATGTATGTATGGATGTATGTGTATGTATAATCGCTGTATACATTATCTAGCAGTTACCTTGCCTAATGTATGGGTAAATAATTTGGCCTTCCGCTGATACTAATACTGACCTATAAAAAGCTTGCTTTAGGCAAATAAAAGTTTTGAAACAAAACACTCCGTTATAATTTGGCTTACGTCTGGCAACAAGTTAGCAGGAGCAAACTGGACAGCAGAGCAATTCACTGCGTCTTTAAATCCTACAGCCAAAAACTCCTCCTTCTCCCGTCACACGGCAGCCCTGCAAAAACCCTTTTAATTCGGACTGTCACGGTGTAGTTGCAGGAAATGACAAACAGGAGGGAGGCAGACTCGCTGGCATACATGCCGAAATGATGATTTATACCAGAAAATGGAAAATGTCGATTTAATCACGTGTAATGTTATTTTGTTGGAGCAAGCGTGAGGATTTGCATTGGGCTGACTGCTACACCGCATGGACATCCATAGTGTAAGATTGCATCTTCCAAGTTCAAGGGAACCAAGAGAAACATTTTTCATGTGTTTTTTTTCTGCAAGATCTTAGCGTCGTGATCATTCTCCCAAGCATCACACTATCTGATAGATTACGGGAGAACAGCCGCTACATTAAATGTGGATCTTCTGCTGAAGTGTAGTTGTAAAGCTTTTTGCGAGGTTTTCCCCGTTTGTTGGCATATACAGCCGTAGTACGTTTTACTCATGAAAAATAATCTTTGGAGCGGTTCCCGGGACATGAATATGGTGATGCCGAGCAAAAGTGCGGAATGGCTGCAGTATGAACTGGAATCCGGCGGGAGCTCCCTGCTCCTGCTGGACTGCAGATCGCATGAGCTTTATGAATCGTCTCATATAGAGACTGCCATCAATTTAGCGATCCCAGGACTGATGCTCCGGAGACTCAAGAAGGGCAATCTGCCCATCAGGTCCATCATCCCCAATAACGAGGATAAGGAGAAGTTCGTTAAGCGATGCAAGACGGACACCGTGCTTCTGTACGACGAGGCCACTTCGGACTGGCAGGAGAGCGGGGCGCCTACTTCGGTGCTCGGGCTTCTCCTCCTGAAGCTCCGGGACGACGGCTGTAAGGCTTATTACCTGGAAGGTACGTATATTCCCAGCTGTCTGCATTTGGCTGCGATAACTTTCCGATCTCGGATCTGCAACTAGCGTAAAATAAAGCCCATTCATCATCTCGCATGTGGACTTAGGTCCGGCTAAAATTTGCCCTTTATAAAAGCCCCTTTCCCGCTTTATCATAGAAATTAAAGTTCAGGCGACTCGAAGCGGTCAGAGATTTGAGTTGGCGTTTTATTAAAAATACATTTTAGCAGTTAAAAAAAACATTCATCAGATTAAAAACTAGTTTCATCAACCACCACTTTTATTTCAATTTATTACCATAAAATAATGTAAAATGTCGGATACAGAGTCAGTGTTAGAGTGGCTTTAAATATCATTGATTCTCAAAAGCGCTATTTAGGCTACTCTAGAAGTGAGCATTGCACTCAGTAATCCAGACCGAGTAGTAAATATCCTAGTGTTTATGGAAAGATTTTTTTTCATTGGCCTTCATAGATTAATAAGGAGCTTTTAGTCAAGATTTAATTACTTGGCTGCCTTACTTTTTCCTGCTTGTGCTCAGACATAACTACAGCTAGATTGACTTGTAGGTATGCGTTTGGATATTGTGATAACTAGGTCGGCTGTAAATGGAGAAATATACGTTTTTGCCTTATATTCAGTGACAGCTCTCATTGAAAGCTAAGCAAATGTTGTTGTTTTGGGATATGAAAAACACGAAGCATGGCCCCCCTAGGGGACGGTCGCAGCGTGGTGCTCGCCTCCACATTGATCATTTATTATTGCTTACAGTATCCGCCAAATTACGACGAAATAGTAACAATGTCACAAAGGAACCGTCGGGCTGTTAAAACTAAAGGGCTCGTCTATTTTTATCACTTATTGCAAGTGTGCTATAGTTCATGCAGCCGGTTTTTGCGATTTTAAAAAATTGTGAAAGAATGCGAAGGAGCTCAAGATGCATTCAATTAAATGTCCAAAATGGCTGCGCCATGTTGTCTGGGTGGTAAAAGGCGAGGATTTCATGAATGAACAGGAAGGGAAACGGCGGCTCACCTGCGAAACACGCTCATAAACAAATAGCGAGCATCGGGAACACACTGTTCATTGTGGCTTTTAGTAATTATATCCGCGTCATGTGATCGTGCTGCATTTACATGGTATATCCCAAAATGACTGTCATTCACAAAAAGAAAAGGGCATATCATTACCGCACTGTGCTTTCGTTCTCTTTCGGTTAATACTTTCTGATATACTATATTCATTACTATATTCTTTAAGTACTTATATAAATTAGATCGTACGATATTTTGCTGCATTGATCTTCTCAATGCATGCTATTCAGTGGTTAAGTTACAGACCCTTAGGGAATTGGCAATAACAGACTTTGACTGTACTGTCAAAGGTTATATGATAATGATACGGAATTTGGAAACCGATGAAGGATTATGCACCTTATTATGTGTTACGTAAAATAACACACCTAAGGTCAAACAATGCGATTACAACCGAAAACTGTATAATAGAGCTCCCGTGTAAAAAAATACCGAATTATTAAAATAACTTAACGAATTTATTATCACATTTGTGTTTCGGTGTCGTGGTTTTACAGCAACACGAATATCTGGAGGTTATGTCAAAAATGGTTTTGAAGTGGTTTTAAAGGGTTTTCCGAAGTCGTTTGCATTGCTCACAAATATGGCTGTTGCTGGTGGTTTGCAAAGAGTAGCCACAGTGTAATAGTACGTGTGGGAGTGGATGTACTGGTGTGTACAAACCACCTCAGCTACCCAAAAAACCGTTTAAAATAAATTGATGAGTTGTGTAAGTTTTCCTGAAACAGTTATGTTTCACTATTTCTACTACTAGTATTGTTGTTGTTATTTTTTTACACGATTGTTAGTGTAGTTTTGACATTATTGTTTTGAAATTATTATTATTATTATTATTATTATTAATAATAATAATAATAATAATTAATAACAGCATATTGTTGTTTGAAAACAATGATAATAATAATAATAATGATGATAATAATAATTATCGTTATTATTATTAATATTATTGTTGTTGTTTAAAAGGACTCTGTATTGTGTGCATTGTTCCAGGGGGGTTCAACAAGTTCCAGACGGATTACCCTGAGCACTGCGAGACCAGCCTGGACACCTCCTGCCCCAGCAGCTCACCTCCATCCTCCGTTCTGGGCTTGGGTGGCCTGCGGATCAACTCGGACTGCTCCGATGGGGAGTCCGACCGGGAGCCCGGCAGCGCCACCGAGTCAGAGGGGAGTCCGTTGCCCAGCAACCAGCCTGCCTTCCCCGTCCAGATCCTTCCGTACCTGTACCTGGGCTGTGCCAAGGACTCCGCCAACCTGGACATCTTGGGCAAGTACAACATCAAGTACATCCTGAACGTGACGCCCAATCTACCCAACATGTTTGAACACGATGGCGATTTCAAGTACAAGCAGATCCCCATCTCTGACCACTGGAGTCAGAACCTCTCCCAGTTTTTTCCAGAAGCCATCTCTTTCATTGGTGAGTAGCCTGCTTTTTAATCATTGCTATGTCTTTATGCAAACAGGCTGCACACACTGTGTGTTCTGGGCATCTCTTATGTCCCTTGATTGACATATCACTCATTTGTAGCCGTTTATGGGATTCACTGTTCAATATCTTTGAAATGTCACCCAAATGATTCGTAAGGTTTCATTATGAATTGCCATTAATTAGCAGCGAGGTTGAAATCCTTGATAGCTGTTTGTCAAATGTGCATAATTAATGTTAGTCTTAGTGTGGGAATGTCCATTATAAAATCATTGTTGGTTTCAGTTAATGTTAGGGTAGGAATTAGTAATCCAGGACATTGCTTAATTATTTAATCCTGTAATGTGACTTTGCTGACTTGGCGAAATGGTCTCAGTAGACCACAGTGTACACTTAAGGTAAAGGTTAAAGTTTTCGGGAAGTGCTTAGTTACCTTAAATTGTCTGCACATCACACTTCTCAGTGTGTGAATTTGTCAATTACTTTGCTATCAGCATAATAATAACCAGCATGTAAACACAAGGCTATCAGTGCATAAAGATTTCTTGATATCTGAAAGCAGTTTAGTTTAAGTGGGGAATTCTACACTTTTCTTTTTTTGTGTAAATGAGACGTGAAGATTGTGTGTTCTTAATCAGAAACGGCAGTGCTATGTGTTCATTCATCTGTGTTAAATTTAACATCAATGAAAGAGCTTTTAGTGTAGGGAGTTATGTGTTTAATTTACTGTTACTGTCTTGTCTCGTAAAATAGTCAGGCAGCAGAGACCTTGTGCAGCATTACAGTTTTGTTTTGTTACAGTATGGAGGCTCTACAGCAAGTAATTTAATTCAGTTTTGCCTGAGCTTCTGTGAAGTGCTACTTTTTAAGCTAGTTATGTTATGGCTTATTTGTTACTCAGTATTTTAAAAGTTAAACTAAGCCTGCAAGCCGGTATTAATTTAGTTTAACCACAAGGATTTTATTAAAGCTTTAAAAGACTACTTTCCAGGAAATATTCTTTGTGTAGTGGACTGTTTTTGCAATCATTTCCTGCAAAAGACTGTGTTTGCAGTGGAAAAAAAAGAAGTATGTTCCAATGCTCAAAATGTCCTAGCTTTAAAACCATTCTACTGCATAAATCCAACTGCAGCTCTGGGCTTGGCCACAAGGGGCACTGTATAGTCATTGTCGTTTGAATATGTTTGTGGGGTAAAAAGACTACACATGAATCAATGTGCAGGAGATGTGATACTGCATGCTTATGAAGGGGAATGGAGACAGACAGGTTGTGGAATTTAATTCCTGTCGAGCGTCTCTCTGAGGAAGATGCTTTAGACACGTTTCAGCGTGTCACTCTTTACTGGAATTCAGGGGTTCCCATTTCAAAGAGCTGAGTGCCGTTGTTTCACGTTTTATGAACACCAGAGGCTGTCCGAATGAGTCCTCTTATGCCCAAGAGTGAGAGAAGGCGTGGAGGCCCCAAAAAGCCCAAAGATTTCGGGATTTTCATGGATAGTGGTGCTGCTCCTTTGAGAGGGTAGGAATAGAATAAAGGAGTGACACGCCACTGCAGAGATGAACAGCCCACAAGCTGAGGAGGGATGAGGGAGCTCTGTTACGTTGTGTCGTGTTTATTTGGACGCTGTGGCTGTATATTTTTATAGGAGCAGTTTACATTAGGAAGGCTGTTCAGGGGTCCAGCCTCCTGGACATGCTTGGCATTTAAACTGGCCGCCCTGCAATTGAGCACACTGCTTACTGGCTGCTAAATCCACTGTTGGATCAGCTCGGCTGGCTGTTTGGGTATCTTGTCTAAATGACTTTGTATTGCTCTTATCACAATGTGGATGGGCGAACATTTGAATATGAAAGTGGTATACAGGATTCCTAGCTCACTTATTTGACCACTAGCACTTTATGAATCCTTAGTGGAATTGTGATTCCAGAGACCCATTAAAGCCATGCAGGAATCCTTTGACCTCTTTGTTTTTTTTTTTTTTAAGTATTCTGTTCCAAGGTATTTTTTACATGTATTTTGGGGGGTTGTCTTGGAGATAATAATAGATAATATTTATAGAAAAAAAACTCAAATTTTAGTACTTACTCTGTTTTTTTCCATATCCCTCAGTATGTTAATCAAATTTGACTCTCAGCGATGGGGCAAAAGATATATTTATCGATGTGATGGTGTGGAATCTATGGTACCTCTCTTATGGAGTGGTAGTCACAGTGTCCTGGTCTTATTGCAGGTGTAGGTCCATTGAGTAAGTATAGATAGCACCGTGAAACGCTGGGGGCAGCCCATGTCTTGGTGTTCCTGGTCCTGTTGGTTTCATGACATTACCATGCTTGCCTTTGCTTTCAGAAAAAAAACAATATCAAACTGGTCTTATTTCTTAAATTCTTAATTTTAACATGAGTGCTCCTATGGACCTAGTCATGATAACAGGAAATGGAATGTTGTGAAACGTCTTTCTGGACCCATAAACACTGTACAGAGGGTATCCACTCTCCAACTACTGTATTTTATATTGGAAGATGAGTAAATATTTGTGCAGTTTGTGGGGAAAAGAGCTATGAATGAATAATCTGTGGATGATCAGTTGTGTATATCCTGTAAAAGCACCACTGAATATTTCCTTCCAAATAGAGGAATTACTTAGGGTTATGAGATACTGTAGTAATCTAGGAATTAAAACAATGATAAATGTAAATAATTTCTGCCCAGTATAAAATTGTAAAAATGAGAGATTTTCCCATTGTTGTTGTTGCTGTTGTGGTGCAGAAAAAGCTGTTTATCCGCGTTGTGTGGTCTGGGTTTTTTTCTGCTTTGTAGCACCAGGAAGCTGCAGAAATTATGAATAAACACGTGGGTCAGCCAACAAGTCGAGTTCTGTGTTTTTCACCAGGGACACCAGTTCTCTTGAATGGCTGGCTTCATTCAGCCTTTTCTAATCACTGTAAATCTTGTGTTCTGTCAAAAAATTGTTAATTATTGTTGGCACTCACCATCCAAATTAATGTTAATTTTTCAAACCTTAAAATGACCTTGTTTAAAACAGTGCACTCCTTGCTGCGGTGTGACTCGTAACACGCTGTAGGTCTGCTGTGATAGAGATATACAGCGGGAAGGAAAAAAATGGGCAGGCCCTCTTATATGAATTATTTATGCATCAAATCCCCCCCCCTCCTTCGAACTGACCTAAATCTGAAGTCAAAATGTGTTTTGGGAATGGTGGGGGGGGGTGAGTGCTAAGAAGCTCTTAGCTCCTCATAGCAGTAAAAGCAGAATGATTCACAATGGCTTAGCATTACACTAACCACGTTCGGGCTGTGAATAACACAGGACACGTCCCTACACTGTTTTGAGGCAACCTTTATTTGGCACATTCATGTTTGTTTTTTATTCTAAAGTAATATTTTATATAACTAAATATCCCTAATTCGGAGCTTTATTTGTCAGGAAATTTCTGAGGACCTGAAGACAAAAAAGAGCAAGCTTTGTGTGTCAAACGCCAATGACTGGGCAAGAGTATGATGCATTTAGTAACGGCAAAGTAAATTATACCGAGTGCTTCCAAAACGTCTACTTTAAGATATAAAACGTTCCCTGTGGGTTCTGTATATAGTATATTCAGTTAATGTCCACAGAAATACAGTGAAAACCTTCCAGAATTGTGCCACTGAGACTAATGTTGTTCTCTTTGCCCCTTAAGATGAGGCTCGTTCCAAAAAATGTGGGATCCTAGTGCACTGCCTGGCAGGGATCAGCCGATCCGTGACCGTGACCGTGGCCTACCTGATGCAGAAGCTCAACCTGTCCCTCAACGACGCCTACGACTATGTCAAGCGGAAAAAGTCCAACATCTCACCGAACTTCAACTTCATGGGCCAGTTGCTGGACTTCGAGAGGACACTGGGCCTCAACAGCCCGTGCGATAACCGCTCGCCAAGTGACCAGCTCTTCTTCACCACGCCGACCAATCACAACGTTTTCCAGCTCGACACGCTGGAGTCCACTTGAAGGCTGGTCACGGGAGGATGGGTGGGCAGCCACCCAGATGAATGTTTTGTTTCCTGTCTCCTGTAGCATTTCAGACCTGTTGTCCAGGCCAGGCAGCTAACAGGGGATAGCGAGCAGGTGGCACCTTGGAATTCAGCTTTACCTGCGAGGGTTCACCCAGGACCCTCTGCTGCTCCTTCGGCGATTGGGAGGAGGCCCTGTGCGCCTTTCGGACAGACTGCTTTTTTGTCTTATTTTGGAAAAAAAGGAATTAATAGACTGGAAAACTGCCACAAAGAGCTTCAAACAAAGAGGGGAAGAAGAAACTGCGGCGCTTAACTTATTTTCTGCGGAGACCACACCTTGGCTTTGTTGACTTGGAAGGGGCCAGCAGAGTTCCCACTGCAGTGCTGTCTTGTTTATTGGGTGAGGGTGAGCTCGCTCTACTGAATGTAGGGTCAGATCTCAAAACCAAGAAACAAACACACGTATGCATAGAAAATGTATGTATTATACTATATGCGTTCCGTGAATATATAATATATAAATATATTTTATATATATAAATATATATATATATATAAAATATATATGTTTTATGAAATATAAATACATGCAAACAAGTTACTTTTTTTTGTAGAAAAGAATCTGACTGTAACAAAAAAGAAATGAGAGAAAAGAACTTACGGTTGTTTGTTTTGCAGTCCCCCCCCAACCTACGTTTCTAATGATGTAATGCAGTTTGCACAGTGGTGAAGCCTTTCACATCTTGGCACTTAAAGCTGGTACTCCAGCCGTATAAAGGGACGTTCAGAGTTCCACTGGGACGGCCAGTTCTAGGCTGTGACGTGCCGCTGCAGTCCTTTAAAAGCTCATTGTTCCTAACGGCATACAAAAGATGGACCTCTTTCTCACATTGATGAGCCTTGCCGATACTACTACGGATATTATTATTATTATTATTTTTATTATTATTATTATCATTGTGCCAGAATAGGCTCCACTCTCTAGCAGTGTAGGACTTGGTCTGCTGAAAGCAGACACATGAGAACAGTTTTTTTAAATCACTGATGCTGCGGCTCCTCAGGGCTGCCGGTGAGCCCGCTTGAGCAGCGCACGGTGCCTACAGAGGGGTTTCGTTGACAGAAACATTGAGCGGGTGGATGAGGTTGGATGAGGCACTGCAGGAGTTTAGAGTTGCTTTAAGCTGGCCTTATATAACCTTTGTAAAGCATTTCTAATGCTGACTGTTTGATACTGTATTTGTATTTGACTTCAGAACTGTTTTTTTTTTTTTTTTAAAAAAAAAAAAACAAACATTGGAAAAACAGCCTAGTAATAATGAACATGCCACGTGTTTTTTGTGACTGGTCCGAATAGGTGGTTCTCATTCTCTGCAATACGAACGTTTCTTTTTTCCTCTTTTTTTCTTTTAATACCGATCTTGTTGTTTTTGAATTCCTCTACTTTTGTATAAGATCTCTGAAAAACACAGCTGAAGCACTTAGGGTCATTTGTAACCTGGGGTGACAAAGTATAAGGCTATAAAGGAACTGGCTAATAATTTTACAGTCTTTAATACTGGGAACAATTAACCAATGCATTTGCCTCTGTTCCTTGAGAACGGTTTGATTAGAAGACCTGGTGTCTATGGGACTTGATTCTTTTTTTTTTAACTAATATCTTTCGTATGTGTTTAATCTTGTGGCCTTGAAGTCTTGTGGACCTAATATGCAATCTTAATCTCCTGGTCATATTGAAAATCTCAAGTCTCTTGTCATGCTTGCAACAGACGGCTTTTTTTCCTCACATACGATCTCAGTCACGACTCGGATGCGGCGATACTGTAAGAGCCAATTTACTTGCACCCTGGGATTTCTTTCTAAAAAATATATTTCACAACGGAGATTTTTTTTTTTTTATTTAAGAGAATATTTGCTTTCCATCTGGTCTTTGTGGAGGAATGTGTCTTTTTAACAATTGTAACAGGAACTGTTCTCTTTCCTTTCTCCATTTTGTATATTGCCAGAGCACAGGAACGGCGATTTCTGTGAAATACCTTGTAGCGCAAGTTTCAGGAGGGTGCCAGATGAGCTAGGGTTGGTTTTAAGAGAGACAGTGACTAAAATGTATTTCTTACCTCACCGAGGATTTTTTCAGGGATTTTTTTGACAATGCATCTGCATCGTGTTACAGCTCCACGTAATATGGCATAGCTGTTTTATATGTGCTGTATACATTTTTTTAAGATGCAATCTATATATGTGTATAAAACTTGGCTTGGTTTCAGGGCAGTTCTACTTTATGAAGGATATAAAATTGACCCTATGTATTGTATAGTATATGAAAACCAATACAAAACATGTTTATACTGCAAATAAATATTGAATTATTTTTTCTTTACAAATGTTCTGTCATTATTCAATTGTGATTTGTTCCCATAAGCAGGGCATGCGTCTCAGAAATTTGGAGTTTTGCACCACTAGTTTGTTTAAAACCATTAACAGCTTATTACAGAGCTTCTTTTGTAAGAAAGTAAAAGTGAAAGGATACACGCAGTGCTTGTTATCGTGTCAGGAGTGTGTGTTTAGGCAGGACATCCGCCCTGTTAGATCAACATTGAAGTGGTTTACCAACCCCATCTACATAGGCATGGGATGGCTTTCCAGTATAATGTGTTTTAATTTCAGTAGCACCTGCCCTTGCTAAGCCAGGCAGCCTGGGTGCCAATGTAACCCTATCCACATCACTTATTCGCCCTCTAATATGATCTCCTTTGTATGGCATCCTAGATCTGGAGTTGGGAAAAGCTATAGATGGAGGAATCCCCATCATTCAATGAGTAACAGCCATTTACCTTGTTAGACAGCTTGGAGGGGCGGCACGGTGGTGTAGTGGTTAGCACTGTTGCCTCAAACCTCTGGGATCTGGATTTGAGTTTTTGCCCAGGTTCCGTGTGTGGAGGTTAATTGGAGTTACCGAATTGCCTGTGGGTGTACATGTGTGAATAAATAGTATGTGAGTATGCCCTGTGATGAGTTGGTGCCACATTCTTGTACCTGTAGCCTCTGGATAGGATAAGTGGTTATAGAAAATAGATGGATGGATGCAGCTTTGAGTAGAGTGACTAGCCACCTGTCCTCCCTAAGGACCCAAATGGCTGTCCCTGGTCTTCCTTGAAGTAGTTTTCTCAATGGCGCTTGCAGATTTCGCATTGGGGAAATCTGTGTCCTAATATAATCAGATACATTTACTGTCTTACCGTAAATCGCCGCCAGACTGTATCAGAGACCTGAGCGTAATAGTCTGATTAACGTGTCTGGCTTTGCCTACTGCCGTTTTTTTTTTTTTTTTTTTTTTTTTTTTATATGGAATTTCGGACCTTTAGGCTTTAAAGCATCAGGGCCTTCTGTTCCCCCATTTAACCCGTGGGTTTTCTACAATAAAAAGTCATTCCCCATCACCATATTGATTATTCAGCATTTATATCCTAGGGCAAAGGACATTTGGAGGATACAAGCCATTTGTGATCTGCATGCATCAGATTAGACTACTGGGGGCGAAACAGGTCTTTTTTCTGTATTTCCCTAAATGCAGTTAACAGTAAAAGGTCTATACAGTGCAGCACGCTTTTGTAATAAATAGGCCATGAGTGAGTGCAGGTTCTGTAATAGCAGAATATCAAAAACTGAAGCCTATGGAGTTCATAAGCCCCAGCAGAGAGATTTCGTTTCACTTCATTCAGCAGTTTGCCTGTCGATCAGGGATCATCTTCATTTTTTCCAGACTTTCCTTCATGTGAAGGGGGGCTTCTTTTGGCTCTTCTCACCAGGGGAGCAAACTGTTCTCTTCTGGATGCCTGTCGATGGCTGGGGCTCCCAGGCTGAGATAAGACATCCGCTCCCCGGTCTGATTTCCTGTTCCTCTGCGGTCGGTTTCGCATGCAAAGGGCATGTGACGGTGCTATATCCGATTGCTCAAAGTACCACCAGGCCACTTCCTTTTTTCTGCCCAGACACAGTCATCGCTGAACTGGGTGGGGGAGGTAAAGCAACACAGCGCTGCTTTTATTTCAAGTAAGAAGACACTGGTGCTGCACTTTACCACACCTTATACTAGTTATACCGAGGACAGCTTAGCTGCTTCATGCTCACTTCCTGTTTACAAAGACGACACTTAAGAATACTGCTATAAACAAAAAAACATAATGATAAATAATGTAACTATATCAATTAATGTTTAAAAAGTACCACATCATACAGCTGCTCCTAGTTTACTACTTGTAATAATATTTCAGAGTTTAATTAAATGTGTTCTTCAGTGATAGAATGGATTAGCCCATATAAGCACTTGTTTTTGGTTCGCAGAGAGCTTTAAGGTAGAAAGCCACACCAGTAAAGCCACTCCTTTATTGCGGAAAGCTCTCACTGAAAGTAGGTGTAAGCATATTAAAACAAATAGGAAATTAGGTGAATATAAGATGTTCATGAATATAAATTGAAAATTTAAGAATTTTAATTTGTGCACCAATATGATTTGTCCAGGAACTGTTCTGAGGCGTTTCATATCTTTAATGGAAACAGATAAGCACTGTAGATGTTCTTTAGTATTCATGAAGACACCTGATCACCATTTGTTGTTTTCAACTGCGTTCACCTATCCATCCATCGCCTCAGGTTCTCACTGCGCCCTCTCTGCCACTGCCGTGAATGAAAGCAAAAGGATCCTACATTTACTGACCGAAACAACACTGAACAATGCCTTCAGAATGTCTGTCCAGCTGCAGGCTGATAAGTTTCCCCTTTCATAGCACTGCAGCTTATCTCTGTTCACCGTTTAAAGCAGGGCGAGTTGGGCACACTAAACACAGCCTCCACATTCCTCAGGTTACTAAAGTTTATTCAGATGTGTTATGCTCATATTCCAGAAATAACACGTTTGGAAAGTCCGGGCACTGTCGAGATCGTTGTATGAAAAAAAAACAGTGAGATAGAGTAAAGGAAGAAAAAGGAGCTGGTTTTAACATGTTTCCTCATGTCAAAGACAAGAATGAAACATTGCATGTCGGTTCTCCTTTTTTTGAATTGGCTGAGTTTCTCAACAGGGCTTGGCACAGATAGACATTTTACAATATGTTTTAAGCCCTGATCTTTTTTTGTAATCAGCATTTTACAAATGTCAAAACACCATTTTAAATTTACATCCTCATATGTCTGTGAATTAATCCCCCCCGTCGGCACCAAAAACATACTCAATTCACTGTCAAAGGATTCATATGTAGCTACACCACATACTTTATACCATAAAGTATATACCATACCTATGTGTGATGTATAATGTCCAGCATGGCTGCAATGATAAATGTTTGGATTCTTTGATTTGGACGTATCATAGTACATTTTTTGAATTCTTGCCTCACCATTCTGGTAGAAGGTACACTACACCTCAGTTAATATTGGACCCATTCCAAACACAGGCTAGCTTCTGTACTGCTTACACCTGTACCTGGGTGTTCATTGGAAGCTCAGCCTAGCTGCCCTTATGCCTAGTTGGCTCCTTGACAGCTGCTTGTTTGTAATGCGCTATTTACCACACTTGCATGGCCCTTTGGACAATAGCGTCTGATAAGTAAATTAATGTAAATGTAATGGGGAGTAGTGTTGCTACAGTGGAATCTTGTGGAGGTGTATAAGATCTTCACATCGAGGGGTTAATAAAGTGGGGGTCTGATGGATGCTAACCAGAATTCCCAGCCACTGAGCTTTCATAGAAACAGTTTGTTTTATAATTCCCCCTATATTGAGAAAATGACATTTTTATCCAAAGTGACATTTTTTTTGGGGGGGGGGATACAGTCCCTGGACAATTGGGGATTAAGGGTCTTGCTCAGGGGCCCGATGGTGAAAATCACTCAAGGATTTGAACCAGAAAACCTTCAATCACAGGCTCAGTGCCCCAACCCCCTGAGCAACACAGCGCCTCTCTTTTTCAATGGGGAATGTGAAGATGCAGAGTTAATTGTGAGCTTATGCTGGAGATGTGACTGGGCATGTCTCTCTACAGAAATTAGAAGCCAATTATATATTTATGCGTACAAAATCGTAGGAGATTCAGGAAAAGAGAAAACTTGTTTCATTGCCTCTGTACCTTCAGATTATGTAACAGGCCATTTGATGTTCCTGCACTACTGAGCGTGCACTAACCCTTGAGAGTAATTGAGAGGTGCCTGGAAGGCATTGGAAAGTGCCCTATCTGGACTCCTGTGGCGAATGTGCGTGCTGGAGCTCAGGACCAGCCAGAGATGGAAATTCGCTAAAAGTGGAGGCTCTGCGTCAGGCTCATTCTTTTCACGGAATTTCTGTACGAAGCGGG
Organism: Mormyrus iriodes; assembly: GCA_011763525.2. Lineage (NCBI taxonomy): Eukaryota > Metazoa > Chordata > Actinopteri > Osteoglossiformes > Mormyridae > Mormyrus > Mormyrus iriodes. Next base: position 7,079,408 of record JAAGVU020000123.1, on the reverse strand, counting down.
ATTAGCATTCTGTCATTCCACAGCTTCTCCTGAGTCTCCACAGACTGGAGATGGTCTTCTGGAATGTGGCTGCAAGATTTTTTGTCACTCTGTAGCTTTGCAGAACCGGATATCAGCCTTTCGGATGGAATTTGGCTCGTTTGAAATCATTAACGTGTTTTTTTGTTATTTTATTTAACGTCAGGATGTGTTTGACTTGCTTGCATAGCCAATAGAAACAGTAAATGAACTCTCGTATCCTAAATGCTTTTATAGTGTTTTTGAGTCTGGTAAATATGAATCATTATTCGGGACATTGCACAATTTGTGCCATGCCACCCACCTAAATAATGTGTACTAGAAATGTTTGACATTTATGTAACTTGTAAAAGACGCCATGTTACTGTAAATGAGCATTAACTGACACCTATTCATATAATGAGTCAAAAATGGGCCAGAAGGCATCAACCTGATTTGGCATGAATAGCTGAGAATTCTTTTTACACCAATAGACTCTGGATTCTAGAGTGGAGTTTTTGTTAATATTTCCTGACAGTCTGTTATTTACAGGTTTATGCGTTGCATTGCAGAAATTACTTTTTAGAGGCACTGAACCTATTCACACATGGAATTCAGCTTAATGGATATTTGTCATTGAACAGCAATAATAGATGTTTCGAAGGTGACCTGGCTGTAACCTTACGGGAATATTGTGACAAGTGTGTGTGTGTGTGTGTCTGTGTGTGTGCATATGCCAGCCTATTAGCAAAAAAAAAATCAGAACTGAGTTAGTTTGAGAGAATTCAAGGGTGTGAGCGTGGTTACGAGTGTGTGAGAGGATGTGTGCACGTGTGTGTCTGTCTGTCTCCATGAGGGAGAGCGGCCTCTCAATGTGTGAGGAGATTTCAACTTGCAATTTTGGTGGATGTAGAGAACAAGGCTGTGAGAATTTGTGAAGGGAAAAAAAAAATCTCAGTTCAAAAAACAGCAGCATCGTTGAAGAAGAAGCTTGTGGAGCAAATGGGATTCAGATAATAATCTGTAAAAAAATTAATTGATACATGGAGGATGAATTTCTAGAGTGCAAAACAATACACCTTTAACATTCCACACTTATGTCTATTTTTTCCCAAAAGACATCTCTAAACTATCTCCAGATGTCCTCGATAGATGCTTGACATTTTAATGTGCTCGGTTATTTTCATTTATCTCGCTATTAATTGATAGTTATGAATAACAACGCCCATCTTGGCTCAGTCCACTCATTTCTACATCCTGAGGCATGGGCTTGCTTGTTTTTATAATTTGACCTCAGCTGACACATCGCTGCTCTTTCAGTTGTTGGGTGTGCAATGCTTATGGGTACCCAGAGCAGAGAGGGTGAGAGGCTTTCAGAAAGATGACACAGTAGGCAGCCAGACTATATTTAACTCCGGTAACATTTCCTGCATCGTCGGGCTCGGGCGCCACGTCATCAACACCGTCAGAATTCCACCTGGCAGGGCCTGGGCTGCCCACAGCCGACCGTGTGGTAATTGGCCAATTGGAGAGATATTTTCTGAGTCCATGGATAGAAGTGTGCCAGCTCCTCAGCCTACCAGTGGGTGCGGACTGCCTGAGAACAATCTTTCTTTTTTCCCCCCACCCGTTATACTAACCTGAAGCCTCCAGACAGAGCTGTCACAAGCAGACCCTCATTAAGAAGAAGCAGCGCGGCATTTCACTGCCATTGGGTCTTACGCAACCTGTGGCGCATTCTGGGTATGCTAGCTGGTTGGTCATTCATTGGTAGGGTATCAGTTGTTGGTTTTGGTGGCAGCATGGCATTTCAGGACTTCTTGGGATCAGATATTTGAGAACATTTCAGCTGTTGACTGTTGGTGAATGTGAGCTACTCGTGTTGTGAGCTCATCATTATTGAGTCCTGGTTGATTTTAGCACAGCATTTGAAGAAAAGATTTTTGGTGTTTTAATAATATAACAGGATGGTTTTTCTCATTGCTGATCTCTGAGTTTGTGAATGTGAAGATAAGTGTTTCATGGCACCTAAGCACATGTTACCGAGAGATCCTGCACCTGGAAATTCAGTCGTTACACTTTGATGCACCCATGGCAGGTCTACGTGAGGGGTGACTTTAGGAGTGTATCGGTTGATTGTCTCAGGTGAGTGGTATTAAACGTCATTTTTGAGCCATATGAGGTTTGTTTCCCTTATGAAAAATTTATGGTGGCACATTGGTGTTTGTTGAGCGGCGGAGTTAATAGGCATGAGATGCGTCAAGGTGACTTTCAAACACATGTATATGAGACCAGCACGTGGCGATGGCATCGATCCTCCCAACCAGAAAAGCCCTTTTCTGTTTCTATTTCTGGAAAGAGCAGGCATAGAAAATAAACACTTCTCTCATTGAAGCAAAAACAAGTTGCAATTCCTAAAGCAGCTTAGTCCTTTAATGACTCTAAAGACTACCTTCAGGAAAGGTAAACATGGAAGCGGTTCATTACACATGTGAAGAAGATTAAACTCGATTTATCCAAGCACAAGCAATATACATTTATGTGGATATAAGACAGCAGACCGTTTTGCAAATGTTTGGCGAACAACAAAAAAGGAAAAGTGACATTGTTAGTATAATGCAGCCAAACCAAATAGCTTGGTAACATAAATGAGTTTTTGAGCTTAGACTATGATCTAATTCCTTCTGCTTCTTATCCGGGGGCCTGAAATAAGAGTTTCTTTGAGAGGTTGAGGGGGAGAAACCATTCTCTCCCGGCTCTAATGAAAGCCCGCTGCTCTGGGAAGACGATGTGGTTTACCCCTGTACAAGCATCGTAAACATGCAGCTCGTATCAGCCCAGTGTACTAAACCTGGAGCCTGGCCTCTTCTCCTACGCAGCTCACTCCATGTCCTAGAACTAAAAAGGAAGACAGCAAAATCAACATCTGTTTCGTAACAGCCTGTATCCTTCGAAGTTTGAGGCAGAAGATGTGTCAAGCCAGCTAGTCTCTGCTTCCATGATCTTAAGTCTACCTTGGCAGAATATGCGTGTGACAATACAGGGGAGACAATCTTCCATAAGCGGAGGTGAAACTTTGACTCATGTGTCCTTAGAGGCTGAATGGTCATAGGAGTTTCAAAGGAGTCTTTATGCTAGTGATGTGATTTCCGGTTCCTATGCGGCACGAAGTGTGCTGGTAGGTGATGCTGTGACAACCTTGACTGGGTTTTTTTTCCCAAGGAATGTTCCTAACAAACCAATAGAAAGACAAAGATATTTCTCATTCAAGTTCTGCAAGGGCATTTCAGTCATTCATTGCAGAAGTATTACACAATATCCTGCCTACATCCAGTGGTCTACCCTTCAATGTATTGTGATACGATAGGAATACTATACAGACAAGTTGCCTTTACAAACATTCAAAAGCAAACCTATCCATTGAATAAGTAGGTGGTGGGGGTACATTTTCAGAATTTACCACATAAATACTCCAACGATCAGGTCCAGATGTATGAATGCGTGCTATTTTAGCTAGCAGGTGTGAGGCAGATGGTATCGCCTGAAAACCTCTGAGGCTTATTCATTAATCATTATTACTAAGCCAGTGATAAAACCATGATGTTCTTCTTTGAGTCGTGCTTTTCTTGGCACATGGAATCTGTACCATTATGTATGTCTCACCAAAGTAGTATACAACAGTAATAGTCAGCAACTGAACACTCTAAAAATTAGTACCTTTCTCATGTAAATTCTCATGGGAATGTATTTAAGGAAAGTGCTTTAACTGTCTTTCTTCAACACTTGACTGGATAATGTTGCATAATTAATTGTTATTTATATGTTATTTGTCTCTGACCCCACGACCCTGTACTGGATAATTGATTAGAAGATTGATGGCTGGATAGAAGGATGGATAGACTTGTCTTTGATCAACTAACAAATTGGTTGCAACAATCTACTTTAAATACCAAATGATATCCACCTTTATAAGTGAAATTAGTCTTTGTTATCATTTACCCCATTCAGGGAGATTTCTTATTCCAAGGTTTTACAAACACTTCAAATGTCAGAGTACTAGGTGTGACAAATGGCTAATTGTAGCCCTTTTTGCAAAAATAAATCTAATCGCAAATGTGTCAATATATAAAGTTTAATCATATACTTTACCAATACAAAGACAAAATTTTGATTGTATCACTGGGATTATTTGCATATTGGGTTATTTTAGGATTGCCATAGGTATCCTGTATGTACATCAATGTTACCGAATAAAGGTGAATAAATCCCTTTGATGTGAATATAGTGCAGCACATTATTAAACATTTTTTCCAAATGCTTCAGAATTGTTCAAAATGTTCACAAACATTCAAAAAAACAACAGAAGCAAGAAGAGGTTGGTGAAATCTTGTGAAAAACATCAAATTCCCTCCCATACACTATATCAGACAATTAAATAATATCTGGGTTATACCTACATTATATACATGTATAGGCCTTTTTATATATCAAAATCATCATTTTGTTCCATGGCTTAGCCGAAGTTACACAATGTGAACTGGGTGGGACTTGAACCATATACTGTAAACTCTGTAAGCTCACATGTTGTTGACTGATGAATCCTCCTTAATGACTCTGTGAGTGATTCACTATGGACCTTGAATATCCATTGTTTGCCTTTGACACGGTCAGTGAATGCAAGAGGTAATTAGATTGCTGTGTTACATAATTCAGTGCCATTAATCACGATTAAGAAACATTTTGGGATCAGTAAGGCTGATCGCTCATTTTGTATCTGCTGTTACGGTAATCACTGGGGATTTTTATTTTAAGCACTATATGCATCAATGCACGATAAAGCATTTTTAAAAGGATATCCAGCAATCCTCACTCACAACGAGGTGTTGACAATTTGCCTTCAGGTCTAAACCCACCCAGCCCTTCAGGCCAAGGTAGGGCGTGATTCTTCTGAATCGCAAGTCAAATATAAGTCAACAGTACGTTACAGTTGTTCTGTGACTTAACCTGTTCTTTATTATCTAATGACTATGCGGAAGAGTTTCTAGGTAATTTGGTTATACCAATGCTCTCTCTGCTGTATAATCTCTTCTGGTCCCAGTAACCCCCCCCCCCCCACACACACGCAATGATTTGGTTACCTGACCTGACAGCGTCTGACAGTGTCCTGAGGGTAATTAGCGGGGGTGGGCTATCTTTGGTGGTTATTCACTCCTGAGAAGGCGGCATACCTTACAGGCAGGGATGGGCCGACTCACAATACGGAATCCGCAGCCTACAAAGCCGCCAGCTGTGCACAGTGCAGCGTGGCCGCATTTAGGAGATGTCGGTAAGACTTATTCATGTGGAGTCGACAGGTTGTGAGTCGTACTCGATGTCAGGGTGAAAATTCGGCATCCGAAGCTCAAGACTTGGGTTTTGTAGTGGTATTGCAGGTCTGGTCCGGCCAATGGCGGCAAACAGTTTTGTCTCTGGGCCAGTTTCAGGCTGGAAGCACGTGGTAACATCATCCTCGGGTGACACATTGAGTAGTTAAGTAGATATCATATGGTACTTCCTGTCTAGAAGCACCTCAGCAGCCAAGGAGTGAAACACGAGAAGTGCGGCAGTCTCAGATGGCTTCCAGGAGTGGCATGCCTGAAATCTGACAACTACCGTGTGTGTGTGAGCCTGGGTTCACCTGGGGTTACATCTTAAGGAAAACCCATATAATTTACCACTGCACGAAATAACCTGGTATCAGCTGACTTGCATTGAGCTCTGCGTTGTTTCTGCGACTTAATGTATTCATACTGTTGCATATGGTGGTGTCACATTTCCTTACTGATCATCAAGATCTATATGGGTTTGACTGAACATACGTAAACAGGGCAATACACTCAGTGGCCTAGTTTGGGTTCTTCAGTTTTTGCAGTTTTTGTGGTGGTTAATGTGTTACTTTCAGTCACATATTATCAAAACTTAACTCATTCATATAAATTAATTTATAATGAAAGGTATCGGATGTGCTCTAGGTATAGATGATTTTTCTGTAGTCTATTGAATCAATGTGGCTGAGTAGTTTTAATGACCAGATTGTATGAGCTGGTTTTGGATGTGTCTAGTGCTGTAGACTTATAGGTGATGTGTTAAAGTAAGCTCCAAGACTGATGGTACGTACTGGAATATTTGACAAACAGGTCCTTGGCCTGCTGCTTTTTCTATACCTGTAAAAAAACTGTTTAGTTGTGCAGTACAAACCTCTTTCAAACAACTCCCTCTCTGTGGATCCACGTATTCAAATGAAATCATATTAAGCCAAATATCTTGCATTAATATTTGAATGTCACCAGTTGAATATGCACACATTATCCAAAGTGTGGCAGCGTTTGTGATCTATGGTTTAATAAAACAGTCCCCCACTCCCCTTGTGTGTGTTTTTTTCCCTGGTTTGCTGTCCACCAACAATTCATAAATCTTCTTAGCCAATTGTTGGGTTAAATGCATCGTTTTTTGAACATTCCTTTTCAAACTGGAACCCATGAAATGAACATAGTTATGTTATAGTCACAATAAAATAACCTTATCTTTAGTTTTTTTTTGCCAGAAATGAGCTGCCAGCTAGATAACTTCTTAAGGTACTGACATCAACATTGTGAGGTAATTTTTGTATTTCAGCTTACACAGCTAACTGACAGGTTTGGTACTTAGCCAGCAGGTCATTTAACTTTACCTCTTCAGCTAGCTATGTGTAGCTATTCATGATGCCAACTGACTAATAGCTGTAGAGTGTAATAGTTTTGAACTGAAAGTAACAGTGTTGACTGCCAGCGGAACTGACACGGAGTCCAGGGATCGCCGTCATTCATCTATGAGTGTTGCAATAAAACACAGTGTTACGTTTCTCCATTTGCAGGTGCATTTAGACATGATCTCGTTCAATTGTAAACAATGAATGTTGGACTCATAATTGAAGTGCATAAAAGTCTTTCCTGCCACATTGACATCTTCCCTTTACTTCCATTCATAATTTCCCCCACCTGCCCAGCATTGTATCTTTGAAAAGTATAGAGTTATCCCAGCTAACAGGCAACGCTCCCAGAACTTCAGCTAACCTTCTACAGTATGAAGGTCTTCTCAAAGTTGGCAGAGAACATTTGAGCCGTAATATTAACAGAACGTTATTTCCACGTTTTACATTTTAATAAAGGTTCTGTCAATATCAGCATGATCACATTATTTACCAAGCATCCTTTTAACACAATTAATGTTGGAAAATATTGTTTTATTATGAATTAGTATTTTATGAAAGGGTTGTATGTGTACAGTCGTGGTCAAAAGTTTTGAGAATGGCACAAATACTGGCTTTCACAAAGTTTGCTGCTTCAGTGTTTTTAGATCTTTTTGTCAGTTGTTTCTGGAGTGTATTCAAATATAATAACAAGCATTTCATAAATTTCAAAGGCTTTTATTGACAATTACATCAAGTTTATGCAACGGAGTGTCCACCCTCCTCTTGAAGATTGACCACAAGTTCTCAACTGGATTAAGGTCTAGGGAGTTTCCTGGCCATAGACCCAAAATTTCAATGTTTTGTTCCCCGAGCCACTTAGTTATCACTTTGGCCTTATGGCACAGTGCTCCGTCATGCTGGAAAAGGCATTGTTCACCAAACTGTTCTTGGACGGTTGGGAGAAGTTGCTGACGGAGGATGTTTTGGTACCATTCTTAATTCATGGCTGTGTTCTTAGGCAAAATTGTGGAATGGAGCCCACTCCCTTG
>JAAGVU020000123.1:7043562-7071553 GCA_011763525.2 Mormyrus iriodes | reverse complement strand
AATTCATCTGATCACTCTTCATAACATTCTGGAGTATATGCAAATTGCCATCATAAAAACTGAAGCAGCAAACTTTGCGAAAACCAATATTTGTGTCATTCTCAAAACTTTTGGCCACGACTGTATACTGCAAATGTGCCATCCAGCCTCAAACCCATGACCTCTGAGGTGTAAAGCAACAGCGTAACCAACAGCTTTCCCATACCTTTCGCCTGCTTTTATATTATTAGTCTTAGTTGTAGAAGAGGGCTAACGTTCTGGGAACATCAGAAAAACTGCACACCTAGAACATTTCCATACGCTAATCGAAACATTCAGTAAACATTCCTAGAAAAAATGACTGCAATATAGGACAGATAACTGTATACGAGCTTTTAAGCAAACATATGAATAACATAAACATAAGAATGCTGCATGTTTTTCAAGAAATGATGCAAGATAGTGAGGAAATAACAATTGAGAGGGGGGTTTCAGAGCAGCCTGGAGGGTTTGTATTTTGTAGAAGAATAAAAGGGTGCAGATAGAAGGTTTTTGGCAAGGAGACCCCTGGCTCTACAGATTAGTTTCCCATAAATGGCAGGTCTTGGAAAGTGAAGAGAAGACACTGCTCTATGTCCCCTGCATGTCAGTCAGTACTGCTAGGCTTGCAGGAACATTATAGGTTTCTGCACAGGGCATGAGGCAGGGGCAGCCTGGATTGGACTCCAGTCCATTCCACACACACACTATGGGAAATTCAGAGAGGCAAATTCACTGAACAGCATTTTGCTGTACTGCAGGTGGATACCTGATCAAGCCTGGGGGAACAACACAGGGAAACTCCACACACAGAATATTGGGGTGAGGCTATAGTTCTGGCCACTGCACAACCATAAATATACATTTGTACAAACAGCTGTACTGTAATGTTTTTCTGAGACAAATATTTTATTTGTTATATTTTCTACTAAATGTTGTACGCAGTTTATTTTCACATAATCCAGGTCCCTTTAGAAATTACTTTAACATGTGCAGAGTCTACATAATGCTGGATTCATTTCTGTTGTACTGTCTGTAATGCTGTATTTACCCTTGGCAGCGATCGCGGACAAAGGCTGCCTTCTATCCACATGTAGCCATTTTTTGGGTGATGCTCAATAGATCGGTAACCAAGAACTCTCCTGTCACCCTGCACTGTGGCTGGAAACACAGAGGAACCCCGAGTCGTCAGAAATAAGCTATGGCCCCCATCACTCAAGCAGGCCAGATGCCACGGTGGGTGGCTGCGGAACCCTCCGGAGACTGAGGTGACCTGCTCTATATAGAAAGTGTGGGGGACAGCGACATCAGAGAGACCTTCGGGTCCAGGTTTTAGGGCTACCACAGCACAGCCAGTGACTGTTTTTTATAAGGTTTCACGTCTTTGGAGGAGCCCCCACCTCATTGGATAGCTTCGTGTGGCACTGAATGGCGTACAAGGAATCTAGAAATACCAGTTCTACAGATAGCACTGCAAGTCATTCAAGCATTTCATGGACTTGCTATTCAAAAAAAGCTGGACCTTCACCTACATTCAGTTAGAAGGTGATTATTCTATAGTTCTTTATCTCATTCTGACAGTGCTTTCTAGGTAGAATACACTTGATTTATTCTTTTGAACATCTAGCTGTCATTCATGGGTAGTGTGGCGTTTGTGACAGAAGAATTGTGTATGTATTGAGGCAGAGTACACCGTTAATGTTCTTTGAAAGCTTCTCATTGAGCTAATATGCTGCATTTAAAACTTCATGTACTATTTTTGGTTGCATTTAATTTTCTGTCGGCATTGCTGCCCAGGTCAACTAATAAATAAAACTTCAGTTTTTATAAGTTGTGCATCCATTCACAAGTTTTCGCTTCTTTGAGTTAATTCTTTTCAGATTTCATCCTAAAAAAAACTTAAATGAATGGTTTTGATCTGCAATTAACTGAACTTTTTTTTGGTAGCAAGTATTTGGGTAAGATAGCAGGGGTCTCACAGGAAGTGAGAGGAAATTCACAAATGGCTGCGATTATAATGAGCTGTCCATCACAGTCGGCGACAATGAACAAAGCCTCCAAAGGCTAGTGGGTTTAGTCAGTTTCTGATAGTCAGGGCACAATAATTCCACCTTCTGTGAGCTTCAGGGTAATTTCTTCCATGAGTACCCATGGCTCGAGCCCATTTTTCCCTCTGTTTTAATTATTCCCGCTTCCCCAGCCGTGCTGTATGCCGTTGTTCCAATGGTCAGGCCAACGGGACGCCATGTCTGTCAAGGAGAAGGTGTCAGGTGTCAAATTGACTCACTGTCCCTGTGTCGCCTCATTGTCTTTTCGCACCACAAATTGACTGGTACCGTAGTTCAACAGAACTATGGAGAAAAGATGTGAATCTCCTGCTAGGCCCCGGTGACTCACCAGCACCCCGGTGACCAATGAGGTGGCTAAGCCAAGGTACCCTGGCTGATTTAGCCCTGCCGTTTCCATCATAATATGGGCGATTTCCCACAGAAGCCTAACAAGCTGAGCCACGCTGATGGCTCACTATGTACTTTTATTACAGCTTTCTGTTTTTCTTTCGTCTCCTTAAATATGACATATTGGGAAACGTGGTTTATGCATATAAATGTTGGCACCATGATACGGTTGCTAGGTCAGCATGTACCAGTGGGCTGTGCGGAATTCCTTTTACATTATGTGAAATTATAATATTTAGCATACTAGTAAAGCTGGAGATTTGTTTCTTAGTCCAATGTCCTGTGCATCAGGGGCCAATAAAACAGCAGATAGTAAAGGAGGAACTGTAATTCTGAACAAAACTTCAGTGGCCAATAGGAGTTATGCTGTTGAATCTTGTGTACTTTACACCAAACGACTTCACTGGGACCACGTAAAGTGTAGAGAGTTTTCCATGAAGTTTTGTGTGAAAGGTAAGTAACATGGCCTCTCCGGGTTTTTACATACGCATACAGAAGGCCTAGTACTACAAAGACATCCTCTGTTTTTCCTTTAACCTCATGATTTCACTTGCCTGTGATTAGTTGTCAATCACTCCCTGGTCTATATTATATTAATTTATTTAGATGTATTTATCCTAAGTCATCTACAGATGAGAAAGTGGGCTAAGCCATTCCCTGGAGTAAGTGAGGTCAAGAGTGTTATTCATGGGCCTAATGGTGAAATAATTCTATCAGCCATGGGATTTGAACTAGTGACCTTCCAAGTCAAAGCACACGTCCTAACCCTCAGAGCCACACACTGCCCCAAGGGCAAGAAACACGAAGTCCAATGCAAAGTGGTTGTGATTTGAGAAAACACCCCCCCCCTTTACCCCTTCAAATTTTTATTTTACCTACAGGTGACTAAGACGGATTAAAGAAGAATAGAGAGAATTTTCCGGTCTCACCTGTTTTTGTTGGGGGTGGGGGTGGTTAGGGTTGGGGGGGTGGCTCACTAATGTGGGCCAGCGGCTGTACACTTGGGCCAGCTGGTCAGCAGATAAGCTCATGTACATCCGGCAGCGAGTTAAAGAGTAACAGGGTGATTGTGAAATGCTGGCACGCTTAGGGCTAAAGTGTAACCGTCGTGTGGTGGGGGGCGCCTAACCTGTACAGGTGATGGAGCGGTACAGGCCGTGGCTTCCAGGAGGCCCCATGGTGGGGGGAGGATCTGTTGCAGAGCACGTAGGCACCCAGGCTCAGCGGATATGGCCCTGCCACTTGTCACATTTTATGGTTGGATCATAAACGCTTTGCTCAAACTGAGCTGATTGCTTATATAATTGATATCCGTCTGTAAATATCACACTAGGAACTCCATTTTGACTCATTCAGGTCACACGGTACATTAAACAAAGATTTCTAAATATTAACCAGGTCCCGGTTCACCCCTCCCTATGACAAATAATGCCATGTTAAAGCAACCTGCGATAACACACCCGCTTTTAATGTGCTGACCTCTGGTATAGATGCTATCATCAGTTACCCACACATTTTTTTCCGCGCTGGCACATATTACTGTAACACGGAGCTAACTTACTACTCACGGTGTGTGCTAAAGGTCAGTTCGGATTTATCTGCACAAAGGAGTTTGTCTAAAGATCTAACAAAAAACTCACTTTTACATATAAACATTAGCAAACACAGGTTTGTGAAAAAGATTTATCTACCTGCCTGTACTGTTGCCACAGATATTTTAATAATATAATTTGTTAAACATCTTCATGGTTGGCCGTTGAGAATACACTCCAGTACAATGTAAAGTAAAACAAAAGCCTAAAGTCTCCTCTTGTGCCAAACCCAAACTAACTAAAACTTCTATCACTCCAGTGCACTTTTTTGCCATTTGAAGGGTGGGTGTCATGGTAACAGCATATGGGGAGACTGTGATAACATGGATGTGTCACAGGATTCTCCTGGGGATTATCAGTCCCCGTTATCCTGTTTTTTACGAATCCCACGCATGTCATGGAGTTGCAGAGCAGATTAGGCCAGGTTTTAAAGTAGGAGATGTGAGAGGAGGTGCTGAAAAAGGAGGTGCTTACACGTAAACACATGGCATGCGTTACAGTAGATCTGTTTGAAATCCAGTGCAATTGCTAAGAGTAATGCTTCAGCTGAATAATATTATAAAACACTCCAAAAATAATCAAGCCCTACCAGTGGCTAGTTATCGAAGCTGGAAGACTATTTTTTAATTCCCTGTTACTCTTGATGCATTTAGAGAAACCAATTTAACAAATCTGTTTTTTTTTCTTAAGTTATTTCCTCCAGAGAGCGGAAATGTAGGTGTTTCTGGAACAATCCAAACTGCAATTTCAGCTTAGCGGCATGCTCAGCCAATGCCATGATGTAACGCTGTGTTATTGTTCTTTGAAAGGCATGGCGAGGATCCTGTTCGCACTCAGGGTGGCGTCCTTCTGTTGCAACCCTGGGGCTGTGTACTAAATCTCAACTGATGCTCGTTCACCTCACTGAACACCTGTAATGGAACAGCCTTGGTTTAGCCATGTTGCATAAATAACACAGGCTGCCCTGCACACCATACTGTTTACTTAATCAACATGGCAAGAAGCATCGTTCTTGAATACCAGAGTGATTGTTTTGCCAAGTGGATTTATATTAATTCCAGATATCACTTGCGGTGCCCTGAGGTTCTCGGCCAACCGTCAAACCAATTTTTGCTGGTTCTTGTGTAACTCCGCCCCCCTATAGACCTCCTCGTGAAGGCTCTCACTGAGAGGGCACAGTGCCATATTGAAGCTTAATTCTCTGTGCTCTTCCTTCTAGGAGAAAGATGTGTCAGATGGACACAACAGAGGATGCTTTCCGCGGGCGGCGTCCGCTTTATATTTCCTCAATTGGCTAATTCGTTAGGGGCAATCAGCCAAATATTACGCATTAGGACACTCAGAAGGCCTTTTCTTCTGTAATGAGTCTTACAGTCACATGACCATCACCAGGATATGTAGCTGGAACATGACTGAATGGGCACATAAATAAAGTCAAGTCAAATTAAACTTAATAGTCGTTTCAAAATATGCACTATACACTCAGAAAAATCACAAAATCTTTCATAAAATCCATACATTTAAAGCATCTTTTCTCAACCCAGTCCTAAGGGACCCCCAGACACATTTCTGCTCCCTCCCAGTTCCCAACACAAATATACCAGGTAATCAGTGATCTTGTTTGGTTCAGGTGTGCTAGGAGCTGGGAGACAGTAAAAATGTGGACCATCAGGGGTCCCCGAGGACCAGGTTGAGGAACGCTGCCTTATTTTTATGTATTCTTGGTATATAAGACTCCATATAATGTGACTATGTAAAATTGAAATGCTTAGTATGTAAAACATATACAATGACACCTGAATGCCAGTTGCATTTAATGTCCTCCTGGCTGCCCTTTCACAACAGGTTTGACTTCACAGAAATTTTGGGGTGGAGTTTGGAGTGAGTGCTAAAAAATATCCACGTAGCATTGCCTTCATTTGTCCATGCAACTTGTTTCAGTAATAATTAACAAATTCATTTCCTTGACTGGGAGACTGGGAGATGTGCATATATGTTTGCACCAACCATGGCGACAAAGTACAATCAGACAGAAAAGACAAATCATGAGTCATTTTGTGACATTTGCTTTTGTTCTCAGATTTTTCTCCCCTTTACTGTTAGCGGAGGCAGGTTAATTATTTTTTATTTGACTAACAATGTAATGTTATTGACTCTCAGTATTGCCTCCTTGTTACCATAATTACAGCGAAGCGTATTTGTCAAAGGGGTTGTGCACGTTCTAGATGACCTGTGTGTCGTGTAAAAAAGCTACTTGCTTATTAGATGGCATGACATGGGCATCTAGACTACAACACATGGGTTTATTATATTTGTGTGACAGACACGTATATCTGAATATTCTTTTTGAGAAAGCAGGGTCAGACAGCCCCGGAGCAATTGGGGGTTAAGGGTCAACAGTGAAATCACTCTGTCAGCCCTGGGATTTGAACAAACAACCATCTCATAAATGGCACAGTGTCCTAACATGCTGAGTCACACACAGCTAGATTTTTGCTGTACTTCCCTTTTCACCAACATAACTAAAATGACCGAAACAGAAAGGCAGATATCATGCAACCATGCTAGCAAATAAGATCAACAAAAAAAACTACAGTACTTGTGGGACAAAAAGGGAACCAAATGAAAAAGGTGTGGTTAAGGGTCTCGATTTAGCTCAGTTAACCAGCTTCCTGAAGCATATCAGAACAGAACATGCCGACATGTGGAGATTTCAGAGAACAAAGAAGAGGAAGGACCAATCAAACAGGAGTAAATCCAGCCACCGGAGTCTCCTTTTCGAGATGTCCGATGGCCACACCCATCAGCTGATGGCCACACCCACCCACCCACACAGATACTGTACCTTTGGACTTCAGTACCAGCTTCAATCACAGTCAGCATGTAGATCACACTCATCCGTAAAGTGGGTGTGTTTTAATACTGGAACTTTAACAATTCCAGTGTACTCTCCCCAAAACTGTTGTTAACTGTTAACAGCACTGTATTGTTTGTCTTTCCTGCACCGTTTTCTATTATTGCGATTTATTTTCTTTCCCATCGTTCTTTTGACACTCTTCAAACCTTTGATTGTGTCCTGGGGGAGTGTGATATAGAGGGGCCAGGCCTCGTGCTCCTTGCTAGGCCTCGCTCTCGCCACTGCGCCACTCCTCACCTGCCTACGCCCCCCTACTTTCGCCAGGTGAGATCGTGTGCTTCACTCAGTATTCATTAACATGCCCCCCCGTGGGCAGAGAAGCCTATCCGGCATATTCCAGCCATTTTAATCTCATTCTACCTTCCATTTACTCTGCAATTTGAAGCCACCTCAGGTTCCGCTAATTAGCTTGCATTAGCCTCGATTGACCTCCGGGAAGGGCACAGACGGCACAAGGCCCCTGTTCTCTCATCCATGTCTCTAGGGGTAGATTAGTATCCATTTTTTTCCTGATTACATTAGCTGGACCCTTCTGGGTCTCTTTCCTTTTAAAATATGCTAGTCGTGTGACCAGGCTAGACCACCAGAAAAAGGAAGAGATCGAATTGAAATGTAGCACTCGGCCTGTCCGAGATAAATACACATCTCACGCAAAATAAATTATTCAAAATGGCACTTTAATGCTGATGGACTAATTCGTTAAGCCAGGCACTGCCTGAGCTTATGACAAGGCATAGGATCACTGGGCAAATAAATATAGTATGTTTTCAGAAATTACTTGGATACTTAATGGACTCTTAACTGCCTTTCAATGGCCGTTTTGCAGAAGTATATTTGGTTCGGTGGTAAGTAAAGATCCTTTTGTGTTTGAGAGCCTTAGTTGCAGAGATCCCCACTATACTTCCATAAGCATAGTGGTGGAATGTCTTACCCCATAACGACTATATCTTTAAAGCAGCTGTAAGACCAAAGTCAAGTCAATTTAGTCAATCATTAATATTGCTGACACTGTCCATTCATTGAAAAACAACAAAGACATTTTGTGAAAAGCTAGCAGGGTTAAGGCATTATGTCTTAGAGACCGTGTTCAGTTATAATTATCATCAGTTATATTTTTATATTGTATTTTCCATTTGACACATTCAGTCTAAAGATAACTCATACTCTAAAATACATTATTAGTAAATGATATATGTCATAGATAGTTCAATTTTTGCTTATCAGTGTTCTGTCCAAGCACAGCAAATACACGTGGCACCATAGCATGTGCAATGATCATGGTCCATTATGTTCCTCGACCTTGTGCCATATACATGTCTAATGTATGAGACATGTCCGCTGCCTGGCCTTGGAATATTTAAAGGAAACATCATGGAAATAACGGATGCACTTACCGAAATAATCATATTATTCCTCCCACTTTGTCGATTCTGTGCGCCAGTGGGTTTGCGTTAAAGAGATGGCCGTGCTTTTACGTGAGGTCAATTGCCATATCGCTGAGGCGAGGGTGAGATGAGTGCCGGCGGTCCCAGTGTCTGGGCCTGGTGTGGGGTGCAGATGGAGCATTAAGGTCACATGATGCCAGCTCTATTTTGGAATGTCTTTCGTCCCCCTTGCTAAGTCTGCTAATCCTGGGTGTTAGCTTAGCAGCATATAGATCATTCATTTCATGTAAATAGCTTTTCAATGACCATAAATCTTGTGTTTTAGATGTGTTTGTAGTGGGGGGGGCTTTTAAAAAGGGAACGCTCTCCTATTACATGCTTCCCTATGCACTACATGAATGACTTCTGCGTTTTTGTCCCACATAGCCCTCAAGAATTGGAGCAGAATATATAACTGCAGTTAGTTAGGACCGGAGACGTTCGGCAACCGGGACACCGTGCCGGCCCCGCGCCCCCTGCGCCAGATGGTGAGCTTTCGCAGTGTAAAAAAAACCCCCAGTGAATTCCAAATTAATCTCGTCTTGGCTGGGCAGAGATTGTTTTCTCGTGGTCACGCTTTTCGCCTTCCTTGTGTCTAGAATCCGTTCTTGGCAAGATGCTTGCTCATCCCGTCCTTACAGAGCAGCACGCGGCACCCGGAAGTGGTTGGGGATGTGTTGTGGGTGAGTGGCAGGGACGAAATCCATCTTATTCCAGCTTCCCCCACCCGGAAGCCTGTTTTCATCTAGGTTTTTTCCCACCTGTGGCCTGTCTTTTGGAAAGCTGTGCGCACATCTGTTAAACGTATCCTACTACTGCTCAGTAACTCTTTTCATTTCCTGTTGAGGAGGATTACAGTCCAGTTCTGGGAGCATTATTCCAGATCATCGGCATTGCTTCCTCTTTTCCGTAATGGATGAAGCAGGCCTGCTAATGCGGAATTAGAGTTAATTCTCCCACACATCTGGGATAGCAGGCATGGAGAGGACGATGCACTGTGGGTGGGTTTTTCATGGGAGGACAGTCTTTAGGGTGTTTGAAAATGTCTCTAAATTAGTTGAGGTTAAACAGCCTTTTTGAAAATCTTATTTGTGAATTAGCTGGTTTGTACTTTTTAGGAAATATGTGAAGTTTCTCTCATTTCAATGGGGTTATTTCTGTGTCTAAAAAGGGAAACACTTATTGTTTACTGGACAAACTCCTTCCATCTTGGATGTAAATATTCTATAAAAAAAAGACACAAGCACAGAAAAGGAAATGAGCTCTATCTCTTTTCAGCATCCACAATCCCATAATTCATCATGATGATAATCTAGATGTCATTGTTATGTTAGACTGTGCTTTCAGGATTTAAATACACTTGCCTTAAAATTCTGCCTGCTATAAAAATACTGTTGGCCTGCTTTAACTTAATGAAAAATCAAATAAACATACAATATATATAAAAACAATAGCAGAATCAAGTATAAAAATGTCTAAATAACATGGAATAAAAATCACTGCATACTGCTGCGATCCTGTATCTTGCCTACAGAACTTCTACCACATAGATGGGCCTCCTGTTTGTTACTAATGTAACCAATTAATATTAGCACCATATTTATAGGATGTTTACTCTACACTTTTCTATATGGCTCCTTCTTCCTGCCTCTCCTTGCTAAGATACATATGCCTTGGCCATGGCAACAGGAAGTACTTAAGCTGATTGATGACTGTGAACCCCCGCCTCATTCACCCACTCTTAACATGGAAGTGAATAATTAATTAAACAGATAAGCCAAGTAGCGTCTGGCCCGAAGCGTGCATGGAACATGGAAACACTCACAGATGTTTGCATTTCTGTCTTTGTGGGGACTTCCTATTGACTCGTTTTAATGCACTTAATGAGTCAGAACTGTGCTACAACAAAGAGTAGGCTCAGGCAAAAACGTCCAATGACATTTTGGAAGTTTTAGTAAACAAAAAAATTAAATATTCAAGAAAGTACGTTCTGTTGTGGTCTGGGTTCGGGTTTGGCGGAATTTTACTTAGGTTCGCTGTCTGTGGTGAAGCTGGCAGTAAGAGATTTGTTTCAAACATGTGGGCGATATGTCCAAGCTCTCTGTGTTCATTCTGGTGTGTGCTGGGCCCCGCGCTGGTGGTGGTGATATGCTGGAGGATTTTAGTGTTTGATACCGTGCCCTGGAAGGTGATGGAGAGGCTCCTCTGTAAGTGAAAGATCTACAGAGCCTGTATTAAATGCCTCATTTAGTCCATGCTGCACACTTCTGGCAATAAGGCCTTTTCCATCAGGACAACCTAATCCAGAATTCCTCTACTAAGAGTGGGATCCTTGCATGGTGTGCTCTCTAGATACTTGGAGCTTGAAACCATAACAGCTGTTGGTCTTGTATTCTGAAAGTTACACACTGGTAGTGATGGTGGTGTGCAGAACCTCTGGATTGTACGTACAGTCATTAGTTATCTTTGCTGAGTCTTCTCAGTCATGACATGCATTCATCTGATATTAAAAATCGTGGTTAAGTTGGACGTGCCCGATAAGCTCTGGCTTTTTCTCAGTCTCCGAGTATAGTGTTGATCTCACGCTAACATGGAAGAAGGGGAGCTATCTACCCCTATCCCTGACCCTAAATCACTACCCCCCAAACCAGACTCTGGTCTGCATGCTGAAGGTCTCCCATTTCTGCACCTGAAAGCCACCAGATCATCGTAGCTGTATGGAAATGGGGATATGCAATAAGATTCTTTTAAAGATTTCTGTTGACAGCTGACAAGACAATAAATGCAGTAAACAATCACTGATCTCCTGACATGTAAGAAGCTACACATCAGCTGTTATTACTCTGGCATGGCAAGCTTAGGTACAGAATGTACTGCTGTTTTGCACAAAAGCCTATCTGGAACCATCTAGCCATTACATGGCAGTGACTTTCAACCTATTGTTGGAAGAAAACAGATGTTCCACACTGTTATTACAAATTGAGACAGTGGTGGGGTCTTTCCAATACTGCAAATATCCTTAGTGGAGAGCTCCTGTGCAGTGGAAGCTAGTCTTGTTGAGGATCTCTTCTGGCGAACTGTCATGTCAGGGAATTTGTTGTTTTCAAGAACTTGAACTGCTCCTCCAAACCTTGTCAAAGGTATTTATTATCAGAGTACCGTCTTGGAGTCAGACAGGACATTCTGTATGTGAAGCGAAACATGCTAAATGTGAAATCTTATGTGCATGTATGAATAAAAGCCTTTTGGAAAAATGGGCTTGATTTTGCACTGTGAGGCAGGCAGGCATTACAGAGCTATCAGTGTTCATTCACTTTCATTATGTTGTTGATTTGCAAGGTGACTGATGTGGGAGGAGTTTTCACATCTCAGTGGTCTGACATTTGCATTTAAAGTACATTGATACTGGTTCCAGTGTTTCAGTTTATGTTGATGTTATTGGTGCATAACAGGAACTATATGAATGCTTGTTGACTGTCATTTAATGCTTGTTGAACGTCATTTCTTTACTTTCAAAAAGTCATTAATAATAGTGATATCAATAGGGAAAGATGTGAGCAGGTTAAGGCTGAAGTAATGGGATTTTACAGGCACTGTGGGCCAGCGCAGCACCATGAGACATATCTCAGGCTCTTACAGAGAGGATTGTTTTCATGTGTTTAAAAAACCAGGCATGTGTGGACCTGATTAAAAAAGAAAACAGCTTGATAGCGTTATGCTATCACTATCACTTTTCAGAAGATTATGGTGGCCCTGAAGTACATAACACAACAGATTAAGAAAACGAAAGAAAACAAACACTACTTTTTTGTGTTTTCTATGGTTTTTCAATTTTTGTTGCATTTTGCGCTTCAGGGACACTGCAGAAAATGGTTTGCAGATATAAATGTAAAACGTGAAGTTATGAATTCTGGGAAATTTCACTTCCAGCGGTGTGTGCTTTACCAGAACAGCACATCCAGGTTATGCCCGGCTTGGGAAGGGCGTCCGGTGATCCTGGAATAAGCAAGAGCAGGATGATGCCCCCACTGTCATCATCCGCTTCCTGCCTGGTTTTGTTTTTCAGCGTTCGGCTTTCTGCTCCGCTGGATCAGTTTCACAGACAGGAACAGGCACGTCACGCAGAATCGAGATGTCACTGAAGCGTTTTTCGCCAGTGACACTGCCTCTTCTCCGGTTTCCTTTACACGCTGCAGCGGCAGGGCTGCGCGGTCTCTCGCCCAAGCTGTTGAATAAGCTACACAGCCCCCCACCCAATCGCTGGTGCTCAGCCTGCCTGTCTAACCGGATCCCATCGATTTAGCCATTACAGTGACCCGGCTAACATGACCTGTGGCATCCATTAGCTGAGGCTATGCACCTGTGTTTATGGGCTCGTTTGCTCGGCTCTCTTCGTGTCATTGTAACCGCAAAGCTGTCGCTTGCTTTCTGGATGAATCGCAGCTATTTGGGTGGGGTTTTAGGGTCAGATTGCCTTCACTTTGTAAAGTGACTCATCACAGACGGGCCCCTCTTGTTTTCAGGCAGCAGAAATTAGCAGCTGTCTGTATAGCAGCTGTAACCATCATACTGACCCTATTCTCCCAGCTGTGCAGATTTAGTTTATTTATTTGATAAATCCATTCTGTTTTCCCCACTGGTACACTTGTCTTAGGAACACAGCTTCCTAGATCTATGTGCTTACTGTGACAGAAGGGGGGGGTGATCTTTTGTCCGTCTGACTGTTTTCCTCCATTAGTATTTATCCACCTTGGGTCTCAGTAGCCCAGAACCTGCCTGGTGGGGGTAGTCTGTAAGATGCCTGCATCCGGGGAACTCCAGTAACGAAGAATACAATTTCAGCAGCATCTGAGAGCTGGAAGCTGAATCTCCAGGTGTAAAACTTTCATAAGGACAGAGTGCTGAGGACCAGTGCTGGGGGCGGGGGGGGGGGGTCACATGTACCTAAACCCCTCTGTGACACCATCTAATCTCTTTTAGAAGGGTCCAGTATTCCACCTCACTGATGCTCAGTTAACTGTTCGAAACATTACAATTACTACAATTGCTTACAAATACAATCGCTACATGTACAACTGGAGTAAAGGCACGATTAAATAAATGAATCATTTAACAAACATCCAACCATCCATCCATCCATCCATCCATCCACCCGTCCATCAATATTCTATATGCTTATCCCAGTCAGGGTTGCGGGAGGCCTGGAGCCTATCTCAGGGAGTCTGGGGTACACCCTGGATGGGATGACACTATGAACACACGAGTAACAAGCTAAGTAGCGTACCCATTCTGAGGATACCAGCAGGACCACAGCACTTTACGTTTCTCAACTGGTGGGTCAGTGCGTAATGGGACCATAATCCGTGAGTTGCCAAGTGTGTGGTTTTTAAAAAGGAGTTATTTTTACTATTGCTACCCCCCCATCCCCCCAGTCGACAACTTCTTTGGGTTGTGACTTAATGACAAAGGAATCTTGAGGTTCCTGGATCAAAGCAAAATGAGAACCAGACAAAGAGGAATACAGGGCAAGATGATTGCATACAACAACGAGTCAGGTCCAAAGGTGGCTGCCTCCATATAAGCCTGCCTCCATTTTGTCCTTCTTAGGCTGGGTGTCCCATCTGCCAGGCTTTTAACACGGCACAGAGGAATTCTCCAGGTGTCAGAGACCTCTAATGGGCTGGCCGAGTCGAGTTGCGTCACTGAACCTGAAAATAGCTGGCCGTGATATAAATGGACAGGTCAAAAAGCCATTTCCGCTCCGTGAGGCGGGAGCCTCGAAGCTGGGAGAAGGAGACCTTCGCAGGGTCAGGTTTGGCACACCAGACAGTCATCATTAAATAAACACTGGGTGATCTCAGCTAGACATCACATACGGAAAACAACTAGCGGATGAGAAGGTCTAAAGGTACAGGACCAACAACACATCAATAAGATGCATATTGAAAAAGAAGACTAACCGTTTTGACAGTAAACCAACCTCTCTTAGGAAAGACTTTAAAATACAACTACAGCATTACATTTGTGCATTTACAGGGCTCTCAGGTTTCATCAAAAGTTTGGAGTGAGATTACATCTGTTATGGGCGGAACGTGTGTCTCACGGTCAACGTGTGAGACTTGAGAGCCCTGCCTACCATAGTCATCAGATCTTGCTGTGCCACTTCCACCTTGTCTGCACTCCATATGCGTGTGCATCCATGTAATAACGTGCCTGCAGCGGGATCACATGAAACAAATGTTGTTTTCTGATTGGCTGGTAGGTAGCTATTAACTCTGTCTAGTTCGATCGGGATGGCTATGAACTCGGTGGAAAACTCCACTCCGTATGCCTGCACATTGTCTATTAACTAGTTTATAGTTGGAAATTTCAATTGAAACGTCCCCCTGAAGTCGGAATTCCGACTTGTGAAGTCAGAAGAATCTACACAATGCCAACCTCAGAATTCAAGATGGCCGCCCGCGCCCTTTATCAACAGAAGTTAAAGCTGTAGTTTTATATTGTTTATTAACACTAACATCTTATTTGTAGCTTATTAAATCGGTTGTACACACAGCACTGTCTTACTGCTATCTGTGGACGTGTTGCTATGGTGTTTTATGTGTAAAATACCGTGTAATGTGTTATTATCAGTGGCTGACAAATAACTGGGATATGACTGGGGCCTGTTTCAGAAAGCAGGATTTCTTGCTTAGCCAGATAATTTGTTGGATTTAAGTTAGTATGGGCTAAATGTAAGTGAAAGAAGATAAAGGCCATCTAAACTGGGGCAAATTAAATCTGACAAGTTATCCGGCTAAGCAGGAAATCCTGCTTTTTGAAACAGGTCCCTGATATTGCTAAATGGCTTTCCAACTTGCCGTATTGGAACGCCGTTAACTCGTGTGTGACATCATTCCCAGTTCTGAATTCTGACCTTCGAGGTAAAAGCAACACAGCATAATGTGCAAAGGGCCAGTGTTTATGCAGGTTTTTGGGGTAGCCTTTAGGTCAGCTGTTCAAACCCAGATGTGAGGACTCTTCACCCTTCATTAGTAATCTAATTAAGGAGTTGCACCAATAACCCACATCCACAACAGCCCTTTCTGGATAAGATTGGATACCCCTGATTTAGCAGACACTTTTCTCCAAAGCAACAGATTTTGAGAAAGCAGGGTTAGCCAATCCCTAGAGCAACTGGATGTTAGAGATTTCATTCAAGGACACAGCAGTGAAATCACACTGTTGGCCATGTGATTTGAACCAGTGACCTTGTGATGACAGTCACAGGCCTAGACTGCTGAGCCACACACCACCCCCAAGTTAGCTGTTTCAATGAGTTATGTAGATGCCAGCACCAGCACCCAACATGCTTCACAGATGGCCATTATATGCAAAAAGCAAGCCGCCATGTGCTATGATACATCATTGATCTTTTTCATTTCCTGAAACCGCATCATGCACAGAAGTCGCGCGAATTACATTAGCTCCTAACATGGGAGGACATAGAAATGGTGTCACCTTTTTACTGCTGTACAATGATGCTCTCGGGTTGCTTTCTGCTTTCGTCTGTGAACGAGGCTTTGAATCCTGCTGAAAGCCTTTAGAAGCTCCGTCTCCATCTGGCTGTCATCAGGAGTCTTCTGGAACATTCCGCGACTTCATAGTATACAAGCACTGGCACTGGTTGCTATTAGTGTGCAATTCAGTAGATAAATCATGAAATGCAAATATTTGCCGCCTCCTAATTGGCAATTAAAACAGCATTTTTAATGTAATATTAGTTCATGGGAAAGGATTCGGAATGATTTGAATTTTGTTAATAAATGAACTGATGAGAGTATCATTAACTGTGCCATGAAAGTGTAGACGTGTGATAAATTTGATCATGACCCATTTTATCAATACTCTTTTTCATCCTGTCAGCGAGTAGGACAGTTTGTGTATAATTTATACAATATAGGTTTGCATATAGTTTGGTTCAAAGTTATATGTCGTTTAAATCCATGATATATTCCATGTTCAGGATGAGTAAATCCGGACTTACACAAAAAACATCCATAGAGTTTAAGGAAGCGTTAACACAAATAGGCTAGTATATTTTTGGTGTATGTGTTTTTTGCTGTGAGGTATCTGGTATGGGAAGGCAAATCCGACTTACGTTAAATGTGACAAATGTAAGTGTTTGTGGAACAGATCACTTATGTCAGTCGCGAACTGCCTGTATTAGAAATACTTGCTGCTTGTTTCTAGGCGATATTTCATCCTCACATTTGCCTCCCCATTAAGCACAAGGTGTGCCTCCCCTTTAAGTAAAAGATCTTTGTGTAGAATAAAATAACTAGAGGAGATTTTCATTATAAACAAGTCATTCTGTCAAAGGCTTCATGTGGTCATTGGAGCCTTTCTTAGTGCTAAAGGACTGTATCATTAAGAGGCATTAAGTGCTGAAAAGCATGTAAGGAATCAGCATGATTTATCATATATTATTATTATTATTATTATTAGAATTATTATTTTCTAAAATTATACGCTCTTCTGCATCAGGCTTCACCTTGCATATTGACGATTGGTTTGGTTATCAAGGATTAGGATTTTGCATGTCAGCTGGTTTTATTTCTCATGGACATGTTGTGCAGATGTTTTTTTTTTTGGGGGGGGTGGTTATTGTGATCGAGGACCTGGTTAACAAAGATATCCCTTGAAATTTAAGCATCTGTTCTGTCCTACATTTAGTGTCAGCATTAATGTTTAATATTTATGAATGTTTTCCATCTGGAATCTATGAAATATCAGTCTGTTGTAAAATGCCTTCATTAGATAGTCTTGTCCTCTTGTTTCGCATGTTGAACAGTCTTTGTGAATTTACATATATATGTTGGAAACACGCTGGTTCTTAAAATCCATTTCATAAAATTGCTATTACAAGCTTGTGCGGTCATTTTAAACCATCATTACAGAAACTCTGAGACTATTTAAACTGTATGATGTCTTTGCATTGCAGTACTGTTAGGCCATAAGATTTACTAACAAATCCATGTATTTCAGTGTTTATCAACCCAGTCCTCTGAGACCCCCAGACAGTCCACATTTTTGCTCCCTCCCAGCTCACAACACAACTGTACCAGCTTTTGGGTGCTCTTGACTGCGTGATTGTTTGGTTTAGGTGTGCTGGGAGCTGGGAGTGAGCAAAAATGTGGGCTGTCTGGGGGTCCCTGAGGACTAGGTTGGGAAACACTGATCTATTTGGATCTATTTCTCATATACGTGGGTTGCATCAGTTGTGGATGACATTGTGGCTCTGCTATCACACGCCTCCAGAGTTGGGCTTTTGAAGCACGACCTCACACTGTGTGTAGGTGTGTGAGTGGGGTTTGTTCCCCTGAATTGTGCAGGCTTCCGCCGACAATTGAAAGCTATGCAGTTAGGTTAGTCAGTGCTTCAATAGTTCACATGTAGTGCCTGTACCTTGTATTGCGCTGATTTCCCATTCAGGTTGCCCAGTGCATCCTGGGATAGGCTGCCTGTGACCCTGTCCGTGACTGGAAGATGATGTATCAGCTGTATTAAAGCTTGTCCCAAAAATAAAACTAGTGGTCGTTTTAACTGCACCAGCACAGGATGAAAATATGTCTTGTTATACAATGCAAGCTGAATTCTTTCCTTTGAACTAGTGAAGTATGAAATTGACCACTGTCCCTGTCTGTTTATTATTTTGCCCATGTTCGGTTCATCTGTCGCATCTGGTCCACAATACCTTTCACAAGCTACCTGCCTCAGGCGTGGTTGTTCTGCATGATCATGCCCATTTCCAGATGGTTCAATCTATTAAAGGTCTGGCGAGTCAGATCTTCATTTGCTTTGATCTGGTAGTTTAGGGCCCCTGGGCTGACCTTGTGGTTTCTTAGCCCTTGTTCTGTTTCGTTTAGTCAGTTGGATTGGTTTGTTCAGTTCTGGTTTGACCTCTGAATTAGTCTCTAGTTCATCACTCAGTTTTGTGCCCTAGTCCAACCCAACAATCTCATCTTTGTATCTTGTAGTCTGTGACCCCAGTGCTGTTAGCCTTGAGTACTGGGAGGCCAGCCTGTCTAAGACAGACAGTAGGCCTGGCATTACGTGTGTACACATCTTCGGGTGTGTTCAATGTTGTTGTTGGTGTTTGGGAACTTTATTGGGTTGGGAACTTGATTAATAGAGCCATTTATTTTCCTGTCCTGTGACAGTGTTCAGCATACCTGTGAATTGAATCATTTTTAAAATAACTAAAGAGCAAATTTCCAAAACTCTCTCAGTCCACAGAGTGTGTGTATGGCATATTACTGTGAGTTTTGGAAGTTTAGTAAAAGTTCTTCATTGGGGTACATGAGGACTGAGTGTGGTTTGGTTCCCAATATTGTAACAAATCATGAGGAAGCCTGGCATTGGTGGTCTCATAAAAGCAACAAAAAATGGACTGAGTGAGCTTTGGGAATGTGCTCTTCCGTTCTGGAGGCATCTGCTGCAGTTCCAGTGCCTGAGACATTTCAGTTCATATTTTTGTATCCCTTCGATCCAGTTATGCTAAGATCTTGGCAGCGGGGCTGGAAGCATTAGTTGACTGTCTCACAGGATGGCCTGCTGAGAACAGAAGAAATGTTTCGATTTGGCTCCATAGCTGCTGGCACAGTGAGTCGGGTCAGGTGTAACCTCTCGGGTATACCACCAATCCACTCAGCATGATTGGTTTTTATTAAAATTAAGGTAGTCTAACAGGTGCATGGACAGCTTAATATCTTGTTTTTAGAAAGGCAGTTTAATTAATTATGCAGAGGAACTATTTTTTTCTCTTTATCAGTACAGGTGGCAGAAATATCTATGAAATGGTGTTTTTCTTTATAGATGTGCCTGTGATTGGAAGGTCACTGGTTCGAACCTCAGGCTCAGCAGAGTGAATTCACTGCTGGACCCTTGAGACCCTTAACTTCCCAATTACTCCAGAGATTCTGTGTTTAATTGTATGTCGCTTTAGATAAAAGTGTCTGCCGAATAAATAAATAAACGTAGCATCTTTTTATTTACCTGTCTATCCATATATATTGTTATTTGTTATGAGCCCCTTAAGTTATTTATGGCCTTGAAAAAGCATATTTGTGTCCGGTGTACCGGCCTTTTGTTTTTTTATTTAAGTGAGTAATTCATGCCATTAGCGTTCCCCAAAGCAGCTCTCTGGAGGGAGGTGAACAGGAAGTCTAGCCCCTAGCTAATTACTCCTGCTCAGAGCTGACGAGGTGGTGTGTTCAGATCATGATACCAGCGCTCTGTGGCTTTCAGCTTCATCCATCCTTATCCATTACGTACCAATACGTTCCCACACATAACCTGGAGTGTGCGTATCTTTTAGCTGTGTCTTCTTGTCACAGCAATATGGTAGCACTGCTCCTTTTCCTTCCTAAGACATCAACTTGTACCAAAAATCCCCTGAACCCACATTCCCCACCATTAGAAGTACAGTTGCTTGGAGCGGAACAGTGTAATCTCATGCCTGAAGGGTTGCAGGTTCCAATCCCTCCCCATGCTCCAGATGCGTCTCATTCAGATGAATTGGTAGCTCTGTTCTGTGTGTTTACACAAGGACCCAAAGATTAGACTGTGGGGCTGTACTTTCTGTTTACACCCTATGGTTTCTGGGATTCGTTCTGGATTCTGAAGACTGATGCATGTAGGTTCTGTGTTTTATTTCATGTTATTATTTTTGCGTTTATTTTACTGATCAGGATAAGTTTGTAACTCAAAGCTCCACAGTGTTAATAAAGGTGTTATTTTAGCAGATATTTTTGCATATCTATCTACATATACATATATCAGTGCAGTTTGTGGGTGGGGTACTGTGCCTATGATCGGAAGGTTGCTGGTTCCAGTCCCAGCAGAGTGGTTTCAAAGTTGGGCCCTTGAGCAAGGTCCTCAGCCCCCAATTGTTCAAGGGACTCTCTGACCCTACTTTCTCAAAAATGTACTCAGGATAAACACATCTGCTATATAAATAAAATATAAATGTATCTGGTATGTTACTTGCCATTCTGGGAAACGCCATTACAACACGTGAGATGCATTGGTTAAGCATGCATGTCTTTGCTTCTCAGTCTGAACGGTCTGACACGGGCTGCTCATATACAGCAGACTTTCCCCACTCACGCCCACCCCATCCTACGCCTCCTTGCCGATCTTCCTGAAGCAGCAGCAGAGCAGGACTCCAGTTCTCAGGGATGGTTTTTGTGCACGCAGGTCTGTGGAAACAGAACGTCCACTCAGAAGGTGTCATGATTTAT
Organism: Mormyrus iriodes; assembly: GCA_011763525.2. Taxonomy (NCBI): domain Eukaryota; kingdom Metazoa; phylum Chordata; class Actinopteri; order Osteoglossiformes; family Mormyridae; genus Mormyrus; species Mormyrus iriodes. The sequence continues at coordinate 7,050,862 of JAAGVU020000123.1, read as the reverse complement.
AAGCCAGGCCGAGAACGGTGAAATCTATGTATCTACTTTAATGATCCTCTTCCCCAGTGGATATTTAACGTAATTTCACTTTCAAACGTATTACAAGTGCTCCACGTCATAAAAAAATCTCAATATGTTCCGCATGATGACTGGATTTTTTTGGTTTTTAATTAGTAGGCGATAGCTAAGCATAACTGAGGAATTCTCAGTGTTCGCTCTGTTAGATGAGCCCTGCGTTGGCAATTGTGCCTCCTGAGATATTGAGAGGAGGGGAAAAAAACAACAAAGCGACTGTGCAATGTGCACTGACCTATTTTCGTGAGGAGTGAAGACAGCGCGCTTTATCAGATGAGCACGGCTATATAAACGGCACGAATTGCATGCCCCCTGGCAGCAGTGCGATGCAGGGCCTGTCAAGCGTGTGTGAGGACAGCTGCTTGGGACAAGTGGTGAGACGTGGGGTCAGCATATGCATGTAAAACACGTGCACACACCCCATCTTCTGCGTTTGACACCCTCACATTTGCTTGATGATGTCATGCTGGGTATATGACTGAACCATTAAACTGGGGATTGCAGTGATCCGGCCGAACTTTGTTTCATTTGAAACGTAATGCCTTGTGTGTGTGTCAAACCAGAGGTTCATATAGGTTTTCATGGATAGGAGTTGCAAATGAACAACAAAAACAGCAGGTAAAATGACAATAATTAAATATGATATGCGTAGCTAATTCCAAGAGTTACAACTGAAAATGAAAGTTCATCCATTTCCCATCCGCTTATCTGCTGAGCATATAATTCATTTAAAATGTACTGCAGATCTTGGAACAGGCTGCTGTTCTGAGATCGGTAGCTGTCAAACTATTTTAGGGGGAAGGTGTATGTGTGTGAGAGCAGTAGGGGTGGAGAGGGCACACCATCCTGCCCCCAGCCTGTCACCACCCCCATCTACTGCCCCGATGGCTCACCTCAATTAGTCATCGGCAGCTCCTGTCTGCCTAAAACCCAACCAGCTGGGGCGATTGTCTGTGCAGGGAGTGTCTGAACGCGTAGAGGCAAGTCTTCAGCAAAACGCTCGCCGGCCAGGTGAATCGAATCAACACCGAACAAAGGTGTGTTTGTAGCAAGGAGACACCACCTACTGCGGCCCAGCCCAGCCCTGGTCCTGAGCAGCCCCGCTGGATGCTGTTTTCCTATTCTAACCATTCAATTGTGTAAGATCAGTAGGTTGTTATTAAATACTATACTAGGTGTCACACCTGTGGGTGCTTAGTGAAGGCCCTTGAAGAAGCCTAGGTGTGTGTGTGCCGATTAAATAGGTCTTAGGTTTTTAGATACAACAAATTAATAACACTAATAATAGTAATAATAATACATTTTATTTATGGCACCTTTCAGGACACTCAAGGTCACCTTACATGAATTAAGCAGCAAATTTACTTTTAATACAACAATAAATAAGAAACCCCATATACAATATAAATTATATAATTAGCAATAAAATAACAATTCATGAAAGAGAGAAAGCTAAAGGATGAGTTTCTATGGAGTGATTTAAATAGAGTAATTGATTCCAGTTGCTGGATATTCAAGGAGAGAGATGCAAAGTCTGGGTGCTGAGCAGCTAAAGGCTCTGTCAGCCATGATACTATGTGTCACATAATTAATGGTAAGTAATTCATTAATATTTATCTGTTCAGTGCCCAGCAATGCACGTGCATCCCCTACCACATGCATTGTATTTATTAGGATAGCAATACAGAAGATGGATGGATGGATGGTTGAATGGATCATATTATTCATTAATACAAATAATTGCTTTACAACAAAAGAATGATCGACAAAGAATGTTGGCTAATAAAGTATAAACTTCCTCAAGTGATCCGAAGGGAAATGTGACACGTAGACAGTACCTTTCCATCTCAAAGCATGACAAATAATTCTGGAAATGTTGCTCAGCATGGCCCAGTAAACAGAAGTTTTCCCAGCATACAGATTGAGGGCATTTTGATGAGCTACAGTACAGGTGCTTGGATGAAACTTCAAATTTAAAAAACACATCTACAAACGTCTACAAACGAAGAACTGATCATTAGCTGCTTCTCTGGGCTCAGAAGAGATAAAAACTGAACACCTCACAGACGTTCAGTCTACCCTCATGACCCCGATTGTCAGGAGTCTATTTGCGGACCTGTTACTCAGACAGCTATCCTCGGACATGTCTCCTTCTGCCCTCTCTCATCCCCGGCATTATCCGTCTCTGCTGGCTTCCCGTCACCACAGCGATGCCTTCATAGCTTTCCATTTCCCCTGGCCCAGCAGAAATTGCCACGGCTGGCTTAGGGCCAGGATCTCCTCTTACTGCATTCTGAGTTGTCGTGAATCATATCGGCAGTTCCCTTACATCTTCCCATCCATCGCACGAAACGAAAACTTTTCCCCGCAAAGTTTAGTTTACGGTATTTTCTCTTTTAGCCAATGCAGAAAGAACAGTATGTGTCTGAAATTCATCAATTAAATCTAGAACAGGAGTGCTTAGAATTGTTATACAACTGTTAAGAACAGAAGCTTGTTAACAGCTTAGTCAGTATTTCATATTTATTCATTTAATCCCTTTCGCTGAAACCTGCAGTCGCATTAGCCAGCTGAAAGCATAGATTATTCACTGGTATTTTAGCTAAATGTTAAAGGTTAAATTCAGTACATAAAGCAAAGTGAAGTCTAGACATGTTTTGGAAGATTATTGTACTATTGAAACTTGTCATAACTTTCAAATCAAAATTTTACAAGTTTCACAAAAAAAGAATATTCCAAAAGTGGGAGTGCCAAGGAAAAAATCCAGAAACCCAAAACATAACCGTTAACACAAACGATGGGCCGGGAAACTGTGACATCACTGACAAACTCATCATTGGATAAGTGTACCAAACTTATTTGCGGGTAAGAGAAGACAGAACAGCAAATGCAGGCTTACCCGTAACCATTTGGAATGGGCACTATAAGTAAAACCTGCCAGTACATAACTTTGAGATACAAAAATCTGTCTGGAGTTACATCCAAAACCATATGCTCAAAAAACCCAAGCGGGTGAGATTAATCTCTTACGTCAAATGATTCATGTAGCATCATGGACAGTAATACGTTAGTAATAAAAAAAACGTATGATTTCCCGAAGATGATAAAAAAATAATCTGCTCATCACAGCCCACCTGAAATATTGCTGTTACTATACATTTATAAAAACGAAAAGAAACAGTTCATGGAAATTACACTTCACATTCCCAAAGTCTGTTTCCATTTTTATTACTAAATTATTGGTGTCCTTAAAACTTAAAATAACTCCTGTGGCCTTTAAAATGAGTTTTTTTTTCGCATGAAAAAGACATGCCCATTTAGTTCAGCACCAAAACATGATGGTGGCCTTGTGGCACAGATGCTCAGCCAGAAGCAAACATTGAGCCCTGCTCTTCAGAGACGAATTATCGGTCTTGCCTGCTGCACATTTTGGGAAAACTGCGAGATACTGTAATTAAAAATGGAAAATGAAAAGGTAAAAAATGATCAGTCCAGTACATGCCAGGGATGGACCCAGCCTGATCGCTAAGGCTATACAGCAGACTGCTAAACCATGCTGACTGTCCACTGCAGAAATGCACATCCAGCGTGACTTCAAATGGGTATCTGGCAACCCCTAATTAAATTTCACATTACAATGAATGAATTCATCAATTCAGTTTCTCCAAATTCTGACCAGGATTAGCAGTTAGAAGATGGATGGATAAATTAAATTTCACATTAACTGTGAATGTTGTTGACAAAAATGAGATTTTATATAAACTCTGTTATTAGAAAGGTATAATAAGGTATTCCATCCATCAATCCATTCTTCCATCCATCCATAATCTAGTACAGTGTCCCAGGAGAGCCAAGAGCCTAGCGCAGGCAAGTGACATTGTGGACAGGGATGCCAATCCATGAAAAATCGTAAAGCATAATTCTGTGGAATTCTGGGTTAATGCAGAATTACCTAGGATCAGTCAAAAAGAAAATGTGAGAAGTATCATTAAGAAGTTCCCATTACTAGTTCCCCTTTAAGTGTCCCTGTTCAGCAACAGCATCGCATTTGGCAACAGAAGTTCCTCTTTTGCTGGTGGACACAAGGGACATGGTGATTTACCATCAGTGTGATTATGGATATTTTTATCTCCGGCTTTTTCGCAGCTACATAGAAGCTTCCTGGCGAGAACGATATCGCATTCATTTTTATTGATAGTTAAATTAGGCATATAAATGCACATGGATGTATAAATCATGTGTGGAAAACATTTCCAGGATGAGTGATTGGGTTCTGCCCTCGCTTCCTCCATCCTTCCCTACCTTCCACCAGGAACATAATCATTTCAAGAAGCCAGGCCGATCTTCTGTAGCTTACAGCGTGCAATTACTTTTGATGGGGGTAGGACTTCAGAGCGGGCGTGTGCGTGCAAGAGAGCTGCGAGGAGATGAAATTAATTATCAGTTCCAGGATGAGCCTTTGCCAGGTGCAGAAGCGTGAGAAATCAGCACCTCTGGGAGACGTGCAGGTTATGTCAACACTAGGAGAGGCCCGTCCGTGGAACTTTCCGGAAAAGTTGAGCGAGATCGAAAACCATGAGCTTGTCAGTTGCTAGAAGAGTCGTTCTCTGCAGAGCACAGATAAGATGGACACCTTCCACCTACATGCTGCTTTAGGCCTGTCAGTAGCCAATGGACTGTTGCACTGTCCTTTGGGTAACCTCCAATACCCCCTGCCCCCCTGCCGCAGGTTACCACAACTGTGTGTAAATTAAAACTTGAAGCTGCTGCAAATGCTAAAGGCCATTATAGCAGATACTGTGGAAGTAGTTAGCAAGTGAAAACTCTCATGTGATGGCATTAGAACAATCGCTGAAGTCTTTGTACCAGCATAACAAATTTCATTATGATGAAAAAAGATTCGATTAAGATTTTACACTTACATAATAATCACCTGACTGTGTACTACCTACCCCGTACAGTCACCTTAGAAAAGGTAAACATGTTAAAATGTAAGCATGAACACTTTTTAAATACTAAAAATAATTTTTAGTTTTTCAGTGTTTGAATTTCTAGCAACTTTGGGAAGACAAGTGGCATATTGTGATATTAAATGCCAAGATACCACTGTGAACCTTCAAAGAATCTATTAACCTTTAAACATGCAAGACCATTACCTAAGCAGTAACGATACCTGAAAACCATTTGATGGTCATCCACAGAGCTGCCTGCAATCACTGTGGGCGGTGTGGGGCTTCGCAGGTTTGGGCCCTGTATCTGTGATTTGATGGTTACTGGTTTAAATGCCATTGGGCATCTGAACAAGGTCCTTTACTCTAATTAATTCAGGGTCTGTCTGACCCTGCTTTCTCAACTGTACGTTGCTTTGGATAAAAACATCTGCTAAACATCAAATGTGAAAATGTTCTAATCAAACTGCCAAATAGACCTCTTCTTTTTTGAAGTGTGCTTAAGTCCTGAGCAGATCCTCTTGATACCGCCTTCAGATGACAGACGACAGAAGATGAATGAGAGAAAGAGAATGGTCTGCAGGTCGATTGTGAATGCAGGTTAGGGCCCTGTATCCCTGGAATTTGTTGATGGAGTTGATGGGGGGGGGGGGTGGTTGAACTGTCACCAGGCTGAGAAGCATGTCCAAAGATAGCAGGGAACACACGTGACGTCTGACAGCAATGTAGACTTAAAGAGACCATATTCAGCAACATTAAGTTTGCCAAAAAAACACATTAAAGTAAAGAATTATGATAATCAATTAATCTGGATGGGCTTAGCCATCTGTAAAATCAGATTTGAATTTAATTAGAGTCAATTCTGTACTTAAATTTACATATAAAAAACTGTGCCTTACTACCTTAGTGATCAGATAATGTACACTTTCCGGATGCATGAATGGTATGAGTCCAACAAATCAATACAAGTGACCGTCTCCTGGAAAGCGCTGACAGAAAGGGGATCCAGCAATGGTGACATGGTGACTTCAGCGTTACTAATGCTGAGCGTGATAAAGAAAGGATATGATCTGGTGTCTGGTGAAACATGACATCTGCCAGGTCAGGATGAGGAAGGCGGGGATTCTGCCGGGTTAATTACGGATTGTTAGTCATGGTTACTCAAAAGACTGCTGTTCTCAGCAAAAAAAGAAAAAAACAACAACGTGGGACTCTGAGAAGTTGCTTCTTCCTCCTGTCTGCCAGCCTTTTCAGTTTTGGTCACATGACTTCCCTTCCCTGAAGTTTTTCATCTCCCTGGTGGATCAAGATCGTGAGTGTGGAAATGTTTAATCAGAAACAAAGGAGAGGCGAGTTCGCATTCCTGCATTCCATCGGATCCCTCCCATTGATTTCACAGGTGATGGTGACCTGACCTGACCTCTGTCCCTATAAGGTGAGGTTCACCATGGTTACCTTGGCTGTCCATTGTCCTCAACTTGTGCCATGGAAGCCTGGCATTCATCTTACATTCAAGTTTTTATATATATATATAAATATATATATATATATATATATACACACTTTATATAGATTTTTTTCTTGACATAATAATGGGTCGATTACATTCAGATTAGATTCAACCTCACCCATACCACAAATGCAGACAAAAATATACTAGTAATACTTGCTAAAGAACACATATTAATTAAATGAAATTATAAAGTGTTATTTCACTTATAGTACTTATAGTACGTTGCCTTTTTGCGTTAGTGCTTCCTTACATTCTGTGTATTACAGATTTTTTGCGTAAGCCTGGATTTATTTAAGCTGATATTGCATAAGCTGAGAATTGCCTGTAGTTCAGGTGGAGATGGGCCAATTCTCTCATCTTTAATCTCCATGCCTTCTCTGCACTCAGACTCCTTAAGAACGACATTTGCAGGTACCAAATGGGTTTTATGTTAAGGAATAAAAATAACATGTGTTACTAGGGGTGCATCCTAAGTCCAAAGTAACATTTTTAATTCAAAAAATGTCCTCAAATCAAAAGTTACACATCAAAACTTGCCGTGCTTCCTCTTTGTCAGCATATGTTATTCCGCAAAGGTAATAACACTGAATAACAAGCAGTGGATGGCTGTCAATTTTTCTGCCTGTCTGCTTCCTGTCTATTTCTCTGTAGTGTTAATAAAAATCAACAGCTAACTGTCGCTATTATTATTATTATCATGATTATTATTATTATTATTATTGATAATAATAATAATGATGACAACAACAATAATAATAATAATAATAATAAT
>JAAGVU020000123.1:7023726-7041541 GCA_011763525.2 Mormyrus iriodes | reverse complement strand
CTAGATTCTATAGAATTTATCCTCATTTTGAAAATGGACTGGGGTCACTTCGACCCCAAAAATAACACAGGGGTTAACTGCTGGTTATCTTCTGCCCTGCTTTCTCGTCGTCTCATGTTATGGCTAACACTCTTATTGCCGCTGCAAGCGCTGTAAAAAGTTCCACAACGTCACCACACTGCTCTCTGAAAAGTCGGCTCATAATAGCTGCTGCTGGTTTACCTCACGGGGTTTTGTGTTTATTTACGCCAATGGTGTCCCATTACATGAGGATTCTTGCTCTTGAGAAATTTAGTGAGTGTTTCTGTTTGTTTAGCTGGATAGGTGATAACCACCCCCCTCCCCACCCAACAGGAATTCAGGAGTCATCTCACTTGACACCTGGATATTGCCTAGGGTGACATATTTGATCAGTGACCAGGATGACACTTCCTTTGATCAGGATGTGGGAAGCCTCAGTCACTAAATTAGGTCATTTGAGGTTTTCCATTGGCATACAGGAACCGACTTGTACCTGAACTATACCATGAAGAGACACTAGTTACAGCGCAGTGCCAATAGAAGGCCAACTGGTATTCTGTTCCTTTTTACCCTGTTGGGGAGCATCCAGATGTAATCCACTGAAGGCATATATTGTCCATATTCGTCCATCATCCTTCCCTTGAAGATGCTAGTCCTTGGTAGCTCTCCTGCCATGAGTCCCACTTACACCATCCTTCATGTGGCCAGAGTGCTGCCTAGCCAAACAAGGTAAGATTAGTCAGTAGAATGTTCTAGAATATTACAATGAACGACAACGCTGTTGCTGGAACCATGTGTTCCCAGGTGTGCTTCATTACTGAGTCTAGTCTCTCTCTGCTTCCCATTCAGTTTTCCATTATATTCTCACATTGGAGCAGTATGTGTCCCATATAATTGACTTAACTGCACCTCTATATTAATCGCAATGTTTTGCCATCCTATTGTCTCATCTGATTCGTTTGTTGGCTCATTTCTTGTGGTGCAGTGTTTATCAGTCTGATTTTATGTAGGTAACTCAGTCCCTGTTCCCAATTTTACTTTCTCACAGTTTACTATGTGAAGAAAACATAGAAAACATAGAAAACATAGCTTTACACAGACTCAAGTTAGAAGAATAATGTGATCCTAGATAGTAAAATTTTTATATTTTGCATTATCGTAAGACCTAAGACAGCTGAAAATAACAAACCGAACGAAAACATTTGGGGTAGCTGAGATATAATGATGCTTAGAGTTCCCCTTTAAACGTCATGGGAACAGAATCTTTGGAACTCAGAAATGATATCATAATGTGCAAATATTCTCTTAGACTGGAATGTTGTGTCTGGGTCAAATAGCTCATATTTTTTTAACCCTGCGAAGGCTGTGGTAGCCTTCACTCGTTTCACAAGGATATTTAAACTTAGTGGACCGAAAGTATTAAAATCGCAGGCAGGATATTTGGGTTTAAAACAAGGAGGCAAATGGGGATTTGATGAAAAATGCTCAGACTCATAACTAACAGAGAACCAGAACAGCTAATAATAATGTTAGGTGCTTTAAGTATTGTATTAAAATAGATAAAGGTAGCACTGTGGAGCTTTCAGTTCAATACCCTTGAAATAATTGTATCACTAATACAATATATTTTTTGAACCATAGAACCATCAAAGGAACAAAAAAAGTTACCTAACAGTGACCTTTGAAAATTCATACCTGTTAGTCTGGAATGCATTGCTTTTGGCACAGATGGACTGTAACCATAACTAATCTAACTGAAATTGAAAGCGAGTTCAACACCATGGATGCATAATTTCAAACAGGTTTCCTGTTTAATAAATTTGCATTTTTGTCTGTATTTAGTCATTTTCAAATGTCTGTTATAATGTTTTATCAACGTTCTTAAGAGGGAATATATCATATGATCCCATGAGCTAATCATTATGTTGTTTTCAAAAACATTTCAGATGAGTAGCTAGTTAATACGGGGTATTATTTCGCAGAATACTGTTTAAATTAAATGCATAGTGGCAGAGGGTGTCTGGGGGTCGAAGCTCATATGGTGCCCCCTTGGAAGATGGCATCCTAGGCAGCTGCCTATGTCGCCTAATGGGTTGACTGGCACTGGGCCCAAGACCAATCATTCGAAGAGCTTCAGACTCCTCCCAATAACAACATGATTAAGGGAAGGGGCTTGAAGTTTGCTCTTTCAACAAGATAGGCCCTGTTGTAGTACCCAGTGAGCAAGGTGATTCATTCAAATTGTTCCAGTAAACTATCCTGCTTTATAAATGGATAACTGTTAGTCACCATTAATGGACGCAACAGCCAAGTAACTAGACAGATATTAGGTACGGTTTCCTAATGACCAGTTGTCCAGTTGTGCCTAATTGCGCAAAGCTTCCATTTTGCAGGGTCTGAAGTCCCTGGGCTCAGTCCTTCTGGGTTTCCGAGTCGCACTTGTTTCACTGCATCCCAACGTTATCCTCCAGCCAGCCAGTCCAAACATCGCAGCCAGTGAATGATCGGCATCAGTGGAAGCACCACAGATGTCCTGGGTGTTTAGATGTGAAGGTGGCCAGTGAACAGCCTGGCAGGGCACCCCAAGCTTTGCTCTGCTCACTAGGGCCCTGTTTTCCAACCCAGATCTTGGGGGCCTGGTCCAAATGCTTGCTCTTTCCCAGCTCCCTGCCAGACAGTCCACATTTTTGCTCCCTCCCAGCTGCTGGTACGTAGGGAGCTGGGAGGAAGCAAAAACATGGACTGTCTAGGGGTCCCCAAGGACTGGGTAACACTGCTGCAGATGCATGCCAGACCTACCTTTGTGCTTGATTCTGCTCAAGTAGCCATATCAGAATAGAAACGCAATTATGGTTCAAACTCTAACCACAAAAATATGATCTGATTCTCTTTTTTGTTATGTTGTGCTTAGCATGCATGTCATAAGGCTGATATTATGAGATATTTGCTGCTGAAGTCTAAAACTGCCACTGAATATTTGCATCTCAGTGGTTTAGGACACTGTGCTCCCGCTCAGAAGGTCATTGGGCCAAATCCCTGGGGTGGCAGACTGACTTCACCACTGGGCCCTTGAGCAAGACCCTTAGCCCTCAATTTCTCCAGGGACTGTCTGACCATGCTTTCTCAAATGTGCATCACTTTAGGTAAAAGCATCTACTCCATAAATAATCGAAGTGTTTCGACCCTGTTTTTTTTACATGTTAGACAGGGTGTTTTGAATAAGAGCCTAGCAATCAAAGGATCTCGACTGAGCAGATTCCAGTTGGAGTCATTTTTAAGCACAGTACTGGCAGGGTGGAGTTTCATCCAAGTGCCGGTAGGTCTGCTCCACCCGCCCTGCCTCAGCACATGAGAGCCTCTGGGCTATTCCACAATGGCTCAACACCGTGCATCAAGATCATAGTCATCATCTGCTCACATAAGCTCATCCTCAGGCTAGATGCCAGCCCTGTTGTGTAAAAGAAGCCATTCTCACCATCTCGCAATGTTTTTTTTTATTTTTATTTGAACATTGTAAATGGAAACCACCTCTTCATCAAAAGGCACTGGCATGCAATCAGGGCAACAGCTATTAATCAGTGTAATTGCACGTACATTTCTGCAAGTACCAATAACGTTTATTCCAGATTTATTGATATTTTGCTTTCGAAACTGGAACAAGGCAGACCTGTATTGGGAAACTCTTTTCCCTTGTGAAGATCAGCCGTGTCATTTTCAGGAACAGCCACTGAATAATAGCTACTTGTGTGTTTTTTTCCCTGCTCTGGACAACAGCAGGATCCTATATCACTCAAGGCTGCCCCCTGGTATCTCATATCACTGGTGGAGGGATGAAGTTTCCCCTGGACTCCACTTCAAAGGAAAGCCACCTCTGCCAGTAATTCAAAACAATGTTATAGCATTTTTTTTTCACATTGCCGCCATTGTGTTTTCTTGCCGATCGGAAAAACACGCGTCATTTCCGTAAACTACTACCCAACATTAAATGGTGTTTACGATGAAATTCCAAAACTCAGAACTCGTGGCACTGGGTCTCCAATTTCAGATGGCGCCTCATTTTCCTCTTCTTCCACGTTGGGGACATGGAAGCGACAGGGTTATAATACGCAGAACCTCATTTATAGCAGTTATGGGCCTTATATAGCACAAAGGACATGGTCAGCATCAGCCTGCCGGCTCACTCGCCTTTTCTTCCCACCCTGCTTTTTTCTCCTTCCTATCACTCTGCCTCCTTGGGGTTCGTTTTCCGCCTCGTGTGCCAGGTGTGAAAACCATGTGGAACTGTCTTTGTTACATGTTACTTAATTAGCAGGTGCTTTTATCCAAAGCCACGTTTTGAGAAAGCAGGGTCAGTCAGCCCCTGGAGCGTGTGGGTTTAAGGGCCTTGCTTAAGGGCCCAACAACAGAATCACTCTGCTGACCCTGGGATTTGAACTGGCAATCTTCCGATCACAGAAACAGCATCCTAACTCACTGAGGCACACCCCCTCGTGGCTTTGCAAACACTCTGCTTAAGTTATTCGTGGTATATGTCTCATGGCCCTTTTTTGTAAGCATTTCGGAAAACAACTATAGGTATCAGAGTTGAAATCCCATGAGAGTGAGGATATTACAGGGGGCTTCAGTGGGCAGTGTGTTGCCTCACCCATCCAGGGTTGGGGGCTTAAATCCCACCTTCACTCTGAGTGTGGAGTTTGCATGTTCTCCTTGTGTCCTGAGGGTGTCCTCCTACAGGCCAAAGTCAGTCTAAACTGGTACTCTAAATTGCCCATAGTGTTTCTGGTTGCATGTGTGTACAGTATGTGCCCAGTGATAGACTGACATCCCATTCAGGGTACTCCAGCCTATCTTAGGTTCCAGGCCCCCCTGTGGCCACAACCCGGGTAAGCGATTGGACGAATGAAAATATTTCCTTTCCTGCAACAGGAACCTATTGTGTGTTGCTGTTTCAATAGTTTAGGTTAATTTTTGTAATGCCAAGGGAAAGACATACGTATCTCCTATAGTTATTTTTCCATCATCCCTAAAGACTTATTTGGTGCAGGATCACAGTCCTGAGTTCATCCCCGGAAGCACAGGGCAGGGACACCCTGGATTGGATGCGAATTCATGGTAGGGCTCACAGTCACCATGGGAACGCAACGTCACCGCTTCACCTAACCGCATGCTTTTTCGGGCTGTGGAAGAAAACCCGCGCAAACACAAGAACAGCCAAACTCACACACAGCGCGAGAGGCAGTACTGGAGGCGTGAGGCTTCAGTGCCAACCACTAAGCTACTGAACCACCCGGCTCGGAATCCTACCATATAAACAGTAATACTTTAATTGTAGAAATATATTTTCCAAGCAGTTCTCTTATGTGCATTTAGCACATAAAACTCTGCTCATTGTGTCATTCACTCATACGCAGAATCAAGCCTACAGCTCTTGAACACTTCAATGACCATAATGCACGCTTAGTCTAACTTTACTGAACATTGAACAAACCAGCAGTTAATGTCATTTAATTCTACCACAACACATGATAAATGTGAGAAGCCCAAATGTTCTCCTATGTCTGTGGATGCCCGTCTATCTTTCACTATCACGGCCGCTGAGACCTTTAAAATAATGACGCGGAATCCTGCCTCGTCCTGGAGTTCCTGGCAGTGGCCCCGAGGCCGTTGGCGGCCAAAGCGCGGGAATGAGAGATGGCAGGCAGAAAAAGGAAGAGGTTGTCAGGAGTTTTTTTTTCCCTTTTTGTCCAAAGGGGAGAATAAAGCTCGCAGTGTTGTGACTTGCATCAGCTCTCCAGCCTGGAAAGTATCAAGACGCTTATTTAGAGAAGACAGTGGAGGGTCTTGCTACACACATCACAAAAGAGACTGTTGTGTGTCACCACCTTTTTCTTGTAAAGTTAATCTTCTTGACATTTTTCCCCCTGAAATGTAAGACATGTCCAGCTGCACTGTATATGAAGCTTAAAGTGCCTATTCAGTGCCAACAGTCTTGCTTAGCACTGCTCTTTATTATATTACCTTGCAGAGATGTGACATGAAAGGTTTCTCATAAATATATGAAAGATAAGTTCCTTGGGACTTACTGGTCATGGTGACCATCCATTCATCTTCAGACCACTTATCCTGGTTGTGGGGAGTGGAGCCTATTCTAGACATAGAACACAATGTTTGTGTATGCCTTGCTTTGAACACACACGCACACATATTATGGGCTATATGGAGATGCCGAGTCACCTGACTGCATACCTCAGGAATGCCAGAGGGAATTACCACACATTCACAAAGCAGATGCTAGATTCGATCCCCTAACCCCAGAGGTGTCGGGCAACAGCGCTGCCCACAGAGCAATCATATGTAGCGAAAAATATGAAATGTCAAGAACTTTTAAAGCTGAGTCTGTGTAACTATTATATTTTACCTGAACAACAATGATTTAAAACACTACTTGCTGTGAGTTAAAGTGAGCTGCTTCCCTCATCTGACTGTTACCCACAGTGACTTGGAGTGTGAAATCTTCACACAGCTGTAATTTCACTTTAAGTGTCTAGTTTGGGGATACAATAGGGACACCTCAACCCAGAAGGCCAAGCACTTAATAAGTATGCCCCCTATATACCAAAAATGATGTACAGTTAAATAATAACTGTATGGCATTGATTGTATATGATCAAACTATGAGCAGAACAGCTATTAATCACAGCCTTCCTGCTGGAGGCAAATCCTTACTGCAGTGTTATCAACAATAAGCACAGGGTCCTACAAGTAAGGTGGGCACAGAAGGTCATGATCAGGTAGGGTCACTTTTAGGGTAATAAAAGAATAATAAAACATAGTCTAAACTAGATACAGATTATCCCTTTGACATAGTTTGCAAATGGTCTTCATAACAGAACGATGAAAGTATAATTAAGAAATCCAAGTGAGCCTGAAGTCCGTTTGCAGTTTATTGCATGACTATGATGGAAGGCTTACAGCAGTGTAACTAGATATCTACACTTCCCTCTAAGATACACTGCTCATATGTATGGAACTGTTGAAAGATGACCCAAATGCACCTATTAATGGCTCATTTGTTGTTAATGCAACTAGGAATCTTAATTTCCCATAAAAACATGCATTAGCAGCAGATATGTAACTATTCTGAGAATAGTGCAATCAACAAATATTGCAAGGAAACACATGCTTTAGCTTTTGAATTATGCATTAATAAAATATGGAGAAAAAATGAACGATAGCTCCCCCCTAAATACTTCAAGAATACAGTATAGTATAATGCAGGTAGGCAAAGTGAGACAGTACTATGCTTGTAAACAAGCGAAGGTGCTTAATTTGAGAGAGACTGCTAGTTGAGAGTGTAGGGAGAACATGGATCTGCATTTTTTTTTACCAGAAGGGGTGGGTCTGCTGTAGGCTCTGACCAATGAGACTCTGGTTGGCTTCCGCCTAAGCCCCGCCCACACACCCGTTGGACTCCTGCTGGCTGAGTGTTGGCACCGCAACATGGTCTTCTCCTGGAATCATGTGATATGTGATCAAGTGCCCGCTTGTATACACAACAATAAAGTCAGATTATAGACAATTCTTAGCTAACCAAGCTAACAGAGTTCACAAATTCAAATTAAACTTAAATCCCCGGCCAAGAGAAAAAACGTCAAAGTAACATTGTCTGTCCTTAGAAGAATGCCTATTATGTTTATACTAACATGATTCCTACACAGTGATCTTAGTGGTGGATGCATGTTTACATTAATTAGTTATAACATTATACTTTTACATTACCACCATTCAAATACATGCTAATAAAATAATATTTGTTTTGCTTAAAATTGATTATGTATCTGTTTATGGTCAGGCTGGGTGAATAATCGTGCCAGGGACACATAAATGATGCAAAAGGTCTCTGATCTCCAGTAGCTACTGCCAGAATAGCAGGCAATGTGTCATATTCCCGTCACATTTTAGCAGAAGAACAAGAAAGCCACTTTTGTGGGTTACCGATCGCGAATCTTTTTGTGGAGCTCCTGGACCCATCAGGATTATGAGAAATAAATTTTGACTTTAAAAAGAACTGCATAAATATACAGAGAGTAATAAAATCGGCTTTATAATTCTTGTACTAAGAATGCTAGAAAGCATTCATAAATGAATTCTGAGCCTCGAGTGTACTGTGCAGGCAGACCTACATCCATTAGTGTATTGGCACAGATTTGCAGTGAGTGGTTAATTCACTGCGTTTTCTCATCACTGCTCAGAATAAAGCACAGGCCGAGCTACACGTGATCTATTCGCTCGTGCTTCTGCTCGATCTATTTTTCGGGTTCTGTTAGTGGTGGTCAGACAAATTCAGCACTGAACTAAAAAAAACACCAGAAGGCTTTGCAGAATAATCTTCTTCCATTGTGGTGTCTTCTGAAGGAGGGTAAATTGATAACACAGTTGATTTGCACTTATATGTCGGGAGCAGAGTGAGAGTACATGTCTGATGGGGTGGTGTCCCGTGCAGGGTACCCCCTGCCTCTTGCCCTGTGCTTCCTGGGATTAGATCCAAACTCACCATGAAAAATAAATAAATGGATGGATAGATTACGTATGTTAAATTAGATTAGATCATATTCTGAAGGGGCTGGTCTTTGCTGTCAGAGCCTAATCATATGTGTATGCAGTTCTGTGCAAACCCTTGTGCCCAGCTGGGTGCATGGTCCCATGCTTTTGTGGTGTGTAGCTTGGACAGTTAGGCCTTGGTGCTTGTAATCTGAAAGGCATTGGTTTGAATCCCATCTTTTGCAGAATTAACAACATCTCTGCTGTACCCTTCAGCGAGGCCCTTAAACCCCACTCTTACTTGTGTGTTCCTTAAAGAAGGTCATGTTGGATATAAAGCTTTTCAATTTATTTGTGCAAATGACAAATAAAGTATCGTTTCACTTTGCACTGTAAAATCTTCTTGAAGGTTTACTGCTTATCTGGTGCCTGCCCTGTGTGGGAATGTGCTGAAACGCCAGCACAATGCAGATGTTTCACAAGCAGGATGAGAAAGTTATGAAGGCCTCAGCCTGTACAGATCTTGTCACAGGCTGCCCTGGTCACAAGGCTCCAAGGAAGATAGCATCTACATTTTGTTTGCACAGGGACTCTTGGCTCACCATTAAAAAACGGATGCTGTTTCGCTTAGGTGATTATGCTAAAAGGTACTTTTAACAAACATCTTAAGCTGCTTGCTTAAAACATTTAGTTTTTTGTGAGTTATAGGTCACTATATATATATATATATATATATATATATATATATATATGCGCCCATTCATCCACCTGCTTATCCTGGACAGGTTTGGGAGGCCTGATGTCTATCCAAGGCTTATATATATATTTATTTATATATATAATTATATATATAATTATTTAATATATATGTGTGATGTATAATATATATTATGCACTTAAATTCTCTGATTAATATTATTATGTACAAATATCTGAGGCAGAGTTAAGGATAGCAGCAAAATTTGCATGAAACAAGTCTTTATATAGCAATTATTCATGAAATGAAGTGACAGCAGTTTGAAATAACAAACGCTGACTTGTTGCATATGAATTTCGGTCCCCATGACTGACACCAGGTTTGTTCTGCTATTTTAAATGGCTGCAAATGGCAGTGTATCCAAGATGGCACCTGGCCTAATACTGTAACATCCAGAGTCAAACTTGGACATTACAGGCAGCAATGTAAACTGTGAATGTGTTTGGGTAGAAAACCCGCTGATCTCCATAACATCTGGGTACATTCATTTCATTATCTGTCACATACAGTGCATCCGGAAAGAATTCACAGCGCTTTCACTTTTTCCACATTTTGTTATGTTTCAGCCTTATTCCAAAATGGATTAAATTCATTTTTTACCACAAAATTCTACACACAATATCCCATAATGACAAAGTGAAAAAAGTTTGCTTGAAATTTTTGCTAATTTATTAAAAATAAAAAACAAAAAATATCGCATGTACATAAGTATTCACAGCCTTTGCTCAATACTTTGTTGAAGCACCAATGGCAGCAATTACGGCCTCAAGTCTTTTTGAGTATGATACTACAGGCTTGGCACACCAATTTTTGGGCAGTTTCTCCCAGTCTTCTTTGCAAATCTCTAGTTCCATCAGGTCGTATGGGGAGCGTTGGTGCCGACTTCAAAAACAAGTGGTGTTTCCCACTGCCATTTGTTACATGCTTTGAGCAAATCATGCCCTTCTTTCGGTGTGCACTACATACATGAGAATGTAGCTATGTTCTGCCTGTGAATGCCTTTAACCGCCGAAACATGGGTTTGAGCTTTGAGAGCCATTTATATGGATTCTTTCTACATACTTTGTTCTTCAGGAATATACAGATATACCAACTAAACCTAAAGATTGTGCTAAGTGAGATGTCCATCAATCCAGTCATACATCAATACTACTTATCCAGTATGGAGTCAGGGTGATTCTGGAGTTTAACCCATGCAGAAAAGGGCACAAAGGTGAACACATCCTGAATGGGATATTGACATGTATTGGTTAATTTTCAATTGTTGTTTATTTGTTTTGTATTATGTATGAATGTCGTTCTCTTTGTATGATTGTTCAGCAATCGGGGTGATATGTTTAGGAGACTTTATGCTCACAAAGACATGGGGAGTCATCTCTTGATGTCATTGCTGTAAGCACTTTTACAGGGCGGAGGGTGAAAGCTGAGCCGCAGTGCAGAGAGCTTGTCATCCTGTGCTAATGTCCGAGATCTGATCAGTGGGCATCAATAAAACAGGACGGCTGAGTGCAAATTCCAGACAAAGTGAGCCAGCAGGGAAAACTCACGCTTCTGCGAAATCACACGGCGAACTGTCTCATGTAAGCGGTCCAGAAAAGAACTTAATAATACATCAGTAGCAACGAATGACGGCAGAGAAATAATGCTCAGAGTCTAGTTACAGGACAAGAAAACCATCTCTGGCATTACAAAGTAATTGCAAAGTACGTAATATTCCTTTATTTTTTACTAATATGCTTAGAAACTTTTGTTTAAAGTAGGACAAATACACTGAAATAGATCAGTGTCGCCCCGGACCTCTCTGTGAGCTATAAGTTCCGGTATTTAACTATGATGCAACCAGTTGTATTTGTGCATTTTTGTTACCTCTTACCAACATTTTTTGTCAGTACTTATTACACAACATTTTGCCAGTTATGCTGATGCTCTGTCCGCTGAAATAAAGATGTTGATTACTGAAATTTTTAATCCACTGATGAAAGTCCTGTCTTTATTAAATCTTCAAATTCAAGCTGGATTATCTTTATAGTTTCAAGGCTTATTTATTTTATCGTATATGAAGAGTAATTGTTAGCCCGATTACTCTATCTCTGTCATGTTTACACGTCATAGCCCTCTTTTAAGCTTCTCTGCGAAACACTTTTGAATTTCAAAAATTTAGCAAAATGACTTCTACATAATGTCAAGTGAAGGTAAAATTATGAAGAAAAAAAATCCTGCCTAAGAATGTTATCGTCACCAAAACAACTTGTTTTGCTTTCATTGCAAACACTTACAGTACAGCAAAGAAACAGAGACCCGGAACAGAGAACGGGAACGTGGAACGCTCGGAATTTGATTGTTGCTGCTCTCTTGCTCTCATACAGAGCCCGTTATGTCAGTGTTTTGTTGCAGAACACACTGCTGTAGTGTTCCGCGGAGTTAGAAGTGGGATGTAAAACACTCTGCTCTGTCCTTTTCCATTCTCACCCCCCAGAACGTTCTATTCTTTATTCAGTACTAAGTTTTACACAAGCTGGGCCACCACCTCAGTCACAGAGGCAGTATTTTGTTTTCCTTCAAACCCCTTATAGATCAAGAAGCTTTTGGCAACCAGCCGCTTGGTAATAGGTGCCTGCGACTGTAGTAATGTTTCTTGGATGAGCATAAAAAGAGCATGTGGAGAATTCCTTAGCCCCGATTCAGGTTCCTGTGACATTGGAGCTGCCGGCTAGGCTTCCCACTCTTTCATTTAGCCAGGAAAAACTGTGTGAGATTCTCTTCTACAGCACTTTGGTCTACATCCCTTTTTCCTACGTTGAATTTCAAGAAATGGTAACATCAGTACGCGTGTCAAGAAGTGTGGAAAATAGCTTCAGAATGTTCAGCTCTTTCAATAAAACATTTTGAGTGAGTGAACATTGTAAGAAAATAAAACTATTATTTCTCAGTTTCTGAGCTGAATATCAGCTTAGTCATAAAATAAATCAGAAACCTTGAACATATGATTAAATACAGTATAAAGATATTTACAGCAGTCAAAACATCTTCAGCAGGTTAAGATTAGGGAAACAAAGACGATGCCCTTTTTGAAAAGAAAATGTAAAAGAATGTATTAAAAGGAGCTCTTGGGTCACCTGAAACAGAAACCATATCATAAAGGTCATAAAGTTATTGTGGGTTAATGTTTCAGTTCCAGTCCTATAGTGTTTGTACTGCAGAAGCGGCTGCACCAGCTATTTATATCTGCATAAAAGGATATCCTATTAAGGAGGCATGTGGCTTCATTGTGAAACAGATGCTAATTGACCCCTTATATCCAAGCGATCATGTGTTGCAAACAATGCAAATCACTATGAACTTCAGCATCCGCTGAGCAGCCCGATACTAACATGAAGTTTTTGGAGTAATTTACATAATGCCAAAAATTCCCGTACAGTTATTAATAATTTAAGGGCAGGGAAGGCTACTACCTATCTAGCTAACATAACATAACATAACATAACGTAACGTAATGTAACATAACATAAATATTTCACATTAGACGAATAATGAACAGACACGCTACAGAACTCTGGGAAATGGGTGCACGGAAGTGCTGTCCATGCTTAAAGTGGCAGTGCAGCAGATGTAAACATAATTAAAGCTAAATAGCAATACATTATCACTAAAGAGTATGACATTATTGCCAGATTAGTCAGTCAAAAACAATCCCATTTAAGTTTAGGCCCTGCTTTGCCTTGAACCTGTGACCAGTCCACAGTCCAGTTTAAGTGTCCAACCTGTCAGACGGTGACAAAAATCAACAAGAACTGCGAATGACCCTAAAACTATGTTTAAATTGCACATATTAAGTATTGTTCTTGGCTGGTGGGCTCCTTTGGCAGCCCGGTAAAGCCCATGGACCTTTTCCTCTTCACTTATGGCCTAGTGAAAATAAAGATGTAAATTTTAGACGTAAAGTTCATGGACCTCCTGAAATCTATCCACAGAAGGCAGGCTAAGAAGCCCTGGTTTAAAGTATATTTTACACGCCTTTCTCACTCTTTGTTACTATCAGTAACTTCCAAACAGCTTAGCATGGAGACAAATGATACCCCATTTGGCCACAAACCTGCGGATAACGGCAGACCCAGACAGCCCAAAACCCAGAGCTTAAGCCCCTGACTTAAGAAACTGATTCAACACTGACATGCCTTTCCAGGGGCTGGAGTGGCATTTTTAACCTGCCAGTGTTAAAAAGCCTGGAATTCCCATTATTTTAAAAAATATTTATTAGTTGATATGCCCTGCAAT
Source organism: Mormyrus iriodes (assembly GCA_011763525.2). Classification (NCBI taxonomy): domain Eukaryota; kingdom Metazoa; phylum Chordata; class Actinopteri; order Osteoglossiformes; family Mormyridae; genus Mormyrus; species Mormyrus iriodes. The sequence goes on along the minus strand of JAAGVU020000123.1, from coordinate 7,027,947 downwards.
GGACCAGCCTCCCATACAGGGTGAAGCCCAGTCTTGTACCCTATGCTGTCTGGATATCCTCCAGCTCCCCCACTCCCCTCTCCAAACCCTGCACAGGATTAATGGTTGGAAAATGGATTGATGGATGTCAGTGTGTGTGTGTACCTGACTGGACCTGTTTTCCATATTACAGCATGCATCGTTTTTACTGTTCGGAATAATTCATTTTAGGTTGCTTGTTCTTATAGAGCTTTGGATATGTGTTTACTACGCGAGAATGTTTTTCTAGGATCATGACAATGATAATTATCTTCATAATTATAATACCCTTAGGAGGTCAGCTGAAAAAAATGCCTAGTTATTCATGTAAACGATGACTGTCATTTAGTCAAACAATAACGTCCTTCGCTCAAACTCCAGATGGTAGGTATTTTATTTAAAGTATTTAATTCAAGGTTCAAGATCTTCATTGGCCACATGCCACAGCTACATTGCAATGCTTACTCGTTCAGTCACACTTGGTTACAAAAGTCTAAAGACAGGCAAAAACACTACAGACAGTGCAAATACACTATAGACCTTGTAAAACAATATCAGCAGTTCAAAAACAATACAAATGGTGCAAAAACAATACCGATAGTACAAAATAATACCAACAGTTCAAAAACTACACACATGGTGCAAAACAATACTGGCAGAGCAAAAAGAATGCAGACAGTGCAAAAGTAGACTATATGTAGTCAGTGGTTTATGAAACAGAATGGCCTGGGTAAATATCTACATCGAATATCACATCTACAGCTGTAAATTGTGCAGGATGCTTTAGACTAATGTGTCCATAATACATTTATCTCAGACCTGCTTCTCATCACCCAGGTATGAGACCCCATAAGACTCGTCGTGTTCACTGAGGTATGAAACCATAAAATAGGATGTGACCACAGAGGCCTGAACACAAGTCTCCCGGGGACCCTCAGGCTGGGCAGCAGGGGCCGTATTCCCTCCAACTCTCCCAGGAAGCTTAAGGTGGCTTTGCCCATTAACCACGCTTAGAAGGAAGTCATTCATATAAGATTTCACATTGATTATCTGGCCAGGAATTCCAGATTAGTGAGATTAAGGACTTCATTCATGGCGAAAGTACGCTACCGTTTATTTTCAGGCTTATTTTAAGTCCGCTTAGTCACACTTAAAGAATTCTTAAATTCTTCCTGGAAGTTACTTCTTTTTGGCTTCCTGTCACGTCAGTGGTTTATCCGGCTTGCTGTTGTTGCTGCTGTTGCTGTGGTTGCTTTGTAGCAAATACATATTGTAGCTGGAATTAATGTACGCTTCTTTTGATGTTAAAAAATACACGAACTTCAGGTTCATAGTTTTACCCAAATCAACTGTGCGGTTTCTGCTGGTACCCAACATCCTCAGGACATATAAACACAATAAGTATAATTAGATGCATGTACACAAAGAAAATGAAAAATGAAAAAAAACGACAGCTTCTGGAACAGAATACGGGTTCATTTTAGAAAACCAAACGCACTGAGGGGCACAAAAAACCAAGCTAGTGCCAATGCTAAGCTGACAGTGAAGATAAGCTAATACAGTGCCAACAACTTTGCTATGATAACGCATGCTACATGCTAAAGTAAGCTCTCACCAGTCAATGACAAACTGTACACACTGGATAGACATTCAATTGAGAGCTATTCTTCAAAAAGCAGGCTTTGAGTCAACATCTGTCCAAATTGGGGGTGGGGGGGGGCTTTAATGTTTCACTGAGGTCAACAGATGGGCATCTTTCTTCATCAAGATAAATGGACATGCGGCTGAAAGTGTATAATCAGTGAAGCCACCCATGTAGGTGGCTGGGAGCAGGTTCAGATCTGACATTGTATATGACTGTACAATACACCTGTCCCTCCAGCAGCCTCTAATCCTACCAGCTTTGCAGTGATCTGAGGCTTGTCCTGGCAAGTGAGTCCCTACAAGGGATGTCAACCCGAAACCAGTGAGATTATGGCTCAAAGATACAAGATTCCATACTGTTAGCAAATAGGTATTTTCCCCCTTACTTGGTATGAATTTACACAGGAGGGACATTTGCAATGTTGACTGTACATTGATCACATGAATGGGTAAGGCACCATCCAGACCCCCCTACCACAACACCCTTCACGGTAAGACAGTGGGATTCGGTCAGAGGGCAGAGGTCGGCGTCTGTGGAGGAACGAAAAGACCTGGACCAGGATGAATTCTTCATTGCGAAGGGTGATGGTATTGAGCTACATGCTCATACATACATATGGGAGTTAAGTCCAGGAGCACGGGCAGTGAGTCACCATGCTGCTGATTTCAGAGAGAACCAGAACCCGCAAGAACAGCGATGGCTGCAACCAAAGTCCAAGGCTCGTCTTTCGTAGAATTGACGTCAATGTCTTGCATTCACTTGAAATATTTCAAAGGTTTAAAAACCACGAGAGTGCGGCGTGGACGATTCAGCTAAAGTGCTCTCTTTGGCTTGAGTTTCCCTCATTTTGTAAGTACTTTAGACTGTGAGGCCTATTACACACAGCACTGCAAGACATTTTGTGCCAATGAACCAGTGAATGCTTACTCAGAATTCTGTGCAGTGAGCTAATTTTAAAACTGTATCTATCTGCTTCCACCCACTGTTATCTGTATTCGTCACCCTGTGTGTGAAACTGCCATATCCTCTTTTAGTTCTTAACCAACTATAGTTATAGATCATCAGAGTACATCTACAGTACATCGGCATAGCCTAGTATTAGAATACCATGATATGACCTTAGAATAACTATGAACAAAAATGCAAATGTGATTAATTTTGGGAGAAGCCTAAAATAATATATATTGAGAGATGTCATGCGTCTGGTTTCCTACAATCACTTATCTGGAGATGGTGATCTGTCTTGTGTCTTTTGCAACCTGGTTGAAAACACTGGTGTGTTTGTTCTGAACTTGATTATTCCCATGTTCTCTGGCCTGTTGCTCTCATCTCAATTGTGCAAAGCCCCTTTTCTCATCTCTGCAATACTGAAGCTCACCCTTTCATCACTGTGTAGGATCTGACTAGATAAGTCACGCTGAGTTACCATCGATTCTCGCCACCTAGTGTATTTTAGTGTATTTTAACAAACGTTTGACCTTCTCAGATATTGACAGCTTTTTTTTTTACTCTTCCAACCTTAGAGTACATTAATTAGTACGCAAAGATAAAGGACTTTCATACTTGCTGCAGCCATAAGAAAAAACAAATCACATCCTCCACATTGTGTACTGTGGTGACAATAGGATAGTCATAAAAAATGTGCCTGTATGGGTCTGCAGCTGCTTCAGAAAATTCCACACTGCTCACATTGACTGCAGGCAAAAAAAATATAATAATAATAATAATGTGTGGAAAGAAACCTTCAGATTAATTCGATATGTTTTAAAAGATTCATAGCTCAACATTTGGACTGGACTCAGCTAATCTACAAGGCAAAATGAACTGCATGCTTAATTTTAGTTTACACAGATTCCTGTTACTCAAAATTAACCATATCAACCTTATTTTTTTTTTTAATGTAGCGTGTTAAGACTTAGAGGTGTATAGGTTTTAGGATTAAGGTTTTTTTGTTGTTAATCTGCCCTCCTTTCATTTGGTTGTGTCCAAAAAATAGGGGCAAGTTCCCAATGAATATGGCTTAAGTAAATTCAGCATCAAAGCATCACTATAATATGACAAATAATTAACAAGTCACCCCTTTACTCTTAAAAAAACACATAATTCTAAATGCTTCAGTACAAAATGCCTTTGTTAAGACCCTGCGGACGTCCAACATAAAAGCTTACTTGGTAATATAAATACGACCCACCTTCCAACCACATATCCAGTACATAAGTTCAGGGCTGGGGGCTGCTTGGACAATATGCAATATGCAAAATGGTAGAATTGTTTTTTTTTTCTTGTGAGTTTCAAATTTTCAACTAATCCTCTTTCTTAGTGTTTGATTCATGAAGATATTTGGAGAGCTGCAAGTTTTCATTTTGACATAATCATTAAAATATCACTAGAAACGAATATGCATCCATCCATCCATCCATTTTCTATAACCACTTAATCCATATGGGTCGCGGGGGGTCCAGAGCCTATCCCGGAAACTGTGGGCACAAGGCAGGGAACAACCCAGGATGGGGCACCAACCCATCGCTGGGCACACTCACACACCATTCACGCACACA
>JAAGVU020000123.1:6974525-6985088 GCA_011763525.2 Mormyrus iriodes | reverse complement strand
ATGTCTGACCCACCCCCCTCCTTCTGTCTGTTCAGTGCAAGGAACGAGGCGCATTCTCCGTCGTCATGGACAACTATGTCCGGGAGGAGGAGGGCACAGGCGTTGTCCACCAAGCGCCATACTTTGGAGCGGTGAGGATGCCCCGACTCGCCTCTCCACCTTGGCCTGAGATTGTTTCACTCTGGTGCCCTGCAACTGCTGCTTTTGCATTTAATTAGCATCTGGGCTGCTTAAACATTTGTTGTTTAAATTTATTATTATTATTTTTTTTTCTCTTTCTCCCTTTTAAATTTACTGATTTACTGTAAGTGATGCTGAGTTCTGTGTGCACTAAGATTTGGACACTTCAGTCCATAAGCATCCTAGGACAGCCCATATACAAACTGCAGATGGACTGATAGTCTTAGTTTTCTACTTCCCGGGAAATGTAAAGTTTAGTGCTGTCTTTGCCTTAATGGGGATGGAGATGAAATGTTTCCAGAAGTAAAAATCCAGACCAAGATTTTGTTTCAACCAGCCAGTTGGGTATAAAGAGTCACAGGGTACTCAGCTGGTTGGTTGAAACAAAATCTTGGTGTAGATTTTAACTTTCTGAACCTGAAATGTCTTCCTCTGGATGTTTCTCTGTGCCTCCTCAGCGTACGAGCTATGGTCGGGGCCATCAGATTCTCCTCTTGTTTCTGTCCGTGCCAGGCCTGTAGCCTCGTTCAGCAGAGCAGGGCTCTGATTTGCAGGAGCAATGAGAGCAACAGACTACATGTACAGACCCCAGCCAAAATATTGGATTATACTACCCGCCTCTGTCTCGGCTGAGGCCTGAGATTGACGTCTTTCAGCCACTGGGCTTATTAATAGACCCTTAACATCCCCTGCATTCAGCTGCCCCATGCTTTTGCTGTAGACCACCTGAGCCATGGGGTCACTTCACGCCTCTACTCTTTGGGTCCTCACCATGCGGGGGCCCTGCCGTATTGATGAGTAAATTGGTCACACTATACTCCAGGTGCAGCTGGAGAATTAGCGCTGGGGATATTTGGAGGGGGTTGTTTGTTTAGGAAAGGGTCTCTCTGGCATTTATAGGTGTCCTATGCTGGTGCCTGCTTGAAATCCTCCCATTGTCGCTCTTGTAAAGGGGGACTGTGTCTGCCCACACGTGGCATTATTTTCACCTGTCTGTTGATGGAAATGAAGCAAGACGGCGCCCTCTCCCTAGGTTTTTGTTTTTAGACGTTCAAGGAGGTGCCTGCAAACGAGAGGAGTGGCGGTGATGGCCCTCGGCAGTTCTTGTCAGGAGGGCTGCATGGTCACAAGAGCCAGACCAGCTCTCGTAGCTTGTGCGACTTGTAACAAATCTGCTTTAGAGCTGGTGGGTGGGCTGGGGGGGCTTGGGGGAGGCGAGGGTCCCTCGTCAGAAGTATGTAGGTCAGTCTTCACAGCTTGATATCTTTGATGTGAAAAAATTAAAGAGAAATTGCCCCCTTTTGTTGTTGTCGGTTCTCATAGATTTCATGAAGACTAGCATTGTTGAAATGAGGGACTTTCAAACCCGCTTTTTTGGTTTACTTATTCAGCTTATTTGACTGTGGATTTGCCCAGGGATGACGCAAGCCAAATGCTCAGTATTGAAATTGAAGACTCACTCAGGCAGCTTAGTGAAAATACGTTAAACTACTGAATCCATTCCGAATGATGTCTGTGAAACAGAACACTGGTCAGGCTTGATTGGCCTCGGAAACTTTAAGGTCTTATGAAAGATCGTATCTCATTTGATTATCAAACAGCTAAAAGTGTTTGACTCTTTGTCTCTGCAGGATGATTACAGGGTCTGCACAGAGTATCGAATCATCCAGAAAGACGACCCCCCCATCTGTCCCGTGGATGCGTCGGGCTGTTTCACCTCAGAAGTGTTGCACTTTGCCGGACAGTATGTAAAGGTATGTTTGTGTGTGTGTGTTTTTACTCTGTTATAGGCCATATATTCCTGACACTTTACGTTACTAGGGGAGCTTTTAGCTGATGGTACTCCTTATTAATGTGTATTTCTCCAGTTCATTTTTAATTTTGACTTTAAACTGATTTTTATTTATTTATTTTAAAATATAATTCCCCAGTTTAATTTTGATTACAATTTAATTTTGATTGATTTTGAACTAACTATTCCAAAAATTTTAATGAAGCCTTGTACCCTGTGCTGCCTTGGTCAGGATAAGTGGTTATAAGATGGATGGATGGATGGATATCTCCCATGGTATAATCATTCCACCTGAGCTGGCCTTCCTGGCCTTTTGGCTTAGTTTATTCTGTTTATTTATTCACTGCATCACGTTTATAAGTAGGGATGGGGAAGAAATATAGATTTTATGATTAATCGCAATCCTGGTTTTGACAGCTCGATATTGATTCGCAAAATACTAAGATCGATGTAGTTAATTTATGCCTTTTTCCCGTGACTTTGAAAATGTTTTCACAGAATTTTGCTTGCATTGGTCTTCTTATCATATAGGTACCACTACTTTCTCATTCGTAGGAGTGTTGTAATAGTACTACGCTATCGCCTCGCGCTGCCGCCTTGGTGCATTGTCAGTCATGGTAATGGAGTATTCAGAGATTGTGAGTGCAAGCAAGTCAAGCAGGGCTTAATTCTTACACCAATCGTTTTCAGTACAGTGCTTATAGTAATGCGAGAAAAGTTATATAAAGCAAAATAAATCAAATGAAATGAAAGCAAGCGATGTAAAAAGAAAACAGATATTACTGGATGTGACCTGCTGTCAGTTATGACAAATTGACAGGGAAGTAACTAAATATTAACTAAATATAGTAAGTAAATATTAAAGCAGAGATGATGATGATAATGTGAGGTTGCTACACCGGGACTGATGGGTGTTTCCTTTTAACATCATTGGTATCCTCCGTTTCCTTTTATTTCTAAAATCAATGACCTCAGTCTCATTTAATTGAAATTAAAAAGAAATTTTAAAAAGGCTGTGTGGTGCAGATGAAATGCCTTAAAGGAGGTGCTGTGTGGTTTAGCAGTTTAGGACCTCTACCAATGATCAGAAGGCCGTCGGTTCAAATCCCGAGGTCGACGCTGTGATTTCACCATTGGGCACTTGAGTAAGACCTTTAACCCCACTTTCACTTTGTGCCATTTCGGCTTGCTAAAGGTTTCCTAGAATGTTCTGCTTTTGGATAGCAAGAGAAACCTGTACTTGCTACTCAAACTCTTAGTAACAATGGCTTGTGTTGTAAACACTCAACTATTCACATGACTTTGTGTAGCAGATCAGTGAGTGATCTGGTGGGTCAGTTGGGGGAGGGGACAGTGCCCTTGAACCCTCACTCCCTCTGTCTCTGTGTCAGTTTATTTCCTCTAAATGTGATCAGCTCATGATGGATGATGCAAGAAAATCAAGGAAAGACACTATTTCTTATGAACATGGGATGAAACTTAGTTGGCCAATAAGGATTGTGTTACAATGTGACCTCACCATGTCATGGAAATAAGGGCTGGATGTCTAACGAGGTGTGGACTTTGCAGACCGTTTACGTGCACATAAAGCTGTATAACACACGAAAGGGAAAAACCAGAAAAGCATAATAGGACCTCTTTATTCCTGTTGGGTTTTAATGCCATTACTGTAAAATGTCCAAAGCTTGATTCTGATTTTTAGGCTATTATTGTGTGACTTTTCCCTCCAGGATGCAGACAAGAACATTATCAAGTACTTGAAGGAGAATGGCCGCCTGGTCACCTCTGGCTCTTTTAAGCACAGCTACCCATACTGCTGGAGGTGAGTGCCTTTCTTGTGGCACCTCAAGGTGTCAATGTGGTTTTGTCCCATGGTTAGGAAAGAATGCTGCAACCCCCCCTCCCCAACACCAAAGACTCACTTCCATTTGACCTTGAAGAATGGCCAAGACAAATCTATTCAAAGAAGGGGATTTGAGGTGGAGCTGGCAGAAGGCCTCTGTTACTTCCCTGTCAAATATTAGCATACCGTCAATAGTGCCCTTCTGCTGGCTCAGCGGTGGTTCGGGTTTTACGGGATCATTCGGAATGATAAAGTGCTTGTTTTGCAAGGACATTAAAATCTACAGTATGGAAACCATGCCGCTAAAGGCTTCTAGTCCTACCGCTGACATTCAGGTCACCATCGATTGAGGATCTAGAGGCAGACTTCATTTGGCCATGATCAAGGGTCTGACGGTGGGCTGCTTCTGGGACCTCAACTGGCCACCTTGCATAACTAAGATCACAATGCATCTTAACGATGTTTTTCTGAGGGTTTTCTTCAGTATATAACCACAATAAGAGGGCAGTTTCACTGACTTTCTGTAGGCTCTTGCCTGTTAAATAGTTGTCTTGTACAGCCTAAATCCACCTACAGGGTTTTCTAGGTCTTGACTTGCGTGAAACTGACTTGCGTTAATATAAATATAGATTCATACGGTTTACAGTAGCGCTCACGCTAAAAGGTAATGTACATTAAAAATATATTTAAACATTATCTGTTCATTTATTTGACTTTTGTTAGTGTGTATTACTAGTATGTATTTGACGTGTTTTTGTTCCAAGGTGTCTTGATTGATATAATCCAATTTATTGTATAATACGAGTTGTGCAAGGGATTGTGGAATGGATTACTTACATGAGTTGAGAGCTACCTGTACTTCTGATGGATTAAGAAATCAAAAGAACGGGGGGTGGGGGTGGTTTGGTTGTAATCACGTTGGGGTGGGGGCATTGTAATCGGTCATAGATTTATGAAAAAAAAAAAGGCCCATCCCCCGCCCCTGGGGTCTGTTAGGGAAATGGGGTCTGAATGTCACCTGTATTTAAGCCGCCTGCTCGGCAGGTATCAGCATAATGGAGATGAAGGTCAGGCAGGTGAAAGCTGCGCATCCTGGGTATCCAGCCACCAGGGACCCTCGGTGTCCTCAATCCTGAGCAATCCCCTCCACACCCGAACCCTTTTATCCACCTGTCTTATAGCAGACCTCAGACAATAGTTACCTGGGGCCTGTTTAGTCCTCAGAGATGTGGCTAATTGTGCTGGTTTTAAGCAACAAAACATGTAATACAGGTCCAGACGTTTCTCAAACCCACAGCTGTAGGTGTGTGTTTTTAGGGCTGTTTTTGGTGATAATGTCCCAGGTTATTTTTATGTCTCTTTTAATACGCATTGTTTTTCTTAAGGAAACAAGTACCTTAAATAAGTGATTATGTAAGTACTTATATAATGCACTTATTTATATAAATTGTGTGTGTATATTTCGTCTGGTCTGGTTTTTCTGCTCTGATTAGGGTCTCTGTCGTGTCAGTGAGTTCCTGGCTCATGTATACACGCCTAAGGTGAAACGCCATTTCCTGTCGTCCTGCGGACGTCGCACTAGAGTGATGTCGGATGTAAAGTGATGATACCAGAACAAACAAGAGGGTACAGTGGCCTCCAGGCATCAATTATTGACTTCTGTAGATGTCTTCTGTGAGCGGTCAAGCGCAGTGCCCGGGCATGGCCCAGTTTTCCCTGAAAAATAGTGTGCCTGCGGAATATTCTAGAAAACCGACACACAGTAGGAGAAACTGCCCATGATGAACAGTATGTGTGAATCGTGCTGTGTCCAGGGCCATTGATGCGTTCAAGCGAGATCTTGTGTCCCAGGATGGATGGTTGGTTGGATGGATTTATGATGGCCTTCTTTCCTTTCCTAATTAGCATGCATACCCAAACTGCACAGGGCTGGATGCTAATGTATCTGCACTGCACCACAATGTTCTTTGTTACCTGGAAAATTCAGCCCCCCAGTTGCTTCACATTTTGAGTACAGCTGTTTTCAGTGACAAAGGTGAATGTTTTTGTGGTGTGTAGAGCGCCACCCACTGGCATTGAACTAGTACGAGGAAAGTAATGTTCCTGACAGTAACCTGTCAGGCTGCCATGACACCAGACTTTTTCACCTGTAAGAATATAGTGATTAAAGTGATGGCACATTTGAAAGTGTGTGTTAACCTTTTTGGCTAGGTTGGGGGGGCCTGCTTTTCTGGTACACGATTCCTGGGCTGTTTCAAGGCCTCTGGCTGGATCTCTCTCACTTGTTTTCATCAAGGTCGAAATTCTGACCGTGAGTAACCATTGTATATTTTATGGTGAAACTATTGTGTGTGTTACTCCATACGCAAGATAAAATGCCGTATTGGAGCCAGACCCAGATAGAGATGCCATTGAAGACCTCTGACTTGACCTGACTTAGGATAAGTTTAATTCTATATATATATAACCCAAACATGCGCTATACAAATTAGCCCATCCAAATTCCCTAAATTGTTAATGATATCGTTAACAGACATGCCCCAAATTCCTTAAAGCATTAAAGAAGTGGCAGAATTGCCAAAGCAGATAACGGCGGATGAGCGATGCTGTAAGCAGCCGCAGTGGGGGAGGTAAGAGTCCATGGGGGGCGCTGGGACTGATATTAATGAATGGGTTAGTGCAACTGGGAGAAACGTCTCATCCTGCACTGGGAGCACAAGTTTAACCATCTCCTCGGAGCTTAACGGTGGGCAGAAACGGAGAACACACTACCTGAAAACGTCCATCTGTGATGAGTGTGTGTGTGTTAAGAGCCAAAGTGTGATCAAATCTGCTTAGAATGAAGAATCGCATAGCATTCTAAAAGGTTTCAGCTGATAATCTGACGAGTCATTGTAACAAGTTGTCATCGTGAGCAGAAAATGATTTTTTTTGTGATTGGCTGTTACTTTATGAGATAATTAAATTGCTTTTTTCACGACTAAATTGTGAGGATAAATGATGATGATAGCTGGGCATTCAGACTGTCTGTATCCTTGCGGATACCTGTAATGGAAGCACCCTCAGATGAAAGCAAATTGCAGGGAGTCAATTTTTTACTTCAACATTTCAATTCCGATACCTTCAGTAGAAGTGGGGGCTGCTGTAAATTAAGACATTCTTACCTAAACTGTGATGGCATGAAACGATTAAATACGTTTTTGTGTGTATTTTATATTGATACATATAAGATTGCATGACCTTGGCTGAAGACCATGACTTCAAGCTGTTCTTGCCTCAGTACATACAAATCCAAAAATTAATCTAAAAATGATCTTTATATGTAAGAGCCACTTGAACAGCTAATGGAGTGTAATATTTGTATTTGTCTGTTTGACAGTGTTCTCTGAAAATTCATGTTCATCTGTTGTTGGACACTGTTCTCTGAATGTTTACATTGGTCTTTTGTTGGTTGGTGTCAAACGGGCCAATGTGAACATTCCAAAATACTTTCAGAACAGTGTTCTCTGAAAATTCACGTTTGTTGTCGAATGTTCTAATTTCTCTTTTGTTGGACAGTGTTCTGAATGTTCGTTTTCATCTGTTGTTTGAAAGTGTCTCTGAATATTCATGTTTGTCTGTTGTTTAACAGAGTTCTCTTAACGTTCAGGGCATACCTGCTGTCTCTCCCCATGGGAACAGGTCGGACACTCCGCTGATCTACAAGGCTGTGCCGAGCTGGTTCGTGCGAGTGGAACAAATGGTGGACAAACTGCTGGATAACAACGGGAAATGCTACTGGTGAGTCCTAGAAAGCAATGTCCGTCCTCTTAGTCTTAATGTACCACTTTGTGTCATCTGGAAGATTCTGTGGGTTGGAAAAGTGAGCTTTTCGGGTTGGGTTATGATGAGTCGTGATGAGAACAAATGTTTCTGTGATGATCAGCTGAAGTAAGAGCTTCAGCCAAATGGAAACCAGGAGAAGGACCCACTGAAAATGCCTAAAAAACATGCACTGAAGTGTTTCTCTAATAGAGGAAGTGAGTGATGATTGCAGGCTTCTTTGTAAATGTACCTGCCCATTTCATGCATCCCCATTCCCATCGCTGATCCAGCATAGTCTAGCCCCTCCGTGTTGAATGTGATCAGACAGCGGTTTGTTTGGAGTTTCAAATTTTATTTGGCGTATATACAAGCAAACACTATACATTTGTGCAGCGTAAGAAAATAATATAAATAAATAAAAGAATTAAGACTATACAAATAACAAAAGAAATAAAGGAAAACAGGTAGTGGCATGGTGAAGCTGTGGTTAGCAGTTTCCTCACACCTCTGGGGCCAGGGATTGGGCCACTGCCTTGGCTCTGTGTGTGGAGTTTGCATGTTCTCCCTGTGTCATGGTGGGGTTTCCTCTGGGTTCTCTGATAGAAGTGTGAGTGTGTACTGCGCTGGGGTTGCGCCCTATCCTGGGTTGTTCCCTGCCTTGCAGCCGTTGTCTCCGGGATAGAGAAATTGGATGGATAATGTAGAGCAATAAAATAAGACGATAAAAATAAACCCAATGATATCAGTACCTGTATTTTCTTCATTCACATAAGACGGCAGTGTGAGTGTATGTAATTGTTGATCTGTCTGTCTGAATGTGTGTGCTGGTGTGTCCCTGTGAGAATGTCTGTATGTGTGTGCACATGCGTGTGCTTCCGGATCTCTGTGTGTGCGCCTCCTGCCTGCATTAAATGAGAGGCGTCTGTGTTGTTCCTCGGATCTACTGCGGGTGCCGGCCGCCGTTTCAGCAGTGACCGTGTGAACGGCGTTTTCCTGCGGATAAGTGGGCAGCGTACGGTGCCCTGATCCTCGCTCCCGACGTCTCGGGGCCATGGAAATGCTGACATACACATCTGTTTGCTTGGAAAGCAATACACGTGCAATTCAGTTAATACGACTGCTGTTTTGTTCCCAGCTCTGCAGATTGCATTTGTGAGGATATTGATGATGATGATGAAGTTAATGTTCCTAAATAATTATAGAAATATTTTGCAGTGTGTTTAAATATTTTGCAGTACTTTAAATTACTATATAAAAAAACGTAATGCTCTAAATATGATGCTTCTCCTCCACTCTTTGATGGGACAACGTATCTAATCATGTTACATGAAAGGAGATAGCATTAATTTTAGCAGCTGAAGTTAGCTGATAAATTATATTTTTCATTTAGTGTACGTCTTAGTTACGGCGCCATAATGTGAGCCTATCATTAGCTACAGAAACCGGATGCCCGTTTACGGCCCTGTGTACAAGCTGGAATGACACGTGGTGGTGTTCTGGAAAGGACCCGCAGGTCTGGACGGTCGCCTTGGTTTCCATAGGGTAACGCAGCCGTGCTCATGTCAGTCAAGCTGGCATGCGGCTGTTGGCGCTTCCTCCCGTCTGATTAGACGTCTCGATTGCATGCCGGAGGAGCTGTCTCCCGGAGATCTGCCTTTAAGACTGAGCCCCCATCTCGCCCCACCCTGCGCTGGCAGAGGCTGCGTCTTGAGTTCGAGAGTGGCTCGGCGTCAACGCTGCTAGAAAGCGGCGAAACTCATGCTCTATTTTCCCCGTCTCTCTGGGGGGATTGATGGTTCTTTGTCTTATTTTTAAAGCTTAATTCAGTGTAATTATGCCCATAAATTATATAGCATTATAAAATGCATTACAGAATGCAATTAATGACACATGCGGCTTTGGCTCTCATTTGATTGCTGCATGGATTTTTTTTGTGTATCTCAATGTCAGTGAAAGGAAAGATTCGTTGTTGGTTGCATCTGGTCATGAAGAAACCGGCTGTAGAGTGGCTCAGTACCTTGCTCTGGGAGTTTGAATCCCACCTCTTCTCACGGGGTCCTCATGTCGTGTTGGTTTCCTTTGGGTACATTAGTCCAAACCTCCCCCTAGGGTGTACCCCAGTCCTCTTCCCTTGGCTGCCTGGGATAGGCCTTAGGCCCCACCGTGACCCTGGTTAGGATAATCAGTTAGAAGCTGGCTAAATGACGTTCGTATAACCAGCTTACTAGGTTTTCCTAGGTGAAATAATGTTTGAAAATGTATTTAACAACCATCCGGCACTAAGAAAAGGGGAAAAATACCAAGTCAGGCTACATGCAGCGTATAGGAAGTGGTGAATGGTGTGCACATCTACACGAGACTGCCTTTGATAGTCTGTATTTGGCTCAGGTGGGTGGGGGTGGTGATCTTTTAAATTGATATATTGGGTGCCTTAATAGAAATGCTTTTCACAGATGGGAATTGATGAACTCATCGCTCAGCTGTTGTAACCTGACTTTATATAAATCACAGTTATTCTCCAGTGGCAGCGTTTTGTCTTAAAAAAGAAGGCATGATAGGAAAATTGGAAGAGGTGCCTTTAAGGAAGCTTTACCCTTTATTATCGTTACTCGTTTATTTTTGTGTTCTGTAATGAAAATTAGGGGCTAAGTTGAATGAAGCAGAAACAGTCTGTGGCTTAATATTTTTGTGTTTATGTTTTTGTGCTTTGTAGTTTGTGGGTGTGTTCAGTTTAATTACTGAAACGTCATTGGCTTGGATGTAAATTATTAAACGGGACATTATCGGTAATCACAGGACAGCAGTTTGCTGTATGTAGGATCTAATAGCCGTCTGGCGATGTTCTGCGAGAACTGGCGATGTTCTGAGAGAACTCAGTTAGGAATTTGAGGTATTTCAGAGACTTGATTCCTCCTGTTAGATGAGTTGTTCATCTCTGTTAGTA
>JAAGVU020000123.1:6929013-6974425 GCA_011763525.2 Mormyrus iriodes | reverse complement strand
GAGAACTCAGTTAGGAATTTGAGGTATTTCAGAGACTTGATTCCTCCTGTTAGATGAGTTGTTCATCTCTGTTAGTATTTCATTGTGGTATATAAAGCAAAATTCTGCTTTAAGTTATCAGTGATATATGGTGTCTTGTTTTACAAAATTACACCAGTATTTTTTTCTTATTTACTATAAACAGTGTGTTTGTTTTTTTTCATTTGAAGAAACAATTAATGGTTTTACCTTTGCAGCCTCTCCTTTTCATAGCGTGACAGATTTCTGGGAAACTTAAAATAACGATACACAGGTATTGGTGACAAAGCTTCCAGTACTGATTAAAAGAGAAACCCCTTTGTATGTGTTTTTTATTTATTTGTTTATTTTTTTAAAGCAAAGGCCCTGATTTTAAATGTATGAAATACAGATTTTTTTTGTGGATTGTCTGTTTAAATTTGTTATAAACACAAATACGCTTCACTAGATCAGTGTCTCAGGCTTGGAAGTCAGACTTTTTCAGAGGGAAAAATCACTTTACGTTTGATCACTTTGTGAATGAAAATAAAATAGGGAACAAAATTGGAGTTTCTTGGTAATAGTTCATTTGAAGAGTGATTCAGAACATGCTTTGCAGTTTTTATCCTTTTTCTTTAATATAGATGTCATGAAAAATTCAGAGGGCAAATCTAAACCGTGGAATTATTCATGAGGCGTCTCAGTGTGTCCCTCACTGTTTTTAGGAATTTATGAACTTTTTGCTTGATTTTATTTTTTTTAAATTTAATTTAATTTAATTTTTTATTTTTTTTGCTTTTTGCTTGAACAGTTGGTTTGATTTGTCCCCCTCCCCCCCGTAACCTTCCACTACATCCACCCTCCCCCTTCGACGGATATGAGATCTTCAGCACCTGCCATTCCCAAAAAAGCAGAAAATGGGTTGTATAGTCTTGGACTGGGTGGCTGATTCATCAGTTGACTTTATTTATAGCTTATTTCTGGTTTTAGGGTTTTCTAACGATAACCCCTCAGTTTCCACAGTACTCATTTCTACCATTGTGCCTCTTGATTTAGTGGTTCCACGCATGCTGTGTGGGAGACCCCATTTCCACAAGGGAGAGGTGATCTGTTTGTTCACCAGGATTGGGATAATTTCTCTGTCTCCCTGCTTCTTTTAACAGAAGTGTCCCATGTGAGAGTGGTGTTACATAAGCCACCCTTTATTGGGCTTGGAAACAGTTTTTGTTAGATTCTTGTTTATCCCTCCGTTCAGCTGACACTTCCTGACTACAGGATAATCATTTTCTGTTTTTTTTATCATCTCTATAAAGTCACAGATGATGATTTCTTTTTGTTTTGTTTTGTGTGTCTGTGACTCATTTCAGGGTGCCGGAATTTGTGAGGGAGAAGCGCTTTGGTAACTGGCTGAGGGATGCACGGGATTGGGCCATCTCCCGCAACCGGTACTGGGGTACACCCATGCCACTGTGGGTCAGTGACGACTATGAGGAGGTCAGTACCCGTGCGGCCCTGTCCTGGCTGTTTTGCAGTTTGGAATCTGGGTTTTCCTGGCTGGTTGGTGAGAGCCTGCGGGTGTCACTGGAATGCCAAATTATCCGAATCTCCAGGTACAAAAAGTACATAAGATTTGTTTTGGGGCTTGCATCAGGAATACAATTAAACATACAAACAAACAAACAAAACAATAAATAAAAGTGTAATGGTGTTAGAAGTAGAGATAAATCTGTGCAAATAAATAAAGGTGTAGATATATAATTAAAGGTAAGTCAACCAAATGTGGGGTACAAACTACTGTAGGGTGTGTAAAAAATCAATGACTTATCACTGAGCTTTGTCAGTCAGGCCGTACCCTTGTTTACTTATTCACTACATCTTTATGTAAAAGTAGTAAAGTGGCAAGAGTTGTCTGGGTTTTTTTTCCCCCACGTGTTGAAAATCTTGAAACACTTACACCGTAAACCTGTCCTGGAAGACCTGTCAGAAGAGCAAGAGAATTTTAAACATTGTCTTGAGTAATTTTTGCTTGTTTTAATAAATTTTTAGCAATTACCTCAATAAAACCTGACAAAGTTTGGGCAGCGAGAAGATAAAGTACAGAATACCCGTCCAGCGGCGACGCTCATGAAATGCTAACTTAATTTAGCCTTCAGAATTGGGTTGTTTCGGGCTTTGAAAAATGAAAAGAGCGATTCAATAAAAGAAGGACAGTGACCTGCTTCCTGAAAATAGCATAATGGCTGTCTCCAAGCAGCGGTCTCCAGGGTGCCTGTGACTCCCTGAGCTTTTGTGGGGCCAGGAAAGTAGATCTCACGCCCCCCTTGCCACGGTGTCCATATCTAGGCCGTTTTTGCCGAGGCCCATCAGAGAACTGGAACACTGGGCTAGCTTCGCTCCAGTAAGCACGGCACACTTCGCATAACTGCTAACTTTGTTGCCACCCGTCACGTTTCGAAATTGTGTGCCGTGGAAAAGTCTCATGTGTTCCAAGGGGTTACAGAAAGAGTGAAATGACCTTCCTTGGCCCGTAGTTTCTCATGCTAATGAGGCATTGGTTTTATAATCAACGGTGTGCAGTTTAAAGGTACTACTGTCTACTTCACTTATTACATCACTGGTGCTTTTCCAGCATATACTAACTAAAAACAGTGAGGGACACACTGAGACGCCTCATGAATAATTCCATAGTTTAGATCTGTCCACTGAATATTTCATAACATCTATATTAAAGAAAAAGGATAAAAACTGACAGAAGGACAGAGTGGTGGCTCTGAGGCTAGGGATCTGTGCTGCTAATCAGAAGGTTGCTGGTTCGAATCCCATGAATGCCGTAAGTGATTCTACTCCGTTGGGCCCCTGAGCAAGGCCCTTAACCTGCAGTTGTTTCGTCCTGAGTATAACGTTAGCCTACATCCGACCCTGCAGGCAGGTCCTCCAACTTACTGGGAAACTGGGGGGTTGGTGGTAGGATTGGCACTCCAGCCACCAGAAAAAAACTCACACTGTTCCATTCCATTTGAACTGGTGTGGTGCTGAGGTATCATCCATCGCATGGCTGCGCTTGGGTTCTCATCCCTGAGGTGATTCGTCGTGTGGTGGGTGCGGCAATGCACTGGATGTCATTCTTGAATTCTTGATTTGAATAAGTGTTACTTCCTTGTAGCTATATGTATCATAGGCTGACTTCTGCGGCTGTAGAGCCTTCCCACAGATATTAGTTTGCCTGCGTAGTAGGAGGATGGGTCTGGTTGCTTAGTCGTCTTGCTCCTTAGAATAGCGTAACCGAGTAGGATATTAATCAGTGTATTATTGGTGGATCTGACACTGAGCAGCCTAATAAATCTGTTTTTTTTTCTTTGTAGGGTTATTTACACAAAATGGCCCCAGTGTAAGGTGCCTGTATTAATTTCCGATGTGGTTATGAAGGAGGCCAGACATGGCTTCCCTGCGCTAACTTACCGTGAAGTTCTCGATACTCTGCTATGAGAGGAGATATGCAAAATGGCAAAAAATAACACCCGTGTTAGTGTGCGGTGACACAAAATAGTGAACAAGCAAGACTATTCGTGACGTCTCAGGTGATCTGTTGTTCGATGAGATTCGGATGTAGCAGGTGCCAAAAAACTCAAACGATTAAACATACTGACAGAAGTATCTTGAGTAACTACAAAATGACAATGTCAGTGGTTCAGCCCAAAACTACTAACAGAAAAGTGTCTGCTTATCATTGTTACACCTCCACCCCCCACCACTGCGGAGGATCTGTGCCTCTGTATATACGTTTATTTTGTCATGAGATGACAAACTCCTTTTTAGCCTGATTGTAGATTTGTTTGTATTGGAGGGATTAAGAAAAGGCCAATTGCTTTATCTAGCCTGACATTTTGGTTGTGGTACTCACAAGGTGTGACAGCTAACATCCGCCCTTCTGTTGCTCTCAGGTGGTGTGCGTGGGGTCAATAGAAGAACTGGTTGAGCTCACTGGAGCGGAAGTAAACGATCTTCACCGGGAGAGGTGAGTCATCGATCGTCTACTGCGATTACTGCATGTATGTCTCCGTTCCCTGACAGTGTTGAGTAACATTACCGCCAGCCACTCCGGAATAGAGTAGGATCGCTTTCGCTGATTAATTACTACCCTCTGTTCTGAGAAATGTATTCTGTATACGGGTACTGTAATGGTGGACTCCTTGAAGTCACTGAAACTTCTGCTGGGTCCGTCTTTTGGTCAGCTGAATTATCGTGAAAGCTTCACTTATAGAAGTAACCAAGGCCATTTTACGGTTTTATGAATAATTCAGTTTCGTTTTCAAATTATACAAGGTAATATGTTGATCCTATCTTACCACACGCTTTTAAGGGTGCTAGATTTGCCAAACTGATAATTCAGGGTGGAGAGGCACACCTCGATGCCATGGGGTCCCGACTGTATGTGGCCCCTTATCTTGCTGGTACTATTCAGTTTGGGTGTCTTGCTAGGCTTGGGACTGAGACCGTTAGCCGCTTCCCTACCTGAAGGACCTCTGCCCTTAAGAGGATGTCTGGACTGGGAACCGCTATCCCACAGGCATGAGACAGCAGTAGCTACTCAGCGATCTGCTGCTCCAGCCTCTTTTAAGGGAATCCTTCTTTTCCCCTGGCAGTTATAAGTTCTGGTTGTTCTTCTGTTGACTTTGTCACACTACAGCTGGGCCACAAACTGTAATCCAGCCCTCCGTTCATCTCTGGAGGCCCCAAAATGTGAATCTAGGCCAATTTTTTTTCTTTCTTTATCTTTTGGCCTGCAGCATCGACCACCTGACCATCCCGTCTCGCTGTGGGAAGGGTCACCTGCGCCGGGTGCCGGAAGTGTTCGACTGCTGGTTTGAGAGTGGGAGCATGCCCTACGCCCAGGTGCACTACCCCTTCGAAAACCGCAAGGAGTTCGAGGATGCCTTTCCTGCCGACTTTATTGCAGAGGGCATTGACCAGACCAGGGGGTGGTGAGTTACGCTTGGATGTTTTGACCTGTTGACTATTGGTGTTTACCCTAAAATAGTTGCCCATTTCCTGTTTTCTGGTACTGGTTTTTATCAGGTTTTACACGCTGTTGGTGC
Source organism: Mormyrus iriodes (assembly GCA_011763525.2). Taxonomy (NCBI): domain Eukaryota; kingdom Metazoa; phylum Chordata; class Actinopteri; order Osteoglossiformes; family Mormyridae; genus Mormyrus; species Mormyrus iriodes. The sequence goes on along the minus strand of JAAGVU020000123.1, from coordinate 6,969,332 downwards.
TCTCGACGGCACTTTTTGGCAAACCCCCCTTCAAAAACGTGATTGTGAATGGGTTGGTCTTGGCCAGGTGAGTACTGATTTGAAAGTAACATACTCCCCTCCCACCCCCCGTAAACACACACAGACACACACACACACAGGAATATCACACGGCATTGAATGTTGGGGTCAGTGACATCGGGGGCACTCTGTTGATGGAGGTAAGGACATCTGATCATCACCAAGTGCCCTGGGAGAACTTAGCTTGTATAAATAACAACACAGCATGTTCTCTATTGTGCAGTGATGGGCAGAAGATGAGCAAACGGAAGAAGAATTACCCTGACCCTGGGGTCATAGTCAACACCTATGGAGCTGATGCCCTTAGGTAAGCAGAAACCTGACCAGTTCTTTGTCAGACAATGGTTAAAGGTGAAAGCAGTTTGTTTGTTTGCTTGGATGAATTTCACCCTTCACGTGCCACCTATATAAATCCACACAAATCTCTCCAGGTCTGGATAGACCCAACGTACAGAGCACATATAATGTGATTTTAAATGCTAGGAGCTTTAAAACAAATTCACTGGTTAATTAATTAAGAAATCCTGAGGCACTAATGAGCTAGCCATATGGTATATTAATGAATTGCCCTTGAATCCCTCCATATGTTCAGTACAGGTTGTTTTCAGTTTAAACTATGATTTGCCTGCAAGCTTTTTGTAAGTGTGGTTGTCTTGGATTCTGTTTTAAGAACATTGACTTACCATATTTAAATGTTTAATTCCTTCATACTGACATGTTTTAAAAATATCATGGGTCTTCTCCCAATTGTCCAGTTCCCCATTGGACTAGATTCTAGCTATGAGCAGAATGGGTTTTAACTAGAGATTTTAGCTATATCTGCATGTAAGATCTGCAAAATTATAAATGTGACAGCCCACAGAGAAATTGTGGTTATATGTCTGTTAGTTTTTATTTGTGAAGGATTTGCAGCTGCCACCAGACCCGTTCCTTAACCATTATGTTGTGCTTGAAGCCATATGGGTGGGACACCAGGAGTGCTTATCTCATTTCCCCTCCACCTTGCCCATTATTGACTCCCGGGAGGCTCTCTTTAAACATGGAGCTTTGACAAAAATTGGTTCCCAGCTGTGCGCTAAGTTGCAAACCTGTTATTGGGCAGAATGAATACATCAAGATGTGGTTGAGGACACCAGTGAGTAACCAAGGAAACCTAAGCGATTGTAAACTCACTCAATTAGACTGGGACCCTGTGTGCTCGTCCCCCAAAGCTAGGTCTTGCTCAGTGATGGCAAATGTGTAAAGTTTCACTTTGATTTTTGTTGATACTGTTTCACGAGCGGCCTAAGGAGTGGGGTCTTTAACTTCCTGGTCAACCTCCAGTGATTGCTGATGGCAGCATATACATGCTGCTGGTGATATCGCCACTTTGTGTCTGTACTCTGTCGTCTGTGTTTGCATAGTAAGATGCTTGAAATTTGAGTACACAATTTTTTTTTAGCAAAATTCCGGATTTATCAAACAAAACTTGATGGGGAAAAAATTAGTATATTTATGGGCACTCAGGAGGAGGTGTGCGCAACATTTTGGACAAATCGGAAAAAGGCGACATCCATGCTAATGCCGGGATATACAGATAAACCAGCTAAGTGACAATTTATACCATCAACCTGCACCTTCACGTGAAAAACGGTAAATCTAAAAATGTGAATTGGGCTGTATTTTAATTATTAGTAATTTATTATTTTATTATTTGTACGTTACTCTACTGTATCCTGTTTGTGTATTTGTCTTGAAGAATTAAATTTGGCTCATGTTTGTTTTACTTACACAAACATGTTCTGAGGGCAGAAGAAACAATGATTGGTTCAGAGTGATAACCAAACAAATTATACAGGAGGTGGGTCAAAGCAATTGGAGGAGGCGGGACCAAGACATCTGATTAGTTGGTCCCACCTCCACTAGTCGCTGGGACCTACCTACTCTACAGTATGATTGGTTATCACTCTGAAGCAATGATTGTTCCTTCTGCCCTCAGAACATGTTTGTGTAAGTAAAACTCCCATGAGCTTAAATTTGCCATTTCAAACACTACGTCTTGTCACCTCTTCCCATGAATTGAAAATATCTGTAATTGTCAAAAGTTGTACTAAAAGTGAATTAGGTGTCGGACATTGGCATACATGGATCCATGTGTAAACATAGAATATAGTCATAAGCATGTAATGTAACATAATGGCGTTATTGCTAGTGACTACGGTAAACTGTAGGATTAGAAGGGAACAAGTTTTCACAAACCACCAAGATTTTTTACTTTATTTACTGATTGTGTAATGTATTTGTACTTTGTCTGTTTTCCCTGGGCTGTGGGTGAACAAAACCACATTTACGGTGATTTTCCGAATGTAATCAGAAGTTTTTTGTGCATATGCATTTTTTTTCTTTTTGTGCATTTGCAGTCTTTGAATGATGGATGAAATTTATGTAACGTTTGATAAATGAGTCCCCTGCTGTGGAAAGTATTGTGGACATGGACCCTATGTGTAGGGAAAGAGGTGTGGAAAGATCAGCCTCTGTTGGGGTTTTTTTGCCTGCATTCTTGCTTAGCATGCTTTCCGCTTCTTCACCTGTCCCCTTGAAGACTCTACCTGATCAACTCCCCGGTAGTGCGGGCTGAGAACCTACGCTTCAAGGAAGAAGGGGTACGAGATGTGCTGAAGGATGTCTTCCTGCCGTGGTACAATGCCTACCGCTTCCTGGTGCAGAATGTCCAGCGGCTGCAGAAGGTACGGGGGGGGGGGCTTCTGCCAAGCATCGATTGGCTTCAACATTGAGGGACTTTACAGAGCATTGGATCTCGGCCAAAGGCCAGATGTGCATCTTTTGTTAGGACATGTGCCTTTTTGTGGATCTTAACGTCTTAGATCTGGTATTCATTAACCTTTCTTCTGTTCACTGGAAACCTTGGAGTAGTTAACCTGTTTCAGTTTTGAATGACTATTGGTTTACCTTTGAAGCGTATGGATACTGTGAACTTGCTGTGCTGAAGTGTCCTAATTTAGACTGCTTTAAGTGAACAGGAAAGTAGCTGTATGTGTGTGTCTCGCTCTCTCTCTCCCTCTGTGTCCCTCTCTATCTGTTTGTCTGTCTGTTCTATTCTGTCTGTATATCATATATATACACACACGCACGCACGCACGCATGCGTACACACACACACTCATACACATATATACAGACACATACACCGAAGGATATACTGGGATTGGACAGTGAAACTGAAACACTTGGTTTTAGATCACAATAATATATTAGTATTGGGTAGGACCACTTTTTGCAGCCAATACGCATCAATTTGTCTTGGGGATAACAGATATAAGTTTTCCACAGTGGCCAGAGGGATTTTGAGCCATTCCTCTTGTAGAACAGTGGCCAGGTCACATGATGCTGGTGGAGGAAAACATTTCCTGACTCTCTCCTCCGAAACACCCCTAAGTGGCTCAATAATATTCAGATCTTGTGACTGTGCAGGCCATGGGAGAACTTCACTTTCCTTTTCTTCAAACCACTCTGTCACCAAGTCATGCTGTGTGTATTGGTGCGTTATCATCCTGATACACCGTCAGGGTAAAATGTTTGAACCACTGGGTGAACGTGGTCTTCCAGAATGGTTTGGAAGACTTTGCAGTCTTGTGCACATCTGGATCAAGTAGTGGACCTAGGGAATGCCATAATATTGCAACCCAAACCATCACTGATCCAACCCCATGCTGTTATCTGGGTACAAAACAGTCCAGGTGGTAAAGCCTCTTTGAGGCTTCTCCACACTGTAAGTTCCAGATGTGGGAAAATGCAGTGATGATGGATTCATCAGAGAACAATACATGTTTCACATGGTCCATAGCCCAAGATTTGCTCTGCTGGCACCATTTGAAACCAGTGTTTGGCATTGGCACAAGTGACTAAAGGTTTGGCTATAGCAGCTCGACCATAAATATTGACCCTGTGGAGCTCCCAACGAACAGTTTTGGTGGAAACAGGAGAGTCAAGGTGTGCATTTAAAGGTGCCATAGAATGAAAATCTGAATTTACCTCAGTAAAGATGAAAAAGGAGAGTTCAATTCATGGAAATGATATACCGTGAATCTCAAACACTGTTGTTCCCTCTTTCAAGTATAATTCCTGAATATGTAAAAGAAGGAAGTGAAACGGGCTGTGTGGAAATTCCTAGACTATTATGTAACAGTCTTAATCATGCCCCAAATGTAACACATACCAGTACATTTTCAAGCTCGACGGACATGCGCATTTGGATTCAGTTGTTTAGGTAGTGTGAATATCACAGCACTGGACAGCAGTGAAAATGGCAGGCTCTATGTTTAAGAATGTGTGCCGTTCGAGGCTGTGACGGGGATTTTGACATTTCACGTCATACCCTTCCCAAGGAACTGAACCATCAACTGGCATGGTTGATGTTCATCTTTAACAGGAAAGTCAGCAGTACGTCTTCCAAAAGCTCCTGTTAGCAACTTAGTTGGAACCGTTCAGTTGCCTGATTTTAACTATGTAAGTTGCTAATTACGTTGCTAGCAGCTATGCTTATGGTAAAATGTACCCCAGTTTAGCAGGGGAGTAGTAAATGACATTATGAAGTCTGCGACACTGACATTGACAAGAAGCTTCTGTACTCTCCGTAGCCTGCTATTGGTTAGCTAAACCAGTGTTTCTCAAACCAGTCCATGAGGACCTCCAGATGGTCCCCCTAAGCTGAAGTGGGACTAATACAGTTAAGTGTAGCAAATTGTTCCAGAAAACATTTAAATGACAAAGCTTACCACTCAGAAGCATTTGTTTGCAGTCTCTGAGCAACTGGCTGTTTCTAAACATCTGATTCCTCCTCTGATATGGGCACAAACATATATGGTTGGATGCTTAAACGCTCCATGTTTCCCTAACCTGTAGAGATCCATTTTGCTTCTGTGTGAGCCATCGCAGTGCCTCACTGTTAACCAGCCAATCAGAGCCAAGTTCATGAACATATTAAGGAGTCCACAATATAAAAGAATGCAGCCTTCTTTTTAGGGCGATATTATATGGTTGCAAATGGGCCTGTAAACCCACTTCTGGACATTCTTTTAACCAAACCGAGTTCACTGACCTTCTCTGTAGATACCAGAGAACATTATGGGGGTGGGAGGGGGTGGTGCATTCTATGGCACCTGATATGGCAATGTGGTTTTGTGTTTCTTGGATACAGTCCGGGTTAGTACCTGGACATCTTTTAGACAGCTTTTTCTTGTGTCCACAGTTACTCCTGTTGCATGTGGTCCATCCTTTGTGGTGTTATATTGACATTACCCTGGATTCCGTGGCTCTAGATAGCCTTACTGTCCTGGTCACAGATGTGCCAGCGAAGTGCCCACCAACAATTTGTCCTCTTGATATGACTTTGATATGTCTCCCATTGTGTTGTGTGGATTGTAATAGTTTATACAGCTGTGCTATTGCTTTGCTAATTTAAGATCCACACTCTCACTGATGGCTGTGCAGTCAGTGAAGATTGGCCACCAAGCCTCGCATATATAGACAATAAGCCTCAAACACCAGTTTGGCCATTGTTTCAGTTTCATTGTCCAACCCCTGTACTTCAGAAGTTTATCGTATTGCGATTTTTGAATGGTGACATAAATATAGGATGATTTTCCCACATGGGTTTAAATTCTGTGGGGCTTTGCATGACTTCAGACTCAGCAATCACAAAGCATTTTAACAATTTTATCCTTGCCTTTTAAATATACCTGTTTAATTTAAAGGCTTTTTTCTGCCCTTTTTAGGAGGAAGGCATTCTGTTCCTGTACAATGAAAACACAGCCCAGCTGAGTGACAACATAATGGACAAATGGATCCAGTCCTTCACACAATCGCTTGTTCAGTTCTTTAAGACTGAAATGCATGGTAGGAATTGAGGGTTAACCTATGGCATGTTTTACCACTATGTTGCACTACCCTTGAAACATGGTGGTGTGTTAAGGTTACAAATACTTTCCTTAACATAGAAAAACACATGAACCATAAAAGCTTTTTTGTTGTACATTAGCCAAAGGATTTTTTTTTTTTTTTACCTTTGACTTGACGTTAGTCTTGAGCAGGCACAAGTTCATTTGATTGTAGAACTATGTTTATCCAGGTTTTTGAGTCAAGCTAAATGTTTCCCGATTCAGCTTACAGACTGTACACCGTTGTGCCAAGACTTGTCAAGTTTGTTGACATGCTCACAAACTGGTACGTGAGGATGAACCGGAAGAGGCTGAAGGTATGTCTGACTATGTTGCTGTTTCTATGGGATTGTGAAGGTTGGGATTGGGTACCCCAGGGCTTCTCATGACCAGGAGTTTTGATGAAGTACTTAGTGATATTTTAATGCGTGAAGTGCATCTGTAGCCTCCAGTAGAGGGTGTCATGGTGGCCCATATGGACTGTGTTTATGCAACCCGTTGGTGTGCGACAGCCACAGTTGTGAGTTTTGTGCTCTTTCTTCGGCTTGCAGGGCGAGAGCGGGACAGATGACTGCATGTGTGCTCTGGAGACCCTGTTTTCCGTGCTCTTCTCCATGTGCAGGTTGATGGTGAGTCAGGAGCGCCTTGTCATAGACTTGTGAGTGTTTCAGCACACTTGAAAGAAGATTTTCTTTTACATTCAAAGGCTTTTTCTGTAAGACTTTCAGGGGTTTTGTTGGTAAAAACAATTGTGCAAAAGCAATACAGGTATTCGTTCATTGATTTGTCATCTTGTTTTAGTACCTCGAGTTATCAACTGGGAGGAATGTTCCAAACCTTTAAGGTCTTGTTGAGTTTGGCACTGTTGTGTAAGTCAGTGTTTCCCAAGCTGGTCCTCAGGAACACACAGGAGGTCCATGTTTTTTGATCCCTCCCAGCTCCTTGCAAAAATGTGGGGTTCCTGAGAACTGGATTGGGAAAAAGTGGTGTAAGGGGTTATTGGACAGACAGCAGATCTGTTTTAAAAGCTTCTCTCCCTTCCCAACCCGAGGCCCCCTTCACACCTTTCATTACCGAGATGATGTACCAGAACCTGAAGCACCTGATCGATCCAGCATCTGTGGAGGAGAAGGATGCTTGCAGCATCCACTACCTCATGCTTCCACAAGTTCGGTGAGTGGAGTAACTAATTAGTGGCTGGTTAACTGAGTACATGGTTGACCCTTGTAATACTGGCTGGCTAAGCTTTGCTGACCACAAAGCTCGCCACTGCTGAGTACAGTTTGGAAAGGACACCCTGTTCATCTGGAATCTGTCAAATTCATTCCAGTCATCCATACATCTATCTTCTGTTTCCGCATGTCCATCGCAGCTCCTTACTGGAATTTAATGTTAATTTATTTTTGTCAAAACATTTTCCCTTAAAGCTAATAAGGTTTCAAAAAAATGTTCCAGCCAGAGTCTCAGTAAAGCACGAGTTGGAATTGAATTCCTGCCAAAATCCGATTAAAAGGATGGCATGGAATCCACGTTCTGATTCTCTTGGGGACTGTGTGGGGGAAGAAAAATTGTATTTTTCAGGTTAACAAGCCAGCAAAATAAAATAAATTGAATAAAATTATCCATTTTTAAAAGGAAGTGGCCTTATTCCTGGAGGTCGAGCTGAGGAGAGTACTAATTATGTCCTTCCTTCATACATTAACCGCATTATTACTCTATGGAACACTGAGTCGTAGCAAGAGCCTAAACAGTTGCCTTTTATAGGAAAATCACAGTATTACTGTGTGTATGAACAGTTAATGTCATCTTTTCAGGCTGGTGAAAATTCAGTACTGTGTTGTAGGGTGTACAGTGTGTTCTACTTAAGGGAGAGACTGGGATTCCTCCCTTTGGCTGTAGAATATGATTGTCAAATGTTCAAATTTGAACTTAGTCTTGCGTTTAGTTTGTTTACTTGAAAACAGTAAATATTGTAGCAGGAAAAAAAACTGAACTAAATGCCTAGATGTGGGCTGACATTACACTGGGCTCTAAACCAAAAAACATTGTTTTGAATGCTTAAGTCAAACCTGCCAATTTATATAAAGCTAAGCAAATATCTTGTGCTTCTCAGAAGTCAGTAGCTGACATTACTTACGGTCTAGTAGATTTTAAGTATTGTTCTCCAATCGTACTACAGATCGATGGAAGTTTTTCTGGGCGGCCTGATAGGGGTGATACTGTCCTCCTGACGTCTAGCTGTCAGCCCGCTCACTCTTGACAGTCTCGACAAAGCTGAGTAATAAATCCCAGCCAGCTACTCTCCCTCAATTGATAGAGAGAAGCCTATTTTGTTCTGCAACTGAAGACTTTTGGCCTGTATTAGTGAGGCTGTCTGTCCAGGCTCTGAAATGCCCTCAGAGGCACCTTACCTCTGCCTCTAATGAACCCCCCAACATTTGGGGTTATTTTAATAACACTGGTTTGATGAGGTGCCTTTATTAGTATTCGGTATCTGATACATCAGGCATGGAAAGGGATAGTTTATGGGGGGGGTTGCAGATGTTATCAAGCAATTTGCCACTTTGTCTCTCCTTAGAATTGTTATGCGTTTTGATTAACTGGAACTGTCAAAAGTAAACAAATTTCAAGTAAATGATAGCTTCCTTGTAGATATAGATAGATTTACTGGGATTTCATTTTCCTTTATGACTGGTGTTTAACCAGAGATGGTAATATAACGTGTCCTCTCTTTCACTCTCGTCCTACATTGGTAGAGAGATGGTGATAGACAAGCACATCGAGAGCGCGGTGTCCCAGATGCAGTCGGTCATTGAGCTGGGCCGTGTCATCCGGGACAGGAAGACCCTTCCTGTAAAGGTAAGCCCAGTCTGCTGCTTCCTGCACTCTACGAATGACCATCCTGTGACCTTTAGAATATGCCCAAATAAGAGAGCTGATATGAATGCAAATTCACGAAAATGGCTGTATGCCCCCCGCCTCCCAAACTCAAGAATCTGCTCTATATTTCCATCTGTTTTCCTTGGCTGTGTTTACCCCCCCTCCCCCATCTGTCTCCTATTCCTACTTCGGAATTTTTTCTAATTATTATAAAACACATGCTAAGGAATATTTATGTAAAGGAGATTATGCACAGAGAGATTCTCTGGCCTACAGAATGTCTTGAAGATGTTTTCTTTGAGGTGCTGGTTTAAGATGGGTTTTGGTATTTTTAGTATCCCCTGAAGGAGGTGGTGGTGATCCATCAGGACCCGGAGGCTCTGAAAGATATCCAGGCTCTGCAGCAGTATGTTCTGGAGGTGAGTGATACAGTAGGTCTGTAGTGCCACATCCTTTGCCAACGCCCCACCCTCCTTCCAGTACAGTTAGGAACCCAAAGCAGGCTGCTGAGGAGAAGCTTGTGATGCATTAAAAAATAGTAATCCGGATTCGGATACAGACAGATCAAAAAGCAACATACATGCTGATTATGTTAAAAGAATTCCATTACGTTTTGAAATAGTCTAGCCATCCTCTTCTTTGAGGCTTAGAGATTTTAAGTTTTTTAACCGTATAAGTAGGTGTAGATGATCAACAACCACGAATGTTTTACAGCTCAGACTGGCTTATGAAGCCCAAGACCTTCATGGATCAGGTTTTGTTACACAAGAGATAATAGGGGAAAATCTGACCCTTACTCCATTTCCGAGTGTTGACCTGCAATGGAAAAATCCCATAAATCGGGTGGGGAACATGTATGATTTCCCTTAAAAGGATTATAGGCATGTGTTAATAATATTAAGCAACATCTGGTTAGCTTTTGGTGTTCATTGAGTGTTTTGTAATGATACAGTCTCTTGGTGACAATGTCACATATCTAATGTGGACCCCATGTAGTAATGACAGTTTATGAATTCTTGTGTAGGCAGGGTTTGGATTGCTGAGGTTCTAAGGTAATAAGCGCTTTGATTTGAACATTTCGCCCAACATGGGCCTGGCCCAGACATGCCCAAGACATAATTACAAACCATGATAGTTATTGAATAATTGTTGTGGAGCAGTTCCAGAAAATTTCATTATAGAATTGTAGTGCCAGCATACTGGTTACTGGGTCTAGTGCAGGTTTTTGAATGTTTAATTATTTCTAAAGCTACACACGGATGGAAAAAAATTGTTTGCTCAGCTCTCGCATGGCTTGATGCGTCTTTTGCTGAGCAGTTTGGCAGGGAAGTTTTCCCTTATGAAATGGAGAAAGACTTGTGGGAGACTGTTTGTCGTTCATTAAATATGCACTTTATGGACCCTGCAATGCAAATACAAAATGGCTTGGGATGTTTTTGGGGACAACTGTTTTCGTGATAATTTATAATAGATAACACAGACATTTGTATAATTCTTCTGTATTAAACACAAGTTAATGTTTCTAATTCTCATTAAAAACTATGCTCAGTTAAGACCTTTCACTTTGTGTAAGAATAATTTTATTAGCATGTTATAATGTTAGCATGAGGAGGGGTTGCGCAGCAATTTTACATTGGACCCCAGAAGTTTTTTACTCTAGGGTTTTTTGATTCTGCTCCTCTGTCTTCTGTCTTTTTCCTCTTTTTCTGAATCATGTACCATATTCTCCTATATTCTTTTTGTATAAGAGCTCTGTAACACTTAAATTTCTCATTCATGGGATAATAAAGGTTTATTCTATTCTATTCTATTCTATCCTATGTATAATGTAGTATCCATGAACTAACAATGTACTGCTGCACATTCTTAAGTGTCTTGGCGCAACTGTGCTCTGAAAGGCACCGCATAAAAGTTTAATTAATGAATTCAGAGGGTTGTGATAACAGTTGACAGAACCTCAAACTACAACGTGTAGAATCAGTAATTATTGATGCTGCTGCTTGTGTCCTGCATTCATTTGTTTATTGTTGGAGCCCATTTCTGTGTAACCTGACTTTTTTAATATAGGCAGCTGTCGACCTGTATAAATCCGATTTTAAGTAAATCTGTATTATGCAAAAAATATCCAAGGTCTGGTCCGGGTCAGTGGCCTCAGGATTGCGTCTTTGTTTTTTGTGGATGATGTGGTCCTGCTGGTGTTATCGGGCCGTAACCTGCAGAATGCACTGGGGCGGTTTGCAGCTGAGTGTGAGGCGGCCGGGTTGAGGATCAGCACTTCCAAGTCTGAGACCATGGTTCTCAATCGGAAAAGGGTGGATTGCCCTCTCCTAGTGGGGAATGAGTTGCTGCCTCAAATGGAGGACTTCAAATATCGCGGGGTCTTATTCACGACTGAGGGAAGAAGGGAGTGAGAGATTGACAGAGATCGGTGCAGTGTTGGCAGTAATGTGGATGCTGTACCACTCTGTTTTGGTGAAGAGAGCGCTGAGCCAGAAGGCGAAGCTCTCAATTTATTGCTCAATCTACGTTCCTACCCTCACCCTTGGTCATGAGCTCCAGGTAGTGACCAAAAGAATGAGATTGCAGATACAATCGCGAAATGAGTTTCCTCCTCAGGGTGTATGGGCTCAGCCTTTAAGACAGGGTGAGGAGCTCAGACATTTGGGAGGGGATCAAAGTAGAGCTGATGCTCCTCCGCATTGAAAGGAGCCAGCTGAGGTGGTTTGAGCATCAAGTTAAGATGCCTTTTGGGTGGCTCCCTGGGGAGGTGTTTCGGGCATGTCCAACCAGGAGGAGGCCCCAGGACATGCTGGAGAGATTACATCTCTTGGCTGGCCTGGGAACGCCTTGGTATTCCCCTGGTGGAGTTGGAGGAGGTGGCCAGGGAGAAGGAGGTCTGGGTAAAATGGATGGATGGATGGATCCAAGATAGTTTACAGAAACGCTAATGCAAAAAGTTAACACAGGTTGAAAATGTATTTAATCTTTGTCTTTCAATTGACTTAATATGTGTTCTGTAGTATATATTACTAGCATATTTTTGGTATGTGCTTTTGCTATAAGGTCTCTTGAATGTTATGGGCAGGTAAATCTGACTTATATAAAATTTGACTTACGCAAAAGTTTGTGGAACGGATTCCTTATGTCAGTCGAAAGTTGCCTGCATGGAGAGTTGTTGGGCGTTTCCTCGAGCGGACGGACTGTCTCAGTAAGTACGGCGTAAAGCGACATGACAGATCTAGGTCTGTTTGATGCACTGGTCTTGTGGTCCTGGGTGAAACACATCAGCCTTTGTTTCATAGACGTGTTCCTCCTACCTGTCTCCTATAAGCTGTTTGAATGCTTCAAAGCAGGGAATCCCAGTTCTGTTCCCAGGGGGATCAATGTGTCGTAATTCTTACTACATCCCCTCATTTAATGGGTGTATTTACCCATTAATTATCTACTGTATAGCTCATGTCTGAATATCATGAAAGATTTGCAGGGTATTTATAGGTAAAGATGGCTGCAACTGCATGTGCTGTTACATGTGCTAATGATGGGCATGACTGATGAGCTATTTGTGGAAGTTTGGTCGGAACCAGATACATTCTGACATTGAGTTTGACACCTGTGTGTTTGATGTTTAGTGCGCCCCCATCTGGTAGGAATAGGAGCTGACCCGCTGTTCTCATTCTCCCAGCCTCGAGCAGTGTGACCAATAGAAAGTGCTGGAACAGCAGGCTAAAAATAACATTTTTTTTGTGCCATGTCAGGCAATGTCATCTCTCTGCGATGATGTTCGTGCGGTTCATGGACATGGTCGCACATGGCGCTGATGGATCGATTTGTTTTTCCCTCTGACGAGTAAACTAGGCATATACCTGCATGTAGTTGTAATTATATTTCTGATCTCGCTTTTTAAAAGTAGTAAGCAACCTGGGCAAATTTAAGGAAATTAAGACATTTGTACGACACATTCACGGACCTACATGAATGTCATACAGTGCCAGTCAAAAGTTTGGACACGCCAAGCCACCTACAAAGGAGAGTGATATTGTTGCATCGTGTAACCTGGCCTAAACGCAGTAGAGATGATTTGGGAAGGGTTTGGTTTGAACAGAGAATGAAAGATAAGAGGCTCAGTATATGATGGAACTGTTTTATGATAGCTGGAAAAGCATCCCAGCAGGCCACTTCATGAACCTGGTGCAGAGGAGAAAGGAGGGTCCACCAGTGCCTGGAGCAATTTGGATTAAGGGCCTTGCTCAAGGGCCCAGTGGTGCGATCACTCTGCTAACCACGGGATTTGAACTGGCAGCCTTCATGTACAAACTACAGAGCCCCCCCCCCAAATATTTTTTTTGTTAGTGCATAATTCTATGTATTATTTTTTTAGTTTTATGTTTTTATAATTATTCTAAAATGTAGCGAATAGTACAAATAAACCTTTCTATGGGTAGGTATGTCCAAACTTTTGCCTGTATGTGAATAATGAAGATTGTGTTGCGGGTTCATGGGTTTTCGCTCAAAGAGGTCATTTTAGGCTGAGCTGTGACAGGAGATGGAAGGACAGTAATGAGGACATTAGTAGATGAGTGTGTGGTGCTGTATCTCTAGGAAAACATCAGGTTTGTGTTTAAATTGCCCAATAATTGTTATGAAGTTATGTTTCAGATTTAATAATCACACATTTAATTTACAACCGGATAACTAGTACCGGTTGAGTTTTGACATGTTGAAACGTCAATGATGCCAGATGTTTCCATCGTTAAATTTTAATGTTTCTTATGTTTCTTATGTCATCTTCATCTTGCTTTTGTTCAAATTCTTCAATATGTGTCTGGAATCTTGGTGAAAAGTGTTGGACTGTTTGGGTGGTTATTTGTAATTTGTATTTGTAATTTGTATTTGTAATTACTCCAAAAGAGGCTTATTCAGATGAAAATTCAACGACAGCTACCGTATGTATATTTAAGTATTTATTAAAAGATCAAAGATCGGGACTCGGAATTGGCTAATGTAAATATTTAATGAATTGGATCGGAACGGGGTCCCAAATGGATCAGGATATCCCTAGTAATATCCTTTCCAACACCCCCCCCCCCCCAAAGAAAAGAATAACTTGTGGCAATTTTTATAAACCACGCAATGCCAACACAAGACCCCAAGCATATCAATATTTAAACAGTATTGCCAAGGAATAAAACATTATGAAGTGTAATTCCAAGTGTATGCATTGCATTGTGTAAGAAGAGGTTTCTGGCTGCATCATTTGGCCTGTAAGTATGAAAAGATGTGCATGTCATTGCTGGAAGAAATTATTTTAAAAATCACACAGGTGTTCAGATGGGTAAGGCAGACCACGAGAGAAATCTTGATTATTTTTAAGATAATTTTAGTGCATTGGGAGCACTGTATTTACATTACTAATGTATTCATATCATGAGGGAAATATTTGTGTCTATCCTAAACAATAAGCATTATGGTCAGACCATATTCGTTTTCATTAATTTCTAATTCATGGTGTAGTGTTATGGTGAACAGTATTATTTTTGCATTTAAAAACTTGACAGATACCTGCTTTCAATGAGTAATTTTAGTTCTAAGAGGAACATTTTCTCTTTAGGCAAAAAAATGTTTGTATGCCTTTTCACTTCCTGTTTATACAAGAGGTTTTGGGACACTTGCTGTCCAGAATATAGATAATTATCTACTTCTGTTGACAGTAATGAGTTCTCTAGTTAAAATGGTTAAATAGGGATGAACTCACTATCTTCATCAGCATTTATAATCCCCTGGAAATCCACACCATTCTGATATTCAGATATCTATTCAGTAAAAACAGATAAAATTGAGGCTGGTTGGATCAGTTGGCTTTCAGAAGAGGAGCCTTTATGTGGTGGAGTGGCATGTAGTTGGATAGTATTTTTCTTTCTTCTAGTATTTTTTTTTAAATCCCCAGAGTAAACGTTGAGTGAATACCTGTATTTTGTTTGGGCTATGCAGTGTATAAACCTTTGAGAAATTTTATTTGTTCTCCCTGCCCCCAGGAGCTGAATGTTCGGCAGCTCACCATATCGACCGACAAAGACAAATATGGCATCAGGTTGAGGGCGGAGCCTGATCACATGGTCCTGGGCAAACGCCTGAAGGGGGCCTTTAAGTCCGTCATGGCCGCCATCAAGGAGCTGAAGAACACCGAGCTGGAGGGCTTCCAGAAAACAGGTGTGTGATCTGTGCGATTGAGGTCACATGAGGCATGTTGAAAGGAACCAAGTCTCTCTGATGTGCAGGGTGAGGGGGCAGGTGGAGAGTATAGATTTTAGTTTGTTTACACAGGGCTGTTTTTAGAGAAACAACACATTGAGGGGCCAGTTTGTTTTTCTGGGCCCCTCTGAATAAATTGTTTCTTGGCCCCAGAAGCATCAACCCCTCAGACATTTCAAAAACTAAATAAACAGCTGGTGAGTAGAGTCAGAAAATGATTGCTAGCTAGCTGGTTAGCACAACATGCTTCTTTAGCATCTCCTTGATCAGTGTTTCCCAACATATTCCTCTGGGATCCCCAGTCAGTCCATGTTTTTGCTCCTATCCAGCTCTCGATAGGGAGCTATCTGGCCGGAAGCTAGGAGGGAGCAAAAATGTGTGCTGTCTGGGGATACCAACGGACTGGGCTGGAGAACAGTGTCCTAAAAAACGCATTTATTTAATATTTACTGTAGTGACTGTTGGTGGCTGACAGGGTTCCCTGTGTAAATGCATGGCTTGTGTGGTGGTAAATATCGCTACTGCCTGTGGAGATCTGACAGTTGCCAAGAACTTACAGACATTCACAGCCTTTGATCAACAAAACCAGTAGCTATTGCCTCTAAAGGATACTTTAAGGACACTCATCCTGTCATGTTCCTGCATGTAGACTCTGTAACACCTAATACAAATTGGCACATAACATTTATCTGCTACTTGAGCTGTTTTATTAGATGCCACCTAAATAATTTTTTATTGCCCTGATATGAGCATTTGCTTTTGCACGAGACGGGGGAGGGGGGGGGGGGGAGTTGTCCTCTTGCCATCCCTGAACTGCAAAGAGAAAGTCCTGAAGGGTTGTGAGGACTAGGGCATGAAAAACTGAGGAAAACTGAGTTTCACATGTGGGTATGGATATGACCAGTCACCTTCGGCCATCCCCTACACTGTACAGGCAACTTAGCTGGGTAAATTATAAAATTATAACCCTCAATGGTTCAGCCAGTATTGGTTATAAACAAATTTTTGTGTTGAGGTTTTATTTACATTAAATTGTTGGTGGTAATTTTCAGGGCTGTATTTGATTGGTTTCCGCCTGCCGTGCAAGAGCGCGTACTCAAGCTAATTGGTGCATCTAAATTGCCTGTAGTGTATGAGTGTGTGCGTCTCTGTGTGTACTTGTGCCCCATGTTGGACTGGCATGCCATCCAGGGTGCCCCCAGTTACCCGGTCCAGGACAAGCACCTAAATGATTAATGGGGTGGCTACTGTTTTAGGTTAATACAAGTAAATATAAACCAGTTTTACGTTCTGATATGTGTATCTCAACGTCGTCTTCTCCGAAATGCATGTTCAGTAGCTGGTATGTTTCTCTGTCTTATTGTCTTAATGTCCATTTCTTAAAATGTCATGTTTGTACAGTTTATTTGTCTCAGTGTTTATAGTCTATTTATAATGTTCTCATTTGCACTATGACCGGTGAGCTATATTGTGCCTCCATGTATGACACCGTACAGCATTTGTCTGATGACATTAAAAAGAACTTTGACTTTGACTTGATAGCTGGTTTTGTTCCCTTTTTCAGGCACTATCATGGTAGACGGGCACGAACTACACGAGGAAGATCTCCGATTGATGTATACCTTCGACCAGAGCTCCGGAACGCAGTACGAAGCACACTCTGATGCACAGGTATACACAGGGGTGTTGCCACATGGGTGTGAGACTGAACCAGTGCAAGATGCTTGGTTTTATTTCACATTATACACAGATTGATTCTAGAAGACAAAGAGATGATATGTGTAAATGCACGCAGAAATGTTAGTCAGATGCCGCTCTGTGGATGTGTCTGCTTGGGTAGGAGAGAAGCGCCACGCGCAGTCATTTGCAAAAAAAGAAAAAAACGTATCAGAATGTGTTTTTTTTTTTTCAGTAGATTGACCTGAATTCTTCCACCAGGTCCTTGTTTTACTTGACGTCACCCCTGATCAGTCTATGGTGGATGAAGGAGTAGCCCGTGAAGTCATTAATCGCATCCAGAAGTTGCGCAAAAAGGTATAAATAAACAAATGTATACTTTTAAGTCCGATATGGATCACGTCGTCATTAATGTTGAAACATGCACAGTATTTGTATATATGAAGTTAAAGAATGTGTTGGGATTTTGGATGGTATTTTAAGTCATCTCAGTAACCCCTCCGGTGACTTTTTTCCCAGAATAACTTTTTGAAGACATCCACTTGGCTGAGCACATAATGTTGCCATCCAGCTAATTCGCGCGCACCTCCAGAGCTCGCTGCCCAGGTTTATGTCTTAAAACTTTAGGGTTGCCTTTTGTATCCTGGGGTTTTAGTTCTGTTGGTGAACTTGACTCTTATCAGTCATTCTTTCTTTTGAAGTAGGTGCATTATTAGCCTTCCAGAGATGCTAACTGAAACGGTGTGTGGCTTTCTGGTAAAAAAACAAAACATGTTATGTGCTTACTAGTAGAAGATGTGGTTTTAGACAAGGCTTTTAAAGTGCTCTCTCTTTTTAATAAGCAGCCCCCCTCACCCCAGAAATCCCTGACTTTTTGCCATACGTACATGTGTGAGTGTGTGATTCTGTTAAAGGCCTGGCTGGAACCTGCAGCGATTTTAACATGAGAGGGAAAGCATGTTTTAACTATTCCCTTTATGAGTCACAATGGCTGATATTGGTATGGGGATGGAAGTGTACCAGCGAAAAGTGATTTAATGAGTCTGGTGCCACACACGAACCAGCCCACCCCCTCTTGGCTGCTCTTACCACTTGAATCCTTGCCTTCAATTCAGTCCTCCAGGAATAAGTCAACTTTCAGCTGTATTGTCTTGTAGGTACAGCTCGGAGCAAGAAGTCCCAGACCTGTCAGTCTGATTCGATTTTCTTATGATTCGTTTTTTGCTGGTGTTTTCGGTTTATAGCTCTGGACCTGTGTGTTGACAGCTCTCTACTGCCTAGGGTCTGTCAGGAGGCAGTGTGAATTGGGCATCTGTTCACCTAATTCATGTCCATGCTGTCTCCACCCACTTTTCACATGCACATTAACTAGAGCAGTGTTGGTCAAACTGGTTAAACATCAGTAACCAAGGCACTAAGTGTCTGTAGAAATTGTCATCCAGAAGATGACTGTCTTGAAGAAGCTGAGGAATTAATAAATCCCAGCTGATTCCCTTTCCATTTTTATGTGGAATGAATGCTGTTATTTTCCCTGCCACTAGGGGCCTTTGGTTGCCGTCAGAAAGCAAGCATCCAGACTCATGTTGCAGTCTAGGCAGTTAGTGTGTTTTATCGTACAATGTGAAAGCATGTGTCTCTAGCATACAGGTATGAGTGTGGATTCCAGTGTTATCTTGATCTGTGTCCCAGGGTCACCTGGTTCCTTCTGATGAAATAACGGTGTACTATAGCTGCAAGCCCGCTGGCGAGTATCTGGACAGGGTCATCCAGGTGCACACGGACTTCATTCTGGCCACCATCAAGGCTCCTCTCAAATTGTACCCTGTGACCAGCACGGCAAGCGTGATTGTAGAAGAGAAGACTCAGGTATGTGGCTGAGCTTCCCTTGAAATGAAGAGTTCAGGAATCTCTTCAGCAAAGGCGTTTCTTATAATAGCGATTTAATGGCCTTTGCTATTTTCCTATTTTTCAGCTAGGTGTTCCCTAACTGCTGCAGGAAAATGTCCAGTAAATTTTATATAATATGTATATGTGAACTCAAATTATCACCAAGTAGCTTTGGATAAAAGCCTTTTTATATGCACTAATAACGTTAATCATCTGCTTTTTCAATGTTAGCTGAAGGGCTCGGACTTGAGCCTGACCATTGTGAAGGGAGTGTCCACCCCTAGTCCCCATTCAGGTCCCGCCTGTGCCTTCGTCAACCTGAAGCTGAAGCTGAATGGCAAAGATCAGGGTATGTTGCTGGCCTGGGAAAGCTGGAAGCGAGGCATGAGGTGCAATGTCATCTCATCTCCCATTGGGTGTTTGTGTTTTGTAGAGGGCGTGGTCCTTCTGGAGAACCCCAAAGGCGACAACATGCTGGACATGAAGCGCCTGAAGGAGGTCTGCTGTAGCATCTTTAATGTCTCAGGCACCCAGCTTTCGGTCTACAGTGGGGAGACAGGTGGGTACATAGCCACCCCTCTCAACGTTCAGACCAGCTGTTGTTTGGGTTCATGTCTCATGCAGGCTGTTCTAGTTGAGATGGCTTTGTTGACATGAGCCAAGGATGTTTCCCTGAGGTAGGAATTTAAGATGATTCGTTGGTGATGCAATGTGCTTCTTGAGTTGAGGTTTATGGCTGGCAGATTTGGTTATCAGAACAGACCTGTCAGTTGTGATTGAGGTGTGCAACTGTATCGCATTGTGAGGTAGCCTTTGGGATTATGTGGGTTGACATCTGAGGCAGTCTTCTGTTTGTATGTCACACGGAGGCTGTAACAGACACGGAAAGGGCTTCTACCTGCTTTGCATCCAGCTGTGGTGGTTTGTTGTATCCATTGTGATCATGTTGCTTTGGATCTTCCAAACAAAACTGACTCATTGGCTTTTGTAAGGAAGGAGGACCTGAGGGTGGATATTGTGATTTCATGTGAGTGGTTAGGGAAAGGTAGTACATCAGCCTGACCTCTCTAGTCAGTTCTGTGAAGACACCGTCCTCAGATGAGTCGTGCTCCCAACCCATGCTTCAGGATCAAATGCACACCTTCTGATGCCATTTAGTAGAACTTTGTATGTGGTATTCAAGATTTTCATTGAAGTTCTTTATGAGCGCAAAGGATATGACTAAATAATGCAGCAGCTGTGAGAACATTATTAGCTCAACACAGAGGAAATGTTTATCCATACATAATAATCACGGTCACTGTCATGCTTTTCATCATGATCCAGCTGGTAGACAGCTGTATGTTTTGCCCTCAAGTTGTCATTATTAATAAATGCCCAGGCATTACTGCATGGGAACCCTGTGCGAACACGTTTTCTGTAATGGGTTGGGTTAAGTGATGGCTCATGTTTTCCAGTAGGACTGAAATGCATCCCTGCTGGAAAAAATCACTCATCGCAAAATGACTTAATTCGGACAAATAACTTTTAAGGCCATTAATGAATGACTTGCTAGAGATACCAGCGAATGATTTATTTTAGGTTTTGTCTGTCTTTGTGTCTTGCTTGATGAGTGAGGATTTTTTTAGTAGTTCAACAACCCCATGACATCTTCATTATCTTAGTTTTACGCATTTCTCAATCTCTTAAACTCCTGGATGTCCCGTTTGCACTCTTTGTAATGTACTTATATTGGGGCTTCAGTAGTCCCAAGACTCGTTCCTTAATCGGTAGGCTAGTTGCAATTCTTCCAAGTCACTTCAACGTTTTCCTGTTTTATTCTGCAGAACTGACCAGTAAAACTAACCTCCTGAGCCTGCATGGACAGACGCTTTGGGTGACATCAGGGGCAGCCCCCCCTGCTTCTTCAAGCACTGACCCCATCATCTGCCCCTACGTCAATTTGCAGTTGCTCAACTGCCGACCTGCTGGTATTACACTTCCTCCTCTCCATACTGCACTATATCGATATTATTGCTTAAGTTTGTGGCGACTAAAGTTTTATCCATCTACCCTGCTGGATAATTCATGAATTTCCATGACCTCTTTGCTAAGAATGGATTCTCAGGCCATTAACTCAAAGGTCTGTACTGCGTGGAGTGGCTGTAGGAGAGTGCCCAACTGTAGTGGAACTTACTCTTTGGTCTGTGAGGAGTGTTCCATATTTAATGAGCTGACTCTCGAGTGTCTACACCTAACAGTGTGTCGTTTTCTTGAAGAATGCCAGTCCGGGGTGGTGGGCACTCTGCTGCTGGCGAACCCAGTGGACCAGAATGGACTGACGTACGCCGGGCTGCTCAGTGAGACTGCCAAGATGTTTGGCCTTCGGAGCCGGAGACTCAGGTTGTACTTGGACGCGAGTGCTATTGAAGGTGAGACCCAGAAACTCCATTTTCCGTGGTTTTACTGTTATATACCCATTTTCTTTTTTTAAAGGGTACAAAGGCAACTCTGAGTGGGTAGGATTGTTGCCTTACACCTCTAGGGCTGGGACTCTGCTCTGTATTTGTGGAGTTTGCATGTTTTGCCAGTGTTCACTTCTGCAGTCCAGAGCCCTCCTAGCCTAAGACCTGTCATTGTAGATGTGAGCATCTTTGTGCCCTGAGATGGGGTGGCATACCAGGGTGTGTACGCCCACGCTACGTCTGGCTCCCGGACTCCTTCCATGACTCTGTCTAGGATAAGGTCTTGGAAGATGGATGGGTAGTATGTAGAGTGTGTTTTTGAGTATCAGAACTGTGCTGCAGATACTACTTCTGTATTCTGATAGTGGATTCTGGATATGTGGACACTGATAGGTCTGGTCCTTCATCTGTCTGACTCCCTATGAAAGGTCAGCATGTATATTTATAGCAGTTTGTCTTAGCACACCCACCATGAAGGAACCCTGACGTACAGTCTGTTGGCGTCCCACTTGAACTTGAAGAAGATTGGGGACCTCATGCTGATGAACCCTTCTCTGATCATTGGAGGCGACTGATTTTAAAAATGTTCCCCGCGTCGCCTCTCGGTTAAAAAGCACAGGGAGCATCCTGTTGTCCAGCTCCATAAGCTTTGTGCAGATACAGTGCCTTACAAAAGTATTCACCCCCTGTTGAAACACTAGGTTTTTGCGACATTAAAATATGAGACCATGTTAAGTCATTGTGGCCAAAAAGGTCAACCAACATCCAAATCTATCTCAATTTTGCAAAAAAACAAAAAGTGAATAAATGTCTCCCCGAAGCATGTGGCAAAATGTGCTATGGTTGAAGCTTTTTGGCCACAATTCCAAAAGGACACAAAACACTGCGCACCACCCAAAGAACACCACACCCACGGTGAAGCGTGATGGTGGCAGCATTGTGCTTTGGAGTTATTTTTCTTCAGCTGGAACTGGGGCTTTAGTTAAGGTGGAGGGAATTATGAACAGTTCCGAATGCCAGTCAATTTTGGCCCAAAGCCTTCAGGTGTCATCTGTGAGGTGACCTTAAGAGAGGGCTGTGCACAGGAGATGCCCTCACAATCTGACAGATTTGGAGAGCCTTCGCAAGGAAGAGTGGGCAAGTATTACCCAGTCAAGATGTGGCATGCTGAGAAACTCCTACCCAAGGAGACAGAATGCTGTAATTAAAACAAAAGGTGCTTCAACAAAGTTTTAGTTTATGGGGGTAAATACTTATTCAACCAGCTTATTGTACGTTTTTTATCTTTTATTTTTTCCCCCTAACAGATCTGTTTGTTTTTGAATTGAATAGTACAGATTATAGGTCACATTAAAGGTGGAAAAAGATTTCAAATGATTTAACTTGGTGTAATTTTTTACATCACAAAAACCTAGTATTTGATCAGGGGGTGAATGCTTTTGCGAGGATCTGTATTTGACTGAAGAATGTGCAACTGAGGTCCCAGTGGCTTTAGGCACGTGGATCAGACTTGTGCTTGTGGGTTTGGGCGGATTTCCCTTGTACTTACAGAGATTTAGGAATACCAATAAAAAAAATGAATATTTTTGGTTCCCCTAGATATCCGAACAGCTGAGTCCTTGGGTGTCTTCAAACGGCAACTAAAAACATACCTCTTTCGGAAATACAAGGATTAGCACTTCCAGGATTATATTCTTATCTAAAAAAATAAATGAATAAAAAATTGTATTGCTTGCAAACAGAGTTTTAGACTGATAGTATTTCTAGCCTGGGTTCTATTAAACCAGTATCAGAATGTATTCATTGATGGAGACTTCTGGACACTTATGTAAGCTGCTCTGGCTAAGGGTGTCTGGCAAATGTAAATGTAAATATTTATTTATTCTTCATTTCCATTCAGCCCTGGCCTTCCCTGAACATGTGGTATCTTGAGTTTGAATGTAGCTCAGTTGGCGTTCATAGTTTTCACTCGGTCCCTCCACGCCAGATATTTTGTGATATTTTATGCCCGATTTTATTTCTTCATTCAGGGATGTAGCACATCAAGAGAGAACTTTTATTTTGGAGAGTTTTTACTGCTGGGATAAATCCATCTAATTGCGAAGCTTCCTTATAATAAAAATGCACTTAGTGATTCACAGCCTTTACGTTTTTTTTTTGTTGAGCTGTATTTGTATCTGTCCAGCCATCCATCTTCCACCCTCTTATCCTGGACGCATAACAGAGAATTTGTACTTTAATGTCCCCCTAGTTGTTTTTAGTTTTATTGATCTGAAGTGCTGTCAGCGACCACTACTAACTAAAATGCTCCCCCACCCGCCTACAGGGGCAGCCTCTGTCGGAACAATTTATCTTTGGGCTTTTCGAAGATTTTTTTTGTTTCGTTTTTGTCTGATAATTCATCTTCATGAGGTTTGTGGGTTTTATAGACAACCGTTATCTGAAAGCAGGTGCTAGTGCATGTCTTAGCCCTTGTGTATTTTACTTCTTCCGTTCTAAATTCTAGAATCTATAGAATTCAACCTCCTTTTGAAAATGGACTGGGGTAAATTCAACCCCAAAAATAACACAGGGGATAGAGGAGTAAATGTAGTGAAGGATTAGAAAACAAATTAATTAGCTCTATAATTTTGTATAATTCTGTTGCTGCTTCAGTCTTTGAAGTGTTTGAGATCTTCAGATTTCCTATGCTGTACTTCTGTTTTTCATATTAGTTTCATATAAATATATAATTTATGTATATTTTAATTCATTCACTGTTTGTTTTAAATTTTTTTGTGGAATGATCATCTGTGTTCGTATTCTTAAGTTAGCTTAAAGTTCCTCATTTTTTCATTCATTTCAGAAATCTGTGAGGACGTCTCGCCGAAGACATTAAACATGAAGACATTGTACGTTCGAGTTTTACCCACAACAGCAGAAGCTTAAAACTTACTTTTTTGTAAAAATAAATGTCATTCTTATACTGCTGAAAAATATAAAACCATAAAGGGTTTAAGAGATGACCTTTTTCTGGATCATTTATTAGTTGTCTTGTTAATTTTACTCCAGGCCTGAAACCCCAATAAAAGAAACTGCTTCTCCCTGTTACAGACAGACGTGCACAAAATTTCACAGCATATTGCAAAGGGCTCATTTTGACTGGGCCCAGACTATTGCTTTGAAATACTTTGCTGTAAATGTCACGCAACTAAAAAGGAAGTATGTTCCAAAGGATTTATAGTTTTGGGCCAGTGGGGTTAGCACTTTTCTTTTTGGGTACTTTATGTCTCTCTAACCTGCATAGGACCTAAGGGAAGTAAATGCATATTAAAGTCTCTGTTATACCCCTGATCTGGCTATAGTCACACCTGCCTACCAGATGGGTCACCTTTCTCTCTGCCTCGTTGAATCATATGTGTCTTGGTAAACAAGGGTGTGTTCAAGTGTAACCCTTAATGATTCATTTACTGTGGCACTTCACAATAAAATTATACTCAGAAATGTATATCATTTTTGTCCTGTGTTCAAGGTGTGACACTTTTTACATTTTTTTTTAAGTATGTATTTTGCGCCTGTCACAGACTGGGAGTTCTCGTGTGTTTGTAAAGAGGTGAAATGGTGTGTGTTTTTGTATGTATATGTATGTTGCTTATCAGCACTGTTGGGCCTCATGGGGAGGGGTGGGGGGGTAATAGGGAATTCAGGAGTTCACCAGCAGGTGGTACTGTTACGCACTGAGCGGGTGATTCAGTGACCGCAGCCGTGACACCTCCCCAGGTGCTCCTTCATTTTAAGTGTTATGCATCGTTTCCCTTTAAAGTGGCTAGATGTGGTTTGAAAGGAGCATGCAAAGTGTTCTCGGGCTTCTGTGACTGCTTTGTTTTCACACTGCGAGCGATGAAACGTGTCGCTGTCCTGAAGGGGATGTTAGACGTCAGCCACAATTCCCTGTTTATGTGAAAGACCAGTGCATGTAACAGACATGTAACCTTGCATTGGTGCTGCGTATTTCTGTTCAAGGTGCATTTATATGTTTTTATTTTGAATACTACCTGCCCTTCATTTCACCTCAAAAATCTCTCTCTTAAGGTCACCAGTATGTTGCATTGTACAAAAAAAAAATTGTCTCTCAGTGGCTGGATGCATGCTTGAATAACGATGACTTGGCTGGTCCTCGGAGTCATGACTGTGCGCTGCTGAGTGAATATTAAACACACCTTTGCCCATCTGCTCACGCACCGTTCAGCCCTCTGAAGGCACCCGCCGGGCCAGTGAAATGGTCAGTCAGCCATCTGCCAGCGCGCTCCGCCTGTCTCCGGGCCTCAGCCATGGGAAGGAGTCAAAGCCACGTTTGAGGCCTCAGTCGATGCCTTTTCTTTTTGCTGGAATATACTGATCTTGTGTTTTCTGCTATGCCCTGGTAGCGTGTTTAATGCTCCGTGTTTGATGTCTGCTTTTGTTAACTGTATATCTCAACTAGAAGATCTGCTGTGCTGTAGAACCCACGTTCCAGCTTCATGCTGTACAAATCTTTGGTATGGTGTGTCTCACCAGGTTAGGATGCTGTAACTGTGATCATAAGGATGTTGGCTCAATATCTGTGCTCAGCAGCAGGGGTGGAATTTGCTGTCAAGTGGCCCCAAATTGATATTTTGGGGTAGGCGAAGGGGTCCCCCTTGGTATGTTTTTCCAAAGAAAGATGCAGGACCCGCCTACTGGAATAATTCCCAAACTTCCCACTGACCAGTCCGTGCCCAGTCAGTAGAGTGATTCACCATTGGTTCCTGAGCGAGGCCCTTAACCCTGATTGCTCCAGGGACTGGCTGACCCTGCTTTTGTTTCTCCATTTTATGTTGCTTTGGATAAAAGCATCTGCTAAATAAAGAAAATAATAAAAATAAATAAAATGTAAAATTACAGCATTAGAAATAGCTGCACTGTTTCGTGTACTATATGCTGAGTAATATGTATCATAATGAGACGTTTAAGTAGACCATAATGTAGATTATCGTGCATCTATCTTATATGAAAATTAGTCAGGATTGTAACTTTTTTTAACGTCTCATGTCGCTCTCTGCTGACGGCTACTGTGGGAAAACCCTCTCCCCTCTTTGATGTCAAACCCCGTGTCTCCTGGAGGAGGGGGGGTATACTTCACATGAAGTACTGCCTTTCCATTCTGCAAAAAGATACTCTTGAAGATTCCTGTGAATCATTAGAGTGCAAGAACTGTGTTCTGATTCTTATGCAACCATTAAACTAAATGGCAAGGGGAAATTAAGGTCAAACAGTTTCTCCGTTGCTGTACTGTACTGGAAAGTTCTTGACACTTAATCCTTTAATGAGCCCTAGGTTCGATTTACTTGGAATGGGGCACACATAGGCCTACTGTTTATTGTAGTCTCAGGGAAAATGGTGTAGTAAGAATTTCCACTTCCAAAAAATGTTATATGTGGCTACAACGTCTTGTCTGTTACTGTAAATGGTAAACTTCCATGTTCGTGTATAAAACTTGCTACAGACAACATTCTTAAAAAAAAAAAAACCCTTTAAAAACTGTGCAGACCACCTCATAGACTGCTAAAAAACATCATCAGATGCCTTAAACTTGTTACAAAAGGTGATTACACCTTGCCAGAATATCAAGGACTCTGTATACAACGATCATGATGCACCTAAATAGCATTTTCCAAAGACTTCTTACAAGTACTCATTCGTGAATAAAGTCTGCATCTTTAAGCATTTAAAAGCACGGTAATGCCTTTGTCAATGAAAACCACACTCGGTTGTGCCCCTTTTTTCAGTTGCTCCCCTCAGGCCCTGCATATGTGGTACGTAATGGAAAAATCTTAGTCACTTATATCTACTTCGGACTCCTTCGGCCTCTCTGGCAGGATCTTATACAAAACTCAACAGTGCTCATAGGAACATAAACACATAGGTAAGGAAACGGCTCGGATGCCTCTTTCAGTTTACGAAGCGCCAGTCTGTTCAGCTTCCTCGGCGTTTCCAATTATGCAGACGTGGCAATTAGGGGAATTGATCTGTATTGAGCTGGAATAAAACTTGGGTCGCAATGCACAGAAATGCACGACATTGCAGCTCGATGCACCTGTTGTGGTAATTCAGATATTTTTTCCCGATCTTTGTAAAGTTCTGTTCATCAGATACCGAACTCAGTGCACCTTTTGTAATCCTTATGAATAATCTGGGGGAGGAAGCACGTCCCCCCCTTATTTAAAAAAATGTAATCATTGCTTCAGTGTTTGAAATATGTATATCGAAATACGAGCATTGTTACCAAAACATATTGGCTCCTTCCTACTTCAGTCGTCTCTCCCCCAGATCCTGAAACAAGAGCCCATGCTTAATAAATAAGATATTTTAAACTCAGAATAACATTCCGTTGAACTAATATTAGAAGTTAATAGTCACGTGCTGTATATTAGCAATGCCATTCACAGACTGTAGATGAAGCGTCACAATCTTGTTATTTTAAATAGTGTAATAGTAATGCCAATGCCGCGTTGCTCTGTGACCCTGGAATAAGCGGTGCGAAACTGTTGTGGTTAGTATTACCGTGTTAGTATTTTAAAGTCTGTGTATGTAAGTTGATTGTATCAGCCCAGGAGGGGGGAAAGGGGCTGGGGGAGTCGCAGTAGTGCTGAAAATGGATTTGTCTGCGCCTTTCCCACAGCGCCGTTGATGAAGCCAGGGGATACTGTTACGGCCGGACAGCAGCATCCTTCCGTCAAGGCGATCGCTCCGCTCTCTTCTCTGTCTCAGTCGGACGCAGGTAAGGGAACCATATAATCTCCATTATCCGACCGCAAAAGTTTCCCGTCTTATTGCGATTGCCCTTAAGAGATCCCGTGTATTTTGGTTGCACGATCGACGTGAATTAAGCGCAGATTGCCAGGTTGACCTTGCAAACGCGGTTACATTTGAAATGTGCGCTGTATGTTTATAAGGGCTGTTTTTATTTTGCCCACCTCTGCGCGTTTTGTGTTGTCACTCCGAGCTGGTTAATTTGCCCCGATCACAGCGTGCATTTCTGTGCGGGGATTGAACTAAACGCTGACATTCACCTGGTTTGTAGATTGATGGTATATCTGGTGTTTCTTTGTCAAGAAAACCGGTTTAAATTCTGTTGTGTTTGCCTGTTGTGCTGCAAATATTGCGAATACAGTGTGTCGAGGCAACAAAGTTTATGGTGCTGTGATGTTAATCAGTCCACTTAATGACAATCTCGGGAATCAGAGCAGGAAACGAAAACATGAAACAAATAAGCTCAGGCTACGAAATACTCAGCAGTGAGAAATGGATTGTCAAATTCATCTTGACACCATAGTTTGCTGGACAAATGCACGGCTTGATAAAAGCTATTTTAAACTCAATTTAGATGTATTCACAGTTCCGTTTGCCCAATGAAGGAACTAGAAAACAAACGATTCCAGCTTAAGGCACATGGTATCGTAATGAAGGGCATGGTCTTAAAAAATGGTACTTTCAACTGACACATCTCTAAACATACAGTAACAATTAGCCGGTATATCTAGCCTGTCTTCGAATGCTTTGTGCTTGCAGCTAAGCATGAAAATGGGCTTTGAAACTGCATAATAGCGAAAAATGCCTGACTATTTAGTTTACTGTCGTTTAATTCACTGTTTTTTTCGAGGTTACGTTGCCATATTTAATTCTAGTGATTTTTTTTCCATCAAACTGTTAACTGGAGAGTCAGAGATTGCACTTGTTTTGTTGAGAAGAGAAGAGGACCATTACATCGACCATCACAGAAGCCCATAATGCATTGTTAAGTGTATAAGTAATGCACCTCCATTGTTCAGAAATGATATATTTTCCAGTTTAATAGACCAAAAGTGTTGATTGTAATTCTTTGTTACAGTTTTTTAATGCTCAGAGTGAAAGTAGACGTTTTTTTGGCCTTTGTTACTGTAAGAGCTTTTTAAAATGTTATTTTTTGTCTAGAAAGCTATAACTCACCCAGACAATATGTTGTATTCATAAATATTCACATTTAGCCTGTTGTTTTGCATCAAGGATTACATAACTATTCACCATAGTATTTACATAATTTAACTAAAAATACAACCTAGTTGGTTTTAAGATGCTGTGTATTTCTAGTCCTGGACATGTCTGACCCCTTGAATGAAAGCGAATTGTTGCTGTCTTTCGAGGGACAGTCCAAAGGAAGGGCACTTTAAACCCTGTTTTTATGTGCATTTGTGGATGGTTACCAAAAATAAACTATGCTCACTGTAGCTGTCAGTTTACGTCCACGTGTCACTCGCTATATCTGGCTTGTCATTCGAACAGGTGAGGGACAAAATGTCCATGAGCGACTGTGTGGCTCTTATCACTGTAAAAAGTTTTTTGGGTGGGAAGCAGGTTGTTTCTATGTTATTTTAGACTGAGTGGTATGCCAGCCGACACGTTGTTTGGCAGGGTGATGGGTCCACACCGGAAATGTTATGAAGTCATAAGGATAGCCTACCCAGAGGATTGATAACAGGAAATGATACTGTGCTATCTATAACCAGACCCCTATAAATTTTTGTGGCTGAGATTCAAGCCGTCAATGTCCTCAATGAATGACTGTTTACCCTGATACCTTTATAGCTTGTCCATGTCAATAGACTGTAATCTGACATTTTGGCAGCTGGACTCCTGCACTGGGATGGTTCTTATGCTCCTCGAAATGCTAGCGGAAGCACATTTTTTGTAATGGGACCTTGCCATGTACATTAAATCAGTTAGCTGAAGCTCTCCCTCCGCACAAAGCTTGCGTGTCCTCCGAACGACCTTTAGCACAACCCTACGAAGGTGCAAGCTATAAAAATCTAAGGATCCTTCGCCTTTTTCCCAGCGAATTTTCTCCCCTGGGACGTATAACAAGCCTCCAAGGGAATACGTAAAATAAATAAATAAATACAGCTCCTCTTAAGTTTGCAGGTCTGCATCATTCCCACTGTCACTGTGTAGACAGCAGCTCGCTGGCGGGCCTGGCGCCGTTTATTTTCCAAAAGCGTTCCCGAGATACCGGTTCTGGCAGGAGAGGAAGATGAACATTTGCGGGCATCCATGGTGCTGTGTGGCGGGTGCAAATAATGAGAGATGGCTGTGTATTAATCTGCTGCAGCCTTGGGTGTACTGAACATCTGTCAGTAGCCAAATCAGGGCCCCCCACAGCTGGAACTGCAGCCAAGGTGCTGCTTCTGACCTTTGCACTGAAACACAGAATACATCAGGTGGTGGGGGGGGCGGGGGGGTCCATCATGAAAATACTATGTGATTAGGAAGGACAGCATTTCTACACCCTGGTTTCACACTTCAGCGGCAGCCTTACAGGGGAGGAACTTTTGTTCACACGTTAATCGCCTGTTTGTGAGATTTCACATGTAAATAAACCCAACGTTGCAACAGATATAGGATTGTTAAATAGCCTGTTGCGTAATTATTGTAAATTTTGTTTCCTCCAAATACATGCAGCTGGACCACAGTAGTGCATGTGTGAAGCTAACATTTGGGGGCTTCACGGGGAATTGTCTAAATGACACGGATGCGTCCTTCCAGTGTTATCGGGTGAAATCTAACCTTTAGCATGTATGATTTACCCAGTCTCATCAGTGACTGAGGCTGTATCAAGGCATTCCAGACACATTATATATTCCTTGTAGAGTCCAAGTGGAATTCTAGGAAGTTTTACAAAAGATCTGATGAGTAATCCCTGAAATAAATCTCTCTGGAAACTTGAACCGATACCTGGTCTTTCATAAAACTCGACCAGTACAACAGGAATACTGAGTGAATATATCCAGAG
The DNA here is from genome assembly GCA_011763525.2 of Mormyrus iriodes. NCBI lineage: Eukaryota > Metazoa > Chordata > Actinopteri > Osteoglossiformes > Mormyridae > Mormyrus > Mormyrus iriodes. The sequence goes on along the minus strand of JAAGVU020000123.1, from coordinate 6,938,377 downwards.
GCCATCTTGGACCTATCACTTACAGTCTTCTACCAGGGCGGCTTGCACGTAGCATAAGAAGCTGGGTTGGAAACGCACAATATGTTTCATAAGCAACCGCACCCTTATGTACTTCTGCTAACAAAATTAAGGATGCAGGGCTACGTGGCCACTTTTCAGGAATGATAATATTTAATAACAGATGTAGAGACTGATAACTCAAGGCAGCCATTTTGTCTATTTTCTAGGTCCCATTATGTATTCTGGCCATACACACACAATTTAAATGGCTAATTTTCTTCAGAGATAAACCTGGAAATACCATAATCACCATCAGGTTTTCAAACAAAACACTCTCTCATGCAGTGACAGATATGCTTTACAGTCAAACTGATGATCTGCTCATTTCTTTGTCGTGACTGGTTCTTCATTGGTCTAATGTTTGTTGTGTTTCTTGGGTATGGCAGAGTTTGCCAACACTATCATTACAGTACCAGTGCTTTGAAGGCAGTTGCTTTTGAACGGACAAATGCTACCTTGTGCCCAGCTGATACTGCTGGATGTCCTTTTAGGCTATCCTTCATGTAAGGAGATGTCTTTTTTTGATTGAAGTCATGAGTAATTTTCATAACTAACAGGAGTCCTGACTGAAAGTTTCCTTTAAAATGTATGTTAAATACGTAAATATTGACAGATGACTTTAGTGTTAAAGTTTTCTCTAATGTAAATGTTACATTTTGTTGCTACCTACCAGGGGTGTTTCCAGCTATTGAAAATAATCAGGGGCTCAGTCAAGTTCACCTGGGGCTTGACTTTTTTTTTTTTTTTTAAAGGAAGGTTGGCTTTGGGGGTAAAATACTCAGGGCTAGGCTTAAAATTGTCAGGGCTATTGCCCAGAGTGATCAAACCTAATAACACCCATGCTACCTAGTGGTAGGTATTTGAGGCTATAATGAAAAATTGCTGGTGGAAGGAGTGGGGGAGGGCACCTACTACTTGATGGGAGTTACGCGGTCTGACACCAACCCACCTGCCCCTACCTTTACGTTACCATGGTATACTCTAAAGAATGCTCAGTGGACAGACCAGTCATGGCCACGAAGAGACACTAAGTAGTTCAATTCTGTTGTTTAATTACACAACCACTCAGACACAGATAATGGGGTAAAGGTGATGAAACGATGAGAATAATTCTGTTTGAATGTTACTGAAAATCATTAAATATGATCATTTCTTTGTTTGTTGATAAACATAAAATGCAAGGCATTCTGCATACACATATATCAGTCGTGATATGCTGCCTCTGGCCATCTCCCGTTGGAGGATTTTCTCTAATTTTTTATTTTAATTAAATGACACCCCTCTTCCCGGAGTCGTTAAAGCGGCATGGGTGATCAGGACACGGTGGGGGGATTATATTACTGATTTGCATGTCGTGCGAGCTATGATACCTATTACATTTACCCAGCTGCAGCGTGGGTAATGCGACTGGATAAATGTAATTTTTTTTATTATTGCGACAAGGGCCGCGTAAAAATACTCCGCTGGGAACAAGGGCTCTGGTGTTTGGCTAATTGCTTTGCACCAGGGTATGTGCCATTATGTAAGGACTGGGGATTTATTTATTTATTTGCTTCAGAGAAATGCATGACTGGTATTTAAAAGGCTGGCCAGAATCTGAATTAGCTTCGCACGCTGCGTTTATTTCCCCTTGGCTCCGCGTCTTGTCCAAACCGAGGGACGCGCTCTTATATATAGAGATGGGATCACGCCCTTAACCTTCGTGTCAAGTGCCTTTAATAAACTAATAAACTGCAATACCTCACACGTCGCCGCTACGGTTATCGCGGTTATTTTTTACGCGGCGGTCAGTCTAAGAATCTGTGCGGTCCCAACACTTTGTAATGTGCAGTTTGGCACCTCCACAAGCCGGTACGACGCGCCTGCAGTATGTGTAATAATAGTGTTTTGCTAATAATTTATGGTCATCCCCCGTGCATAAAACTGATCCCTTTAAGTGGGGGCTTCAGTCTTTCGGGAATGTATTTTGGAATGTCTGAGAGTTTACCGTTTAAAAAATATTCTCTCCTTTTTTCCCGCAAGATTGATATTTCAAGATCAAATGCTGAGTTTTAATGCAATTTCACAGTTAGGGAATGGTGCTCCTTTGAAAAGTCGCGTCTCAGTCTTCGGGGTATTTCTTCATAATGCACACATGTGACAAGCTGTAGCCTTTTTTTTTATTATCACGCTTCGAATCGACCCTTCATATTAAAACGCTGCCAGCCGCTGTATGTAGCGGGCGGTGTTTTATGATGGAGCCTTTCTTAATTTCGCCGGTAATGGGGGGAATGTCATCGTGTTCACAGTGAATGAAATGGAGGTCATGACTTTTTTCAAGGGAAAAAAAAATGTGCTCCACATACAGGCGCGCGTTGAAGTCTACCGGCAGCCCAGGCTCCTGTTTAGTGCTTCTCGGTCTCAGGACAGTTAGGATAGAGGCGATCAGCTCGTTCCAGCCTTTGTGAAACTGTGATCGATGTTGACAGCATTAATTCGGAAATACGGGATTGAGTTGGCATGAGGTCAGCCTGTTGCATGCATTGCTAGGAATGAGTATGAAAATGTATAAACATCAATACACAAAAATGTCATTTCTAAGCATCTTTAATTTGAATTCCTTGGGAAAGAAGTACTATACCTTTTTATTCTACCTGGCATAATCCTGCTCTCATTCCTGGTCTCTCCCAACTTTCTGCTGCAACGTCACCAGGCTAATTTCCTTCTTGTCATTTCCCCATCATGCCTCCTAGCTTAGCATCTTACCTCTTTTACAACTGTAAACTCTACTGAATATTATATTGTATTACTAGTCTATTATTTTATTATTGTTATTCTATTGAAATTCTGTTATGGTTAAATACTTTTGTCAAGGGTACAACAGCAGGCCTTCTGGGACTGGGACCAGGAGACCCTTAAAGTCCAGCTATTAATCAGATTAGTACAAGCAAAAAACAGCTTTGGTAATCATTGAAAAGGGAGCTTTTTTGTGAATGCTATAAAGGATAAAAGCCTGATTTGTATGACGCAAAGGCAGTGAAAATACATGGTATTAAATACCGTGTTTTTTTATTTAAAATGTGTGCTCAAAACCATAGGCACAAGGTCATCTTAAGGACAGCTTTGATGAGCGTTCGCTTGCAGAATGTCTCTTTTAGCAAATGCGAGCAGGACTCGATGGCTCGCTGAGGAATTATAAGGTTATTTTCGACCTTCCTCGCTTTTCCACAGTTGCCATATTTTAATCAGCTTTCTGCCCGACGCTGGCTAACGTCAAATCTGCAGTAATTAGAAACGGAATCCCTGAGCGAGTTGAGAAAGCGCAATAAGTGGGTGAGGACATTTTATCCCGTTTTGTGAAACGGCTGGACTAGCCGAGAGGATTAGCTTCCATAAGTCCAGTCTGTATACATATAAGTAGTGTATAAACAAATCAGCCTGACTTTTCCCTGTGTATAGACTTAACATTCCTTACATGCTTTGTTTCTACTTTAACTTCAGTATAGTAGCTATAAAGTTTCAGCAAAACGAATACAAAAAACATTTAAGATGTAAGCTGTATGTAAACTGTTTTTGCAGCTCTTGTGTTTGCTGTGTCTCCCCCTGCACAGTTTTAACGGAAGGCTGGATAATAACACAGTTTGGGAATGCTTTTTTTATACATTCCTTTTCTCTGGTCTCTCGCAATCAAGTTACTAGTAACTGTTGCTAGGAGAGCATAATCTGAGCATTGAGAATTCCTCACATCTACAGTAGTTGTACAATAGCCGTAGTTACATTTTTTTTAACGCTAAGAGCCACTGAGAACCAGGAGTACAAATGTCTTCTTTTTGTAGCTTATGGAAAGATTAGTACATTGTCATACTCGCAAGGAAAGGTATGTCACTTTTCTATTGCTTAAATTTATGGGGTTTTGGAAAGAGGGGTTTTGTTTTGCAATAATACAAGGAAAATTATTTGATATTTAAAAACTATATTAAAAGAGCAAGAATCATAATGAAAACTGAATAATTCTTGTCTTGTTTTAAGAGAATTATGTTCTGTGTAGCTGGGCTGGGAAAATGTGTTTGTTAGATTGTTGAGAGAAAGTTATAATAAGAAAATAGACTGATGCTGTCTCGTGAGAACTGACACAGGTTTTCCCACGTATGTCAGGTGGATTTATTGTTTTGTTTTATAAAACATAATTTGCTATCCACCTTTGTCTGCAATACGCTTGCCTGTATTGTGAAAATCGGCTCAGTAGATGGGAGATGTAGCTTCTCCCTCTGGGGCATCTTGCAACTGGTTTGTGGGATTGTAGGAGATCCAGGCTTTAGTTCCGGAGAACCCCAATCCAAATGCTTTAAGATGTCAGAAACAAACTCCTCTTCTGGAGCTGAGTGGGCTGATTTGTTGATCACCTCTGGGAACATATGAATGCCAATGTAATGCACTGTTTACAGGCCAAAAGTGCATCAAACCTATAGAGTAGCAGAATGTTTCTCATATGCCTGTCATTGACTGATGTGAACTACTTGAAATGTTCTGCATATTTCCTGTGCATAAATCATGATGTAGACTGAAGCGGTTCTGTTTAAGAAGTCCAAAAGCACTTGGACTTAATCCAGTAACCTCCTGGTCACAAGTCCCTTACCTAAATTGGCAGAGTACTAGAGGTGTAACGGTACACAAAACTCATGGTTCGGTACAAATCTTGGTTTTGGGTTCACAGTTCAGTGCAAATAAGGTACAGCAGGGAAAAGAGAATTTGTTTTGAAATTATTAAAACTGCAAACACAATTTGGAAAAGTTGCATTGTGTCTGTCAATGTCTGGATAAAACCTAAGAGACATTTATTTGCACAATTTTATGTTTTGCAAAGAGTCATATATAAATGAATGAATGAATGAATGAATGAATGAATGAATGAATGACATATAATATCATAACAACCATAATGAACTAAAACTGCGTGTTCTCTACTACCAAGTATGACTGCATATCTCTAGTGATAAACATCCCTATAGCCTATAGGTATTTTTCAGCCTGTTCTGAATTTCCTGGCAAAAGTGTCTTAATTGCCACAGGGAGACTAACTTTCAGAGGCTGTTTTTGCCTTGCTCTGGGCGTACACACATTCAGATGATGTCGTCTCAAACGAGTTAGCATGTTTGCTTCTGTTTTCAGCAACATATTCAACTTCAGTATAACAGAGCCAACAGACAGCCTTGGTCTTATCAACCATTGATTATGACTAGCTGGAACCAGTATTAGCTGTAACCAACTTATACCCACAATTAGTATAATTTTTTCCGTGGACATCTACTCGTAGATTAAGGTTCCGTCAATAAATGTATTCATTAGTTTAATTGTGCGTATCAAACCGAAAATGACAACAAATATGTGAACTGTTACAGCCCTATAGAGCACCTTCTGCCCTGTAGGATGGGTTGGTAGAACATTTGGGCAGTGAATCGCAGTGTCCTGCTAGTTCCACATTACTTCTGTTTAGTGTTAGCATTTTTCGTGTTTGTGCTCTATCATGATCACCCAGAGGATCTGTATACCTCAGCTTGTTAACCTGACTGACCAAAACATTTGTCTGGAGTCAAAGAGGGGACGCAAGATGCACCTTAATAGGGACAAAGCTACCACAGTGATGTCCCTGTGATGAATGGCATTGATATTTTTCATTAACAGAGCTTATTATTGCAAGAACAACCGTTTTCCAAAGAAAATGAATAGCTATGTCTAAATTGACTTTGATACCATTTTGACCCATGCATTCCTTTTCTTTAAGGAATTTGAAAATGTTAATGTACATGTAAGTTGTTTTGGAAAACCCATCCTTAAACCAACTAAATAATGCATGACGAAATTAGCATGTAATGAATACGCTAGGCTAGCTTCACGGGGTGAGTAAAATAATGGAAATGCTAACTTGAAGATACCAAGTCAGAATCATAATCAGGAAAAACTTTATTGATCTCGGAGGGAAATTGCTTCTGCCACAACTGCACCATTGAGACACCATTGGACACAATGAACGCTATAGAATAAGATGGAAAAAAAGTAATATATCACAAACAATATTAAATAAAATTAAATAAAATAAAATAAGATATAATATATGTCAAGTAAACTACAATATAAACTCTTTAGAAGAAAGGATATAATCTGTATTGTATAAACTACTATATATAACTATGTAACTAGTTTGCAATGTGACTACTTCACTGTGAAAGATAAATTAGCTAAAATTAGCTAAAATACTGTACACTTTACAGCAAATGTGTTTGATAACAAATATAGCTACAAAGGGGAGTCATATTAGATTGAATGCCACTTAGCAGTACGTTTCAGCTATAAAAGAGGGCTGACAATCAGCACTTTGATATCTGTGTCTTCAAAGCAACATGAGGCAACTAACAGATCCAAAGAAACCAGATAGTCAGTGCCTGTTGCCCAACATGGTGTGCAATCTGTAATGGTATGGACAGCCATCTTTATGGCAGCCATTCAGTCTGATAATTGACCTGCATAGGCCATTTTGTAGGATGAGGTGCCCCCTACAGTAAGAACATGGTTTCTTCATGATGTTCCCATATTCCAAGATGATAATATCCCCTACATGCAGCTCAAGAAATTCAAGAGCAGTTTTTCAACTGCAGGTTGAAATAAAATGCCTTGCATGGCCTCTCAAACCACCTCATTCATAACTCAAGGATGTAGAGGATTTTCTTTTTGAATAATGGTCCAATATCTCACTATGCACAGTTCACAAATCGTATAACGGCATTCCAAGGACTGAGACTGTTCTGAAAACAGAGAAGAATATTAATATATTGGTAGGTGTTTCCATTATTTTGTTCACCTCCTGTAAATAGATAAAACTCCTAAAGTATTAGCAGTAAGCAACTCTATGCTGTTGCAGCCACGTTCAGCCTTTAATTGAGTTTCCCTGAACACAAGGGTGTGGCAGTAGAGATCTACATTAAAGTGTGCTGTAGAGATTATGATAATGCCTCTTGGCAGGATCAGTTGCTCAGAAGTACACCCTTGGTAGATTGCTGGTTGTCAGAGGCTTTTAATATACTTTATCTGGTCTTTCCTGTCAGTGTCTGCTCTCTGTAAAAATTTCTTCCTCCTTTCTTCTACGTACCTGTAGTGTCTCATGGTACTTTTGAAAAGTGGACCGAATACCTTATTGTGTTTTCTTTCACTGGGAATCACCATCTCAGTATTATATGAACTTGTCTCACCGTGTGTCTTAATGAGAGTAATCTAAAGGAAAACAGTTGGAATTGTACTTAGACTGGAGTGGATGTACCTCTTGTTCTATCTTGTGGTCTGTGGGTGTATAAATCATGATAATTTTTCAAACCTATTTCACATTGTAGTCAGTGCAGCTACACATTTGTCCCATCTGTTATTAATTTGATCAGCGCTCTTATTCATGTAAAAGCAACAGCAAGAATCAACGAAATAGAGGTGCAACAATACCACTGTACTGGAAGATTAAAGAGGTTAGTCCTTGGCCTGCAGTGGAATGGAACCTTAAGACTAAACCGCCTCTTCCTTCCCATAATGCTCAGGCCATTGTCCCAGTCAGTGCCTCCAAGTAGCAACAGGTTATTTAGCCTTAAGGCAATGGAATTTAAAGACCAAGGGTAGATATGGAGCTTGATCCAGAAGAGTGATACAAGGGCAAGGGTAGAAGTGTCCAGCAGAGTAAATGGATGCTGCCACACTCTAGGGGCTGATGAGAGGCTCGTGGATTTTCGAGGTGCACCGATCCAAAATTCGGGATCAGTATCGGCACTGATCCGTACGTATTAGACAGACTGGGTATCAGCTATATGTGACCGATCCATGTCCGATACTTACTTATTTAATTTTCGGCAGTCTGTAAAAAGATAGCTGTTATTTCGTTAAATCCATTTTTGTACAATAAATCTTATAACAGTTCTTTCCCATTTTAGGTGTGTTTTTGCGTATTTCAAGCTGAACGCTAATGCTGCCACTCAGTGGGTGTGAGCACAGTGACTTTGGCCTGCTGTGACGTGGTGTGCATACCCTTCGCAGTAGGAGGAGAGTAAGAACATCAGATAAGAGGGTGACGACATTCTGGAAGTATTTTACGCTTTTTACATCAACTAGTATTGCAGTGATTTGCAATCTCTGTAAAAAAAAAAAAAAAAAGTTTTGAGAGGTGGAAGTGGCGTTTACTGAAAAATCCCACTAAACAAAGCACACGCAATTATGTGAGACAAGGTTAGTAATATGAAAAAAGCAATGGATGATTTGGGAGGCGCTAGCTTGGGCTGATTTCGCTACAGCTTGTGATTAATGAGGGGCTGCTATTGCATAAAGCGTAAGTGACGCTGTTGCCTTTGGGAGAAAAACTGTGGGGCATTTTAAGTATTCGCCACTTGTGTATACACTTTTCGAAGATATAAAAATTGAATTGCAAATGCTTCAAAAATACTTAAAACAAGATGTATTAACGAGGTGGAACAGTATGTTATGTATGTTTCTAGTAGCCTAATAAATTTTTTTTTCCATTTGTATTTACTAGATTTAAAAAGGAGCCCTGGTATTAGATCGGTACTCATATCGCCCGATAGTCTCTGTTCAGGTATCGGGATCGTAGCGGCCCCTCTATCGATCGATGCCCCGCTAATGATAATATTAAAGTAAAACGAGCTCTTATATCGGTATCAGCAATTGTGTATCAGAATTGGATCGGAACTGAAAAAATGTGGATCGGCCCATCCCTAGTGAATTTACCATCCTGAGCCAGTCCTTGCATCGGTACTCAAGTGCCAAATGGACCATTCAATGGGGTTTGTGTGAATGCAGGATTTGTACTTAGCAAAGTTTAATCCCGTCAAGCAGTCTGATCTGCAATAGTTTTGTGCAAGTAGGATGCTAGAAAAAAGGGACCAAGGGCTTGGTCCCAGAAATGTTAATAGAAAAGTATGACTTCAGATATGTATGTAAGCAAATATTTATTATTTTTAATCCAAAGTGAGACATTTCAGAAAGCAGGATAAGACAGTCCCTAGAGCAATTGTGGTTAAGAGCCTAATGGTGAAATCACTCTGTCAATTATGGGATTTGAACCAGTGATGTTCAAACCACAAGAGCAGCAGCCCAACCTGCTGAGCCACAGATGAAGAAGAATATACAGTATTTCACAAAAGTCTTAGGCAGTGAAAAGAAATGTTTAAAGCCATTTATCTGGGTAGTAAATGTATATTTGTTCAGAATTAAAAATTCAATATAACATTAGAACATATGCAAATTAAGAGTAACACAATAAAAACTAGTAAGAATTTCT
>JAAGVU020000123.1:6904961-6919169 GCA_011763525.2 Mormyrus iriodes | reverse complement strand
CATCCTAACAGGCCTGAAGTGATCATAGGCGACACTCTCTGTTTTTTTTGTATCTGTCTTTTCTTTTTCCATATTACACCCGTATCTGACCATTCTGTTCATTCATTATTCTTGACTGGTCGGCTTGATGTCAAAGTTCTGAACTAGCTGCTCCGCTTACAATGACAAGGCCCATTTTCAGAAGTGATCATATCCAACCGCATATGTGCAATCACATTTGTCTCGATGGGCCAAGCTATTCCCAGACGCTTAGCTAGGTTAGCTAAGGTTTCATGCCACTTGCTGTGGGTTACCAACAGAAACACACTTAAGGATGAATGTATATGTGTTTGCTTAGCTGATGCTCATACTTATATCGTCTTCCACAGCTTGCAGTTTTAGGTTTTACTGATGATATGGTATTTTTTTTCTGAACTAATTCAGTGTGAATGACCCGCTTAGCAAGGGCACAAGAGTGTGGCTAAAATGGTGACATTTTAATCAAAGCATTTAACCTCTGCTATGCTCATTTTATTTATTTTTTATGGAAGTTTCTGGTGTATTTTTGAGAGTGATATGAATAGGGTGACAAATATACTGTATATTAACCAGCACTACTAATAAATTTAGTGAGCTTTGATATGTCGTGATAAAGGGCATGGTACTTTGCATGTCTCATTGATAATACTATGGGATTTAATTTCTGATGCAAAAACTCCACAAATCTGCAAAATCTGAACAATGGGACAGGAACATGTAACTGTGTTATATTATACATCACATCCATGTAAATGGCTTTGGCATTATAGCAGGTTGCTGATTTTATGACGTTAATGCAGTTATGCTGTTGAAGTGCTTTACCACAGAATTTTAAAGAAGGCTAGCTTTAACGCTACGATTGGTTTATCCACAGAGGGACACTGCAAGCCCTGAAATCAATATTGCACAGTTCCTGTCAGGTAGCTGTGCATGAGGCATCGGTGGACTGAATGTAAATTTGCGGTACTGTCAGACAGTATTGGATTATGTGGATTATTTGTGCTTTGGGAAATGCTTAAACATTTAAGGAGGGGTCACATCTTCACTGGCTGTGGTTCGTTTGTTATTTTTCAGTTTTTATTGCCTGTAAATTACAGTTTAAACCCCAGTTTATAATTAATAATGCAGTGTAATATAGTACTGCTATATAGTAATATAATTAGTAGCTCTCTTGGCAGACCTGATCCAAGACCAAATATTATCCTCAGAAATAAAATCCTTCGAATGCTTAAACTCAATGAGGAAAAAGGAAAGTAGGTAAAACCTTTAATACAGCAAGCAACTAGTGGTAGGCCGATCCACCTATTTTTTTCAGTTCCGATCCGATTCCGATACACAACTGCCGATACTGATGCTGATTCCCATACAAGAGCTCGTTTTGCTTTAAAATTATTTTTTGCTTTTGTTCACATCACTCGCCTTGTCTCGCATAATTGCGTGTGCGTTGTTTAGTGGGGTTTTTTCACTAAACACTGTTTCTAACTCTTAAAACTTTTCATGAAAAAACTTTTTTTGTTTACTAAAATTGTAGATCGCTGTGCTACTAGTTGCTGTTTCAAGCATAAAAACTTCCAGATTGTCACCCTCTTATCTGATGTTCTTACGCTCCTCCTACTGCGAAGGGTATGCACATGACATCACGGCAGGCCAAAGTCACTGTGCTCACAGCCACAGAGGGGCAGCGTTCGCGTTCAGCTTGAATGCCGCAAAAAACACATGTAAAATGGGAAAGCTGTCCTGCAATTGATTGTACAAATTGATTTAACAAGAAACAGGAGCTATCTATTTAAAGACTGACGAAAATTATATAATTAAGTATTGGACATGGATCGGTCACAAATGGCCAATACCCAATCTGTCTAATAGGTATGTATTGGTGCCGATACCGATCTTGAATATTGGGTCGGTGGACTTCTATAGGCAATACTTCAGTTCATTCATCATTCAGTGCTTTTCCTAGTCAGGGTTATGGGGGGGCGGTTATAGTTTTAAAATGTTTATAATCTTCTTAGATGATACTTCTGAATAAAATCAATCAATTACTTCAAACCAATGTTTCTCTAACTGGTCGTCAGGGACCCCCTGACAGTCCACTTTTTGCTCCATTCCAGCTCCTGGTAGAGAGGAAAGTAGAGAGGTAGGGAGACAGGAGGGAGCAAAAACATGGCCTCTCTGGGGGTCCCCGAGGACAGGGTTGAGAAACACTGCTGTAAACCTCTCATGTGGTCATGTCATCTACCAAACTGGCAACCATTTCTTATTTGATACCCTACTATAAAGTTGGGCTTCCCATAGTCTTGAAAGGGATAAGTATTTAGGGGATGGATTGATGGATGGACGAACCAAAACTGAATTGTATCTATTTACTTCTTCACAACCTACTGCCTTCTCTTCTACCAGTTTCTGATGACAAAACATTATTCATATTGCTTTCATATCATATTTAAGGTGTTCAATCACACAGGAGCTTTACAGTTACAGAAAATCAAATTACCAAGTGCCGTGTGTGCCAGTGTAGCTGCATATTGCTGTAGATAATACTGTCATGGACATCAGTAATATGCCTGATGTTGTTTTGTCACGCTATTTTTCCAGATACTGTTTGCTGCAGACAGAGACAGTTTTACATTATATGGCACAACCCTTCTTTTACAGCAAGGATGATGTACAAGGTCCTAGTCGCTCTTATAGGGCTAGCATTAAGTGTGCCATGGCAGAACCCGCCAGATGTTTGTGAAGCCTCCAGACCCACACAGAAGATGCCTGGCTTTGAGCAGGAAAATCCCAATTACGTTTTGTGTATTAAAGTGATGTATGTACTGAGACAGTAGGGTCAGACAGTCCCTGGAGCAGTTGGGGATTACAGGCCTTGCTCAGGGGCCCAGCAATGAAATCACTCGGATTTGATCCGGTGACCTCCTGATCACAGACACAGAGTCCCACAGGCTTGAACCTGGGTCCTTCAGCCCAACAACAATGACCTCCAACCAACTGAGCTCTTCAGCTCAATTCCTGGAAATAAATGTATCATCTCTGTGCTGCCAAAGTGATTCCTTCATTTTAAAGGCGCCACAAATGACAGAATAAATAACTTCCTCAGACAACATGTTTTGACCGCAGCCTCTCAGATGGGATTGGCTGTGGTCTGGGATATATGATGCTCCTTGGAAAGGACAGCTGTCTTCAGAGTGCCGTTTCTGTAGGGGCTCATTAGGGGCTTTCGTTTCCTCTTTAAGCCTCAGGCCTTTTCACTTCCTAGCTCTACCGTGGAAGATCAGGAAAGCTTTCCATGAGATCGGATCTGAGGGGTCATAAGTTTTGGACAAAGGAGCCCAATTCTGACTCAGGGATGTATCGCGAGCCTGTTTGTAAGGTAGGTCTGTCCCCTGGACGAATCCTAGAAACACAGATTTGCAGCTAATAATAGGACAGTCGTGGGGTGTCTATTTAAAGGCCTGTGAGAGATGACCAGCTCCGGCATAGAGGGCATGGGAAGTCAGCCTGCATTGCTGGCCTTACATGTCTCCACCATGAGGGACCCCAGTCCTGACAATGTGGTCCTGTACGCTGTCCACATTTATCAGTCCCTACATTACTGACACCACAGTCTCTGACAGTTTTGTAGCTGGGTATACTCCTACGGATTTTATTTTTTCCATTGACGTGACGTGACGAGTCAGTTGGTCTCTGGTTTTGTAAGCTTGATGCTCACTGGTTGCTGGGAAAGAGCTGAAGAAAAGAACAATGCAGATTTTGATGGATGGATAGACCGAGGGATGGACAGATGGGACGTAATAGATATATATTTGGCATACATTCCTGCATGATGATTATTGGATTACATGGATTATCTGGGCCCTGAGATGATGGCCTGGGCTTTCTGGCATGTAAGTGTACTTTTCAAGGCCGTCTGATAGGGCATTTGCCTGGGTGCGGTCACTTCCTCCCAGGGGGAGAGCTTATCGCAGCTGTCGATTCCTGACCTCAGGGTGTCTGGGCAGCCCCGAGACTCGTGGGTGGTGGGGAGGGAGACCCAGGAACATTCCTCTGCTGTGGGCAGAGCCCTCGCCAGCCGCACCCGGTCCCGGGGGCCCCCTGGAGCGAGCTTTCTCATGACAGGAAGACTGTCTGCTCCGTGCAAGCGCCCACCCCTCCTCACCCGCCTCGCTCTATATATAGCCTCTGCCGTCATGGGACGTTGGTGCGTATTACTACACATACATGCACATTTACAACGAGTGCTTGTAAAAGAAAAAGAAAAAAATCGGTTATTATAATCCTGCCAGGAAAGCCAGGCTCACTAACAAACCAATATGATAGGCTGGTGATTTAGCTGGTTTTTTTTTCCTCATCCCATCCATACTGTCAACACTGTGTTTGTTACAGATAAACACATACTACTTCTTACGTGCCTTAATGTTACTGTTTACCATGAAAGCTCCCTAAAATGCGTCACAGAGTTAATTTTGGAAGAATACTGTATGCAACGTGATGTATATCCACTGCCTACCACCCGCTTGTCCTGATCAGGGTCGCAGGGCTGTTTATATAAAGAATGATACTAATATTATTTTGTACTGGAGCCACATACTCCTGACCTCAGCTGAAGTCTTTATGCCATATGCTGGATCGTTTGCTGACCGATATCCGAATACCGTTAAACATATGGTAAATGTATCCAAACAGTTCGTGTCAGCTTCGTAATTTGTGAGAACTTAAATGATTTCTAGTGATGCCAAATTATCATGCAGTTTATTTTAAGAGAACATGAAAACTTTCAGTATGAGCCCTTAACTTCTTAAAATGGAAGGAGAGATGTACATGTGATGCCTAAGTGACTGTGGGAACATCTGCAGTAACAATGCTCATGCCAAGACTAAGGACACGAAGGGGGAAAAAAACACACTAGGGAAAAGTTGAAAGTCCTAAAATAAAGTTCAAATTGGCGGGGGGGGGGGGTGCTTTTCCACTGGTCCTGGAAAAATATGTCTACATGTGTGAACCTGTTTGCATGTTTTTCTCCTGTGGTGATATATAGAGCCACCCACCCCCTGCCTCTGTGCAATGATCAGAATCACTGCAGTCGAAACTCCAGTCATAATATACACTAAATTAAGAAATTCCTGGTGTAAGGAAGAAATGATTATAGTTGCTTTATGGGTTGTATGCTATTATTCTGCTGTTCTCTCTCTTTTCCTGTTCCTGTTCAGTACAGGTCAGTTTTTAACTCTGGTGTCTTTCCTATCATAGCTGTATACTCAAATTATACAGGGGTTGTGTTTTTAAGTATTGCATAAAGACATGCAGTGAAATTTTATGTTAAAATCCATTTTAAAAACAACTACTATACCCTTGCAGTACTTTGTGTGATTGTTCAGCAACCAGTAGTGTGCATGTAAGCCCACAACAGACAGAGATAAGTACCAAGCAACAGATTATGTGTAACTGATGTTTTGAATAAGTGAGATTTTAATATATTTTAGATTTAGATTTTAACTGGAAGTTAGTGTGTGAAGCTGGGAGTGTTGAATGTACGTAAGATATAACAGTGTGCATTGAGTTATGCTGCTATACCACTGTTCATCCTACCATTTGAAGCAGCACCAACACCTTCCTGCCATCACCTGTCTGCCCTCTGCTCCGTGACAATATAATTTGACCTCCTCTGCCAGCCCCTGGAGGATGGGCTCCCCCTTTGAGTTTGGTTCCTCCCAAGGTTTCTTCCTTCTAGGGAGTTTTTCCTTGTTGCTATCGCCTCTGGCTTGCTAACTGGGGGCTTTGGGCGGAGATAATGTAAAGCGCTTTGAGACAATGTAATGTTGTGAAAATGCGCTATACAAATAAAATTGACTTGACTTGACTTATGTGTTAAATAAGAAAAATTAGTAAGTCTATAAATGTGTAATGTTGTTATAGAAAATATAAATGTGAAAAAATCAAAAACAGCAGCGGTGAGGAAACTAATCTCAAGAGAGCTGCCTGTCAGCTCTGGGTCTGACCCAGAAATTTGAGCAAATCGTGTGAAGGGAGTTTTGGTTCGGCCGGCCCATTTCTGGGTCAGCCTGGCATGTTCAACTGGGGCCACTCAGCCGTCTGGACTGAGGCTGGTTCTGAAGAGAAGCACATTTCACTCAGTCAGTGTTTCAGTTGGAAATGAAGACAGGAACAGGAAACAGACAGAAGGTTAGCGATGATTTGGCAGGAATATGCAGCAAAATATGGGGAACAGCTTGGGTAGAACCACTGTGAGTAGCCAGGCTAAGCTACAGTTTAGTATTGAGATGGCATCCCTTTCACTGGCCATCAGACTCTTTTGTTTGTCCCATATTATAGTGCTGGTTATATGACGGCTAGGCCTACTTTATACACCATGAGAAGATAGGCTGAGTAAGTATGCTGAAATAAAACCTTACATTTGGTAGAACCATCATGCAAAGAATGAAGTGGGCTAAAAAGTCTTTCTGTGAAATACTGTTTTATGCAGCCTTTGATTTTTGTGGGTATGTTCATCATGACCTCTGAACAGCAAGTGATGGACGGTATCATTTTAAATTCATCTAGAATTTTGACCGAAATGAAAAGAAAAGTGGTCCTTTATTAAAGTGAATTACTTTAAATAAGGCAAATAGCTTATTTATAGATGTGCTGAGTATACATTTACATACATGTGCTCTTAATTAGGGGCGACAGTGGTTAGCACTGTTCCTCCTCACCTCTGGGACCTGCATTTGAGTTTGCACGCTGGCTCCGTGTGCGTGGAGTTTGCATGCTCGCATGCTCTCTGTGTTGTAGGGTTTCCCGCCTAGAGTCCAAAAACATCCTAAGATGAATGGAGTTGTTGAATTGCACGTAAGTGTGAATGTGCGCATAGGACAAATGGGTATAGAGGATGGATGGATGGATGCATGCATGCATGCATGCATTTAATTATATTTCAATTGATTACCAGATTGTGGAAATTGAGAATACAATATTCTGACCGATTCTCATTCTTGTTTGTTTAATTTTAAATACAATGGCTCTGGCTTATAATTTTATTATTCATTTCTGTTTTCTCCATCTTATTAAGATTAGCTATAAAGCTAACTATAATAAAAATATAAAGTGGATTTGGATTGTGTACAGTTTACTTTAAAATGTGCTCTGAAGCAGAATTTGAACTGAAAAGATTAAACTGGATGACTTGCATAATTGCATAATAAAATAGTCAGTATGAATCATATTTGGGAATATTCTTTAATAATTGATTTGCTTCAATAGAGATTTGAATCCCACAAACACCTGATGCTATGTGCATGTGGATATTTGTGGTAAGGAGAATCAACCTAAAATGAATACAGTCGAGCCTCAAATGAGTCTGATGTAATATCAAGGGTCATTTCTCATCACATCCTAAATGTGAGGCATCTAAAAAAATACTGTCAATACTGAAAACGTCTTATAAAAATCACTGGTGGTCTTTTAAGCCTTAAAAATTGCTTCTCAAATGTAGCATTCCACAGCTACTTAAATAATTTAATTCAGTTATTACTGTAAAAAAGTTCTTATGAAACATCTCATTTTTTTCAGTAAGCATATTTTCAACAAACAACTTAATTGACGTTATAATTCAAAATCAAGCATCTTGCATTCTCTTTTCTTTCTTTTTAACGATTTTGTTTTATCAAGAAAGGACATGCCATAAGTATTCTCATGAAGTATCTCTCCTGGGCACCATGGGCTCCATGAGAGTATGGTGGAAATAACAGGAGTCTCACACCTCCAGCGCCTTGGGGATTTGCATCCTCACACTGTGTGCGTGTGTGTGTATGTGTGTGGAGTTTGCATGTTCTCCTTCTGTCACATGGATTTCTTTCCACACTCCAAAGACATGCAGTTAAGCTAACTAGTGCCTCTAAATTGCCAGTGACGTGTGAATGTCGCGCATGTTGTGCTGGCATTCCATTCAGGGTTCCCCCAGCCTTGTGCACAATGCTGCCTGGCTTTCCCTGTGATCCTAACCCCTGGATGGATAATTGTGTAGATATATTAAGCACAATCAAAGTAGTACTAAAGTTGTATGACGTATTATTTGTGTTGGCGGCATGATGGCTCAGTGGGAAGTGCTGCTGCCTCACGCCTCCAGGGTTGGGGGTGCCTCCTGCTGTGTGTATGGAGCTTGCATGTTCTCTTTGTGTCATGTGGGGGTGTCCCAGGCTTCTCCTGCATGTGGTTAAGCTAACTGACGTATCTATATTCCACAAACTGAGTGTGTGTGTGTATGTAACCAGTGATGAACTGGCATCCCATCCCATCAAAGATGTACTATGTGTACTTTGCCGCCTGGGATAAGTGGTTGGGAGGTGGATGATGTGCATGTCTATGCATCAGGGCTAGGTAATATTCTAGTAAAAAAAAAAAAATCAGAATAAACAATAACATTGAGATGTGCAACACCCCCCCCCCCCACACACTCCACACTCACACACACACACACACACACACAAGGGGGACCAAGCAGGGAACTTGTGTTTTTTATAGCCATTTTTAAAATAATATCAAATTTTCATGATGACTATGTACATGTATACTCTGTTCCCACTATATATATGGGTGTGTGTGTGTGTGTGTATATAGAATATAAATAGGAATGTGTGTGTTTTCTTTTTAACTGCGTTGGAAACATAAGCTAGAACGCTGAACTGAAAGCAAGCTAACAAAAATGTACGAATTGGCTATCTTCTGTGTAGCCTAAGCCTATTTCCTCGACAAACACGATAATTGCTGGTTATTCACTATCATATATCATCGATTACCGATAATGTCATATCACCCAGCCCTAGACTGTGTACCACCTGTAGTGAAATCATATTTTATTGCTGAGTATTTTCCTGTATGCTTATTGAACATACAGACTGATTAAGAACCACCAGCAATGCGTGCTGTGGATGATAATGATGATGATATTAAGAAAAGAAATTGTATACTAATGAATTTCAGAGCACGTTTTATACTCTCCATAGACTTCCAATACAAATCAGGAAATGAAATGAAATCTTTTCATGATGTAAGCTGGGGGATTTCTTGGAAATTGGATAGTGAGCTGTTTGTTCACAATGTATCTAATTCAATTGGATTTGGATCAAATTGTCGGATAATGAACAAATGAATTTGTAATTTTGCTTGTGTCTTTATGGTTGGTCAAGAAAAGTAGCAGCTGAGTTTCACTGAGTTTTGTAGACAAGTGCCTTGCCAGTAAAGAGACCCATTCCAAAGCTCATTGTTAACGCCATAGTTTGAATCATAAATAACTTCATTCAAAAATAGTAAATGACTTATGTTGAGGTGGAATACAAATTGGCATTTCCGTGCTGTGGGTAAGACTCATGAGTGGTTCCTACAGAGGTACAAGACTCTGTCAGCCTGCTAGATGGCGCTGTCCGTGCACATGCAAGGTGACCTGTGTTGTGTAAAGAAGGCAATCAGATTGCCAGAGTGCATATCAGAGAGCACTTACTGTCTTAATGGGGTCTGAGCCAAATTAACAAAGGCAAAGACTGGAGTCAAAGGTAAAGTCAGGACAATGTCCTTCCCCCTGCTGGTTTCTAAAGAATATTAAGGACTGATTACTATAAGAAATGAATTTTGGGG
This sequence comes from Mormyrus iriodes, assembly GCA_011763525.2. Lineage (NCBI taxonomy): Eukaryota > Metazoa > Chordata > Actinopteri > Osteoglossiformes > Mormyridae > Mormyrus > Mormyrus iriodes. The sequence continues at coordinate 6,909,521 of JAAGVU020000123.1, read as the reverse complement.
AACTCAATGCCATGTGCATATCAAAGGTGACTTTTGAATAGGCTTGATGGCATTGAAGATTTTAAGTTTGCAGATCTGAGACTTTGAAGATGGGAGATTTAGTAATCATGGTCTCTTGAATTAGGGAACTATTGGTCTGACCTCATGCCAGAATGATTCCCTGCTGGAAAATGAACAGATGATAAAATTACATCCCTTGCTTTTGTGTCATTTTTGGGTCCATGGTTAATGGACTGAGATTTCTAAAGAAGGTTTTACCATAACTGCAGTCCTGAGTCCAGCTATTTAACTGTATGTTCTTCACATTACATAACAATCAGAATCAGAATTCACTGTAATGGCCATGAACACCTGCATATACTAGGACTTTGTCTTGGCAATACTGGTGCATACATTCACAAACAACACAGAACATAAATTAAGAAAAATAATAAAAATAGTAATGACATAAAATAGAAATAAAATAAAACAAACACAGAATATTGCTACTAATTTGCTACATTGTGTGTCATTGATTTGTAGATAAACTGGGATTGTGGTCATCTTTCTATCTAATATATTTTGTGCAAGGTTAACTGACAAAATTGAATTGAATTAGGAGAAAATGTGAAGCATTACTGAGCTGAGGGTCATGGACAGTATGTCAGAGAGGATCCAAAACCATGATGATTTATCTCCAGTGACCTAACCTCACATCCGTCGGTTAACAGACGGCCCCGCGTATGGGACACTAATTATCCTGACCGAGCTGCTTCAAAAGCCATCGGCTCATTTTTCACTGAAAGCTTAACCCAGAACATCACGGACTTTGGGGCTAATGGTAGTGAAGTCGCCGATCTGTGTTAGGATGCAGGAGGCTTAAAATGGAAGGATAGCTAATGTTTTTCAGAAACGATACTGCCGTATGCCTTGTGGATGGATAATTTAGTCATGCGAGTTCATGAACCATTCTTTTTATTGCCATAATACTCATATACATTTGTATTGGATGGTCTCAATCCAGTTGATATAAGGTTCTATTTCTGAGAGAAAGGTTACCCTGGTGGATATTACCCATTGGTTGAAACCCCCTGGGAAATACCCTGTCACTGTGAAATGATCAAACTAACCTAAGGTCGTGTAGGGTCCGATCAATGTTTTTTCTCTAGTGACTGGATTCCCTGCGGCACCGTTAGATTATTGCATCACGGCATAGCGATATGTGATCGACACACTGGCCCTTTCACAGGAAGACCAGGACTGAACTTGTTGCTCTGTAGGTTTTCCTCCCATGTCTGAAGTACCTTACGGAAGCATTTGGGAATGCTCGGCACAGTCACCGGCACTCCTGTTCTATCCCCTCTTGTTCCAGCCCGTCATCATTCCAGCCTGGTAAACCGCTGCCATTTTCAGTGAGATTCCATTTGAATATGGAAAAAAGGATTCTCTTTTTCTACTGACTTCCGCTTTGCATATTGAAAGAATATGAGCTTGAGTCTTGTGCTGCAATGGTGGACTTGTCATGTGATTCCTCCATGGCCTGAAGCATTGCATTAAGCTGTCCTCAGCAATGCCTGGGCAATTTAACATGCCTTCAATGTGAATGAACTCAGTGGCACTCAAAAAGCCGGGTGTCTAGCACTGGGTTCCAGTGCCACTCGGACTGAATGGAGCCTCGAGCAGCTAAGGCTGTGGCAGCCCCACCACGCACTTTGTTGGGCATTCTTTCATGGAGTAATACAAGAGGGCTGACTCCATAAAATAACCAAATGCCATTATGCCCATGATGTGTTTTTGCTGCACTTTTTTGTCTTACTTTGTCTTTATGAGCATTGACGATAAAAAGGCTCTACGACGCACAGCTCGGAGTGCAGAAAATAATGGAAAATCATGGCTATCAGATGGCGGTTTCTTACATTTCAACCAATGGAAAATACTGCCCAGTGGAAAGAGACCTTCTAGCCCTGGGAATAAATAACTTGATAATGCTAAGGGCGGTCTCAAAGAACAGCTTAGGAACCCATTAAAGTGCCTCGCGAGATATTATCAATGAAACCATGCAGACAGAACGGACAACATGGAAGAGACCCATGCGCAACCTTCCAAAAGAGTGCCACCTCCTAAAAATAGACAGAAGCCGCTCACTCCAGGGGTTACTCGATTCAATTAGAGTGCATAATTAATTAGCTGTTTATAATGATTACATAAGCAGCAGTGAGGCACCCCTGGGACGTGGCTCCATCTTCCTGAAAAATTGGTTTGTGTGCTTCTGGGAGCTGGTCTGTGACACATTAGCATCTCATTTGACGACCCCACGCTCCTGTTATTCGATTAGGTCGCCAGCCAGAGCTCGGGCCGAGGCAACGGCTTTTCATCTACGTCTGAGTGCTGCACCAGTGTTCTGCATTTCAGACCTCCCCTGCTGTTGTTTATGGCACATGTTCATTTCCCATCTAAAAATGGCACTTATATTTAAAAAATATACAGTCGTAGCCCAGCTTCTGGAGAAGTTGCCATGCAAATCAACATTATGAGAAAATTCTCAGCTTAATTTGTTTTGCATGGCTTTTAGCATCTATAGCTACACATTTAAACAAACTCATTTTCCACAGCTGAACAAAGACAAACACCTTTTACAGCTGAGAAGCAGTTGAAGATAAATACAGCAGGATAGCTATTTAGGCATAACTATAGCATTTCTTGAAAATTTCTTAGCTTGTCCCTTAAGCTATTCAAATGATTTATTCTTAGCACTGCAAATATTTCTGTGCTGTAAAAATGACTGTCAGTGGCTTTTTTGCATGGAAATGCTGGGTTTACCTGCCAGGGAATGGTGATATAAAGAAGGTTGGGTGCAGGAATTTGAATGGGCAAAAGATCTTCAGGATATGTTTGCTGGGATATGTACAGCTGCTACTTGATGGCTATTACCAAACAAGCAATGAAATACTTATAGCTGGCCTAGTTTGATGACATGCCCAAAGGGCCGATGGAGGCCGAAGGAGCGAGCTGATGCTGGGGTAGCGTTGTTCCAAGGGCTGCGTTTTCATTTCATTATGGGAGGCGTAATGCACCAGCCATTCTCGAGGGCGTAGCCCTGGCGCAATGCCCAGGCTGCGTCCTGTGTCCTTCCCAGCAGCGGTCAAAATACTCCTCAAATTTTTGCAAACGGCATGGACAGGCGATCTGTTTCATTTGGAAGACGATCCACCAAGATGTCAAAAATGTGTTTCATTGATGATTTGTAAATAGCCGTTACAGAATCAAGTCTCCCTTAGGAAACAGAGAGATTTTGTAGCAAGCTCCTCAAGGACCTGACCAGCAGAAGAACTGAGGAGATAGGGCATATTGTTAAGCTGCAAGCTGAAGCAAACTCAGTTCCCAGTCCAGCAGTGGAATCAGGGTAAATTTGGCCTTTCAGCTCATTTACATTTTCTTCTTGGTCTTCAGATTTCCTCATTGGTAAAAAGTCTGAAAATAAGGGGTCCACACAAAGTGGCCTCTCTTTACATCTCAGTATCACTCTTTAAAACGCTAATGTACAAATACAAATTTTTAAGCAACCTTTAAAGAGAAATACCAAATAAAATAGCCAGTTTAATTTGGCATTTAGGCCCTGTAAAGTGATGTTTTGTTGCATTTTTATTTCCCTGTGTGCTCAGATTAAAACAAGAAAACGTTCATAGTTGAATTTTCTAATGTCCAGTTAATATTCTGGGTATATCTCATCACAGAGATTGAGATTTTGACAGTATCAGATCTAAATGTCATACAAGTTCCCGGCACATGGACATTCTCATGTGATTTTATAGTAGGCAAAAATGTTTTTATGTTTTCCCTTAAGGCAATGGAACAATTTGATCAAGAGGAATTTTCTTACATTGCTCATTGATTTTTATTATCACTGGCTAACTTAATATTACCTGTGACCCTGTACCAGTTGGAGGGTGAATGGATGGAAACACAATATTATGAAATATAATATATCCATCTTCAAAGTGCCTTAGGTGTTCATTGTTAGGAGATTATGTATCATAAGCTTAAATATTAGTATCACGTTGGTATAAGCTCACCTTTGAGACACTTAGCTAATAGTAATGCCTTCCAAGTGTCGAACTAGAATACTGTACCTTTATCTGTCAGATTCTCTTGTGTCAGCAACATGTCTGCTGAGAGGACCTCTCTGGTGATTTACAGATAAAATTTTCAGTTTCTTTCTTGGTCCAGCCTGTCTGACATTTACCTAAATTCATAATGCTGCTGGATAATGCAGATTTTTTATTATCAAAAAAAAATCATGCAGGCAGTAGTGAGCTTCAGGTAAATCTGTGCAAACCCCATATTACAGAGGGATCAAAAGTGCGTTAAGCTATACTCTGTATTAACAGGGTGATGGATAGATGGATGGATAGATGGGCTGATTTTTATTTTACTGTCCTGGCCTGTGTTATGGCTTTGGGTGAGGGTAGGAATGTCAGGGGGAACCTCCATGATGGTGGAATATGAGTCAGTGACTCATGCAACAGATAAGCAGAATACTTCTTGATGTCCACTGTCCTCCATTGTCCACTGTCCTCCATT
>JAAGVU020000123.1:6875970-6904861 GCA_011763525.2 Mormyrus iriodes | reverse complement strand
GAGTCAGTGACTCATGCAACAGATAAGCAGAATACTTCTTGATGTCCACTGTCCTCCATTGTCCACTGTCCTCCATTGTCCACTGTCCTCCATTATCCATTACCTGTACACGCATCCTCTTTTGCAACTGCCTCCAGTGCGTCCAGGGTCTGTCCTGTGATGGTAGTCGGCATTCCTGGAGTTTGTTCAGGCAATTTGGACCATTAAATAGATGCAGGATCGAAGCGATTCCCTCCCAAAGACTCTAAAATATTCCCAGTTGTTGATTATGTTTAAAAGTGGTCATTATGAGGGAGGCATCCCAGACTGTGAGGCAAAGCTGGGACAGATATCCATGGCTCAGAATGAGGTGCTTAATGAGGCCACAGCTGATGTCTCCTCTGATGTTCCCTGTCTGGTCGACGCTCTCCACCTGCAGCTCTGTGGCTGCTTGGGTGAAGAAGGTATACCAGAGCGATTCTGCTGTCTCCATGTTATCACAGTTGCCACCCCCTCGCCCGCTTTGGCGCAGCTGTCCCTTTATCGGTTCATCCCTTAGCACCTTCGTAGGCCAGTGACCCGTACACGTGTCTCTATCCAGCTGCATGTTGTCGTACTTTATTTCTACTGGGTATATGGTGGGTCACACTCCACATTATTTCTCGGTGTCAACTTCCCCCTTCTTTGTAACATCCCTCTCCTTTCATCTTTCATTCTTCCTGGGTGGGTGTCCTCACCAGGTATGCCTTGCTGTTATGGTAGTTATGGGAGATGCTTCTCAAAAGAAAACATGCAAAAAAAAAATAATAATAAACAATACCAGCTAATATAATATCACAGGTGCTTTCAAATACTATGGATTTGCTGTTGATCAGGATTTACAAAGCAACTAGTTATTCATTTCTTTTTAATACAGGTAACGAACGGTTGATTGTACTGACAGTTTAGGTCCAGCTAATCTGGACAACATGTATTTTCAGATTGATTTACTATACATGCCCCATAGATTTTAAAACTAATAATAAAAATAAAGTTGAAATCCATTATGTTACCACTAATTACCTCCTTTAATTTTCACTTTTGTTGTCTTATTGTTACTTTGTAATGTGTGTATTGCTTTTTAATATCTAACAAGGCACTGGTCTGATGCTGTATCATATTAATATTCATACTGTGGGTTTTTTTTTACTCTCTTCCAGAGAACAGATTACTTTCACATGCCCATTAAACTCCATAGAACACACCGATAAACAGGTAATCAACCCAATGCCACTGCCTTCTGTTCCAAGTCCAGGATACATGAAGGAGTGCCTTCTGCCACACAGTTAGCGAGTTGGCGGGTGGGTGGGGGGATGTCGGCAGGAGAGAAGGTGCCCTTCATGTCACCGGGGCCTGAAGCCAATCTAGGACACGAGCTCCTGTCAGATACATCCCCCCCCCATGCGGAGGCAAGTTTCAACAGGATGCGACAAGCTGGTCGTCCCCGTTAGCATGCCACACTGCTCTTCCTCCCTCCAGCTGGGCCGGACGTTCAGGGAGGTAGTTGGGGGGGGGCAGGGAAGGACCTCTACTCAAATGCAGACTTAATCAGCCCCCGCCTGTGCGACAGGCCCTCCTCTCTCATCATATGCAAATATGTGTACTGGCCAGCGTGAGCCCCAGAGAAAGATGGCGCCACCATCTACGGCCTCTAGGGAATTGCTGTCTTCCCCATGAGGACCATTCTCTACACTGTGCTCCTTGCTTTCATTCTTCGCATAATTTTTACATCATCACGTTATCATTTCTGTCCATCCGCCCATCTTCCAACAGCTTATGCTGGTCAGGGAGGCAGGGGGCACAGAGCCTACCCCAGGCAGCCTTCGGCACAAGAATGGCCAACACTATACATGGGATGTGAATGCGGTGCAGGGTTTCAGCAAAAAATTTGTATCCTCACAACATCAAAATAGGTAGGAAAGAAGTTTAATACAAACATATTAATATAATTTCCAAGCAAAAATGTTGTAAAAAACAAAACAAGGTGATGCATGATCTCCTTTTAATTATACTGAATGCCTAAAACTAATTATAAATTTGAGCTCTCCGCATAATACAGTGTCCACTAATGTCCAATAAAAATGATGAACATTGACTAAAGTCTCCTGACATTATTCAGAAATATTAAGCGGACTACTATGAAAAAGTGTCTATATGAGGTACACTGATGGAGCTTTGCCCACTGCATTTGTGTTATAAAAAATAGAACAGGACACATTTAACCGAAGGAAAAAAAACTGCCAAAGTATGTTTTCCACGTATAAAGGGCACTTTGCACATGCTGTGCATGAACCAAGTGCTGTGAGGAAATGAGTACAGTGTGTACTTTATGCTTATTAGCAGCCCTGCTGTGCTGCTGTTCACTGTATGAATGACAGCCTACAGGTTAGCGTAGCTTGATAGCACACTAATTAGCCAGAAAGTGATGCAGCAGACTGACATCCCTGTCCTTCATTATTACTGTCCATATTGCAAGATACACAGCTTGTTTACTTACTCTAAAATGTATGGCTTCCAAAGAAAATCCTTAGCCCAGATATAGAGACTGCAGCAATGCCTGTGGTAAGATAAGGGTGAGTCACAACATGCCAAATTGTCATTTAGGCGATATCACAAAATATTGATATCTCTGATCACTAGCACAGATTTCCATATAGTATTTCTAAAATATAGTCACATTATATATAATCTTCTCAACTTTATTAATTTAAAATTAATTAAATATTTATTAAATAAATATATACAGACACATCCATCTTCCCACTGTTTACCTTGATATTAAGTAGACTACTATGGAAATGTGTATATGAGGTGCACTAATGGAGTTGTGCCCACTGCATTTGTGTTTAATCCAGATTAATACATTATATAAACTTAACCTCTGATGTTTCACCACGTTTTCGTGGTGGGTCCCCCACAGTTCTTTACATGTATTACAAATTGCAAGCTTTGTGTCATCTTCACCCACAGTGAAGAATTTCCACACTAACGACACATTAGCGTTCGGCTGTGTGTGCGGCCATTGCCTGCGCTGCCGTGCGAATGACGTATTACTCATGCGTACAATGTGCATATTGAGACGTCATCATGTCGCCTTCCAGCTAAGGCATGTGCGACAACATTGTGTTAGCTTTTCACATACTCTGTCCCCAGTACTCATATATACTGCTGTATTTTAACGCAGCTCAAAGTATTTCATTTATTATTATCTATTCTATTTATATTTACCATTGCACTGGAAAATCACAGGCTATTAACATACACACAAAGTCATTTAAAGTTGCGGTTACCTTTTAAACTATATGCATATTTTCCAGGAAAAAATATATAATTGCAAAAGAACAAAGCTTGACCGAAGGCATAGGATATGTTAACTGTTAATAAATGTATAGGAAACTGTGCGCTAGGTCAGGTTGCTGCTACAGTAACTATTTACATCTTAATTTAATGGTCATACAGATGAACTATGGCCATATTTATAAAAACTGCAATTGGTTATTTGATCTGATTTCTGATTTGTACCAAAGCGAGGGCCCGCCTGTATAGCTTCTAGAAAGATCCATGTTAAGGGGTTTTCAGGCCAAACGCGGCGAGCGTTGCGCTCGCCGCAAGGTTTGCGCGACCCTCCAAACAACAACGGTTGGCGCTCAACGCGCTGCGGTAGCCGCAGGGTTCTACGCAGAATAGGCGTGGTTTTCAAAACTCGCTCCTGTCATTTCGTGGTTGTCCCAGCTTGTGGTCAGTCACTACGATGTATATATATATCGCATACTAAAAGATAGTAAGCTTGTGTCATATAGCTCTGAGAACTCGACATGAACAATATAAGTTTCTCCTCCATTTTGATTTAGGTCCCCAGTTCGGTGCCTTGTTTGTACTAGTCGCACGACAATGCGTCACAGGCGCCGGTCTTCGCAGCGCTTGCGCTTTGCTCGGCGCAGCGCAAAACTTCTTGCGCCGAGTAAACCATAGGAATTAACCGGTTTCAGAGCGCCGCGCAGCGCATGCAGCGTTGGGTCTGAAAACCCGTTTAATATACCTGTTCCGCAGAGGAATTCCGTTGTTTGAAAGATCACTTGCTTTGTGATTGGGGGAGAACAACCAAGGAAAGTTTCTGATTAGTCAGTCGATTAGACGTTGGCATACTCCAGGCACATACGCAGATCATTCATTGTCACGTCTGTCTCTCAGAATGATCAGCTCAGCAGCTGAACGGCCCCAGGGAACGCTCCCTCTGGGAGCTCAGCTCACTTCCAAATTGACGACAACGTTGTACAGAGAGTAGCTAAGTTTTGAAGCTAGGCGCTTTTTGAAAAGAAAAAAAAAGTCGCTGAAGGGGTCTGAAAAGTCGCTAGATCTAGTGACAAAGTCGCTAAATTGGCAACATTAATTGTCACCCTCTTATCTGATTCTTACGCTCCTCCTACTGCAAAGGGTATGCGCATGACGTCACAGCGGGTGTAAGTCACTGCGCTCACACCCTCTGAGTGGCAGTACCTGACTGCCGCTGGAATGCCGCAAAAACACTTCTAAAATGGGAAAGAGGTGTCGTACCATTGATTGTACAAATCAGTTTAACAAGAAATAGCTATCTTTACTGCCTAAAACTAAATAAGTAAGTATCGGAGGTGGATCGGTCACATATGGACGATACCCAGTCTGTCTAATAGGTATGGATAGGTGCTGATACTGATCCCGAATATCGGATCGGTGCACCTCTAAATGTTATGGAGAAAATCCAGGCTGTAACCTCCCCCTTCTAATATCATTGTCCTGATCATGAAAATATTCTTGAGTTCATATAATGCGTAATACTTGGGGATCTTCTCTCTCCTTGCATAGTTTGAGTAAACTTCAAGATTTTAATTTCAGTCTTCTTTTTAAAAGAACAAAGGTTTGCACATAAAGTCTCCTTCATGTACAATCCTGCTACTTAGTCAAACCACTTCATTGCATAAGAGATGTTTGGTCCTAACTTTGAAACTGAGTGAAATTATCAGGGTATTATGTGACAAGCATCATTCACAGGAGCGATATGGCTTGTTGCATAGCAACAATAACTGGGACTTTTCGGTGCAGTGGATTGTTCTGTCATAAGAACATAAGAAGTATTATAAATGAGAGCAGGTCATGTAGCCCATCTTGCTCATTTTGATATTTAATAACTACTTACAGAACTTTATTTAGTGCTGACATATGAATCTATTGAGCTTTTTTAAATAAGTATTTTCTTTGTTCTGATCTGAAGTGTCTAGTTTCTATTTGTGGTTCTTGAATCAGTACAAATATTAAATTATCCCTCAGGGCTCATCTGTAAACGCTCAGGATTTTTTCACATGTGAATTGTATTCCAGCAACTCTTTTGCTTGAGATGGAAAGATTTTGTACTTTGAACTTCTGTGGCAGCAAATCAGCTTTAGGAAACTTTCTGATGAGCCTATGTTGAACTTTCTTTAGTGAAGTGGTCTTCCTATTATGGTCTAACAGTCAAGAAGATATAAGAACGTCTATGAAAACACTCAGATTGTTGCTATTTTCAGTCCCATATACAGTATACTATCTGTTACTACTAACTTGCTATATCCTGAGTGTAATATTTTGCATATTAATAATAAGGTTACCAGTTTATATCACTGGTTGGATATTGCCATGGTGCTCAACCACAATTGCTCCAGTAGCCTTGGCTCCAGTTGCCTTGGATGAAAGTGTCACCCAAACTGCCGATGAATGTGACAAAAAGTGTGACAGAGATCAAAATTAGCAGTGGACCCCCGCAATTACAGCAAGCTAATGTTCTTTAGGAGTCTTGCGCAGTCTCTTCACACTTGCTGTCCATGGAGTCTGGTCTGAGAAACCTGTGCAGAAAATTGTGGAACAAAGTCAGTAATAAATTGGTATCATCCAGTAGAAGTTCCTATTGATTCTCATGCAGCATATTTGTCAGTGTAATTTAGTTCTTTTATCTAGCATAACTCAAATTGTCTTGCGTAACAGTTTTATTTGTTTATATATTTGGTTATTTTCCAAAAAGGAATTGCATTAAGTATTGCACCATTCCGTACAGCATCAGCTCGAAGGCTACTCCTGGTACTTGGTACACTTCATAAGATTTAGGAATATATTTTATATTTTGAAGTGTTTATTTGTTGTATGATTCTGTTGATCTTGTTTATCAGTGCCAGTGTTGGGATATTAAACAATCTAGGGTTATTAAAATATATCGTTATGTTACTAAATGATTTCAATGCCAGCAGTTCAGTAAATGCAGATTGCTGACATGGTTATGGACACTATTACTGCATTTGCTCAGTAATTCTCTCTTTAAACTATGGAAACCATCTTTTCTTTGTCTTTCCGATAACGCTCAACTGTATGTTGATTCAGATAGCATGTTTATTATGCAATGCTGGAATAGAAATTAACCTCATTGGTGTAGTAACATTATGTCAGGGGTTAATTAGCAGGTCTGTTCATTGCTCTGGGTTCAGGCTGGTTGCCGGGTTCACTTCTATTCCAAGGGCTTTCCACCTGCTTGGCACTGGGCTATTGGTGTGGCAGACCTCCTCTGATTGGCTGGTTATAATTGGAGTATAGCTGCAGAGTCAGTCGTGACATCTTTTCTGCGGGATGCAGGGAGAGCACTGCTGGGTTCCTTAAAATGGCTCACACCCGGGTCTCCCTGTCGTATTGGCACGCAGCGTCTGTGTGTAAGTGTCGGACTTCATCTTAAACCCCCAGAACATAGAGCGGGGGAGGGATTCAAATCCCCGAACCTGCAGGTGGGAGGTGACAACACTATCCACTGAGCCACCACTCTGCCTCTCTTACCGCTTTGTTAAACCTGAATAAATATGAATTTTGCCGGCGAATGGAGAAACATACTTTTTGAAATGCAGCCCACCCCACGGGCGTGGAAATGTTCTCTTCAACTGAAATTCCCAGAGAAGCACTCAGGTGGTGTGTAGAACCAGTTTTAGCAATTCTATTGCCCCAGGCGGAACCAGTACGTAAGGGACACAGAGAAACCATCGGTCCTAATGGCCAAAAAGATAGAATCAGCTCAGTCAGACTTTAACATTTGTACCAAACCTGACAATGACAAACAACCCTGTTTTCTCTGGTGTCTCATAGGATTAATGTTAAAATAAGAAAACACCTGAACCAAAAAAAACACTATGAGATGTAACTAAAATAAAGGAAATGATTTTTTTTCCATGTACAGTCCTCATAGCCATGTCTGTATACCAAGTTTTAAGATTGACATTTTACAACTTGATGTGTCTGCACAGATAAGTACATGAAATATGAATATCCTGTTAAATATTAAAGATACCTGACTGTAAACTTGAACCTGCCCTAGAGAGATGGCTGTAATGAAACAGATGTTATTGAGGGGGGTACTGTCACTACTTATTGCAGTTTTCTTATCAGTTTTTAACTACTACTAACTCATTATCTAAACTGAGTGACATAATAAACTTCCTATTATGTTAAGTGAGACTATTTAATAGCTACTGTAGCTGCCAAGAATATTTATAAAGAAAAGTGCATCTTCTCCTGTACAAAGGTTAGCTGTTTCAGTACAAAATGAGTTTTGGTCTTCAGAGTTATTGGTAGTTCTGATAATATAATGGTGTTCAATACAGTGGACTCCAAACAGCACTTTCACCGTAAGATGTGATTTGCTGTCCCTTTGTTTTTATCCAACTGCAAAGAATTACAGCCACAAAAAGAGTCTTTTTTGAAGCAGTGCTATAATTCAGCCTTCACTGGCATCACCTCATTTTCTTGTCTTCCTTTATTCCTTCTATGGCATGTGGTATATCCCACCTTTCACTGTTGATGCATTGATTTGTCTTTGGAGGAACAACTGCTTGACCTGTACAGGGTCCCAGGGGGCATAGAGGCAGGAGTTCACCCTGGACTGGATACCAGTCCAAAACAGGGCGTGTAAACACACTACAGGCAACTCGGAGACACTGATGAACTTACCTGTATGACCAACCTGGATTAGAAGCCGGGTGGAGTGAGGTGACAGTGGTACCCATCAAGCCACCACACTGCCTCAGCATAATGCACAACAAAATATCATGTTTATCAAATGTCAAAGGCAGATAGATTTTTTTGAATACATAAACAGGATTCTTCCAGTGGATTTCTGCTGCTTCCTATTTGACAGGAAGCACATGTGTGGGGTACTGGTAAACTGATGTCTCCAGGCCCCCATGACCATGACTTTGAACAGACTATGTGAAGATAGATGGATGGATGTGGGGAGCTGCAGTAAAGTCATGGATGCTGCCAAATGATGTTTTTACTCAATAGTGTATGGTTTTTGGGGGTGATCTGTGGCTCAGTCGGTTCAGATTCTGTGCCTGTAATCGGAAGGTCACCGGGTCAAATCCTCTGGTCGACAGAGTGATTTCACTGCTGACCAAGACCTTTAACCCCGTTAGCTACTGGGACTAACCCTGCTTTCTCAGTTGTACAGTACTTTTGCTAAAAGTGTGTTAAATAATTTTTTGGTAGGTAGCATATTTACAGGAATATATGTGATAGTATCACCTTTCAAATGGGCGGAAAGGAGTTTGAGGGAAGTAAATGCAAAAAAGTTCCTAAATAAGTCGCAACTGCTTTCTCAGTGTCTTCAAAGTGCTGCTTGCTTTGTGAATGCTAAAAGGTGCTTTGGTTGGAAAACACAGGACAGATGGTGTACGACTAGGACTTGCCTGGAGTTTTTTGTAGGTCCTGTGCCCAAGTTTCCTGTGGCTCCAGCCGTGGCAGGAGCATTGTCACTCACCCTTCTGTGTGTGCCAGCTATACTTTTGTTGCCAAGCTGTCCTGGGAAATGTACCCGGCAGCCCACATTGTGATCATTGTAAATAACAGGTTTAGCGTGGCTCAAATTAGCCGCCATGGGAAGTCGTGCGGGGAAATGCAAGGGGATATGGATGAGTACGCAGAAGAAACCGTACTTCTTGTACTTTGCATTTCCTCTGCGAAAGTTCTTGTGACCATCAGTGGTGTGGATATGAGAAATGTCGAGGAGGCCTTGTAGGCTTGGGAAACATTCTATGATGAACATGCACATGTGCACCTATCAGAGCTTTGATCTGAAATGATTTCTGCCTGATAATGCTAGTAGATGATCTGTTCCACTCATGGTGGTGCTCCTAACAACGATTATGACCCAACTAAAGTAACCAGCAGAAGATCACATATTTATAGTCTATTCTCAATATGAGAAATATATGTACAAAGTAAGTAAAGCCCTAAAAATATTGTGAGACACTGAGACAATAGCAAGAAAGAAACAAGGGCAGGAAAAGCAATGAACAGGGAGCGAGATGAACACTAGCCTTATAGATGTTACTTAAGCATGTAGATGTGTACTTCAGCCTGAAATGATGCCCCTTGGCAGGTGTGAATTTTTCTGCAGCACACTGGATATGGTTAACTAGGCTGCTTTAACCATGTAACAAACTAGCATTTTTTAAATCTGCATAGCTAAATTATGCTGTACGGTTTTCCTAAAACCAAAAAAAGAAGTGACTGTATGAACTGCAACCAGTTCCCTATGAAACAATAAAGGAAAACACTTTAATTCTACTGTGAGAGAATGGGCTTCCAGACGTCATCCTTCAGTTAAAATGCAATTTGTGGCTTCTGAATGCGTAATGCCTTCTCACATACCTTTTGAGGCTAGCTTAAGTGCTTTTAGGAAATTGCTTATTTACCAAAGCATATGTTTTACAATCCAGTGTGGTAGAAGAGTGTTTCTGTTAATTCTCATATTACTTGAATGTATAGTCACAATGAAGCATATAATTATTGCTGCAGTGCCAAGCTTTGTTTTTTGGGCTTTTCCAGTGACAACATCTATTCTAATTAGCTTGTCACCAAGATTTACCCATTTTTCATGCTAGCGAGAAGACAAAAAGAACGTAAAATGAATGCGTCATTTCAGACCCTCATGCAGGCAGCCTTGGTCGGCTGGCATTAAAATGAGGCCACCATTTCCCCAAATCGGAGCCTTTCCACTCTTGCGGGGCTGGTCTCTGCTAGGGGAGGTGGGGGGCAGCAACTCCCTGTTTTGTCCATCCCCTCCCACCACCTTTCATTTTTCAGCCTCCCTTGGCAGTCTCTAGAGAGAGAGGACGGCCATCATGAAGCTGCTGCCAGTGCCAGGCTGGTGATGACATTGATGAAGAAGCTGTCCTCTTCTCAGTCGTGTTCGGTTTCCATCTGAATACAGTGTTGATATCCTGGGCTAGGAGAGTGGCAGCTGACTTTTGAAAGCTAGTCTCCAAAGGTTACTTTGTTAATTACAGGCTTACTTTCCATTTCAGATGCATCCAAAATACTCCCTTGGGTCCAGTTGGATTTTCTTTTTGTTCTCCCTGTTGACCATAGACCAGATTGGATTTAAAGCAACTGTGAGAAGAAATGACAGGCTTTAAACAATTACATTTCTGTGTTCATAATCAGTAATATATAAATTGCTTTTGGGAATTCCTCTCTTACAGTTTTCAGTTAATTGACATTACAAGTGTTTTTCGTGCCATATTTGGTGATCTGAAGGTCATTATCCATAACTTTTACCACTGATTTCATACCAGTTTTTATTTTGACCACAGTTAATTTATATTTCGAATTTGAAATTGAAGTAAAATGACTGAAATATAAAAATTTGAAATCCTACCATAAAATTATCATTGACATATAGATTGACAGTCCTGCTAGTGTGGAACTTAATGAGATAAATGCAAATTAAAACGTCTTTAATGATGATTTTTGGCCAGGCAACTGTAGGGTCATTGCCAGCAGGCAGACATGAAATACTTTACTTACGTTGATTCCCTGCTTTGACTGCCACAGTCTGATCCATCTAGGTCCTTCTTGCGTATGCTTACTCCCACAATGATTAGGCACGTGATCCCCATGCATATGGGTAATGACTAAAAGAACAAGGTCTCAGATGCAAGAAGCCAAAATGAGGTTTCTCCAAAGCATTGCTGGGCTCACTCTTCTTGAAAAAGTGAGGAATCCGGAGATCAGGAAGGACCTCAAAATAGAGGTGCTGTGCCTTCAGATCGAGAGGAGCCAGCTGACGTTCAGGAATCTCATACGGATGCTAAATGGTTGACTTCCAAGGGAGCTGTTCTGGGGAAGACCCAGGATACAGTGGAGCAGTGTTTCCCAACCCAGTACTCAGGTACCCCTAGACAGTCAACATTTTTGCTCCCTCCCAGTGCCCAGCACACTTGCACAATGTATTTTGGTGTTCTCTATTGTGCTGGGACCTGGGAGGGAGCAAAAACGTGGACTGTCTGGGGGTCTTCAAGGACTGGGTTGGAAAACACTATTCTTGAGGAATGGTTTGGTTGGGGATGTCTGGGGATCCCAAAACAAAATAGTTTGTGGTCTTGTTCTGACATATGGAGGTTAGCTACTAGTTCAACCCTCACCACAAGAAGTGATATGAACATGATTATGATGGTAAATATATATGGCTATAATGAGCTGTTTTACACATGATTTCCAATGGCTTAAGTGGAATCTATTGCCTTTACTCATAATTTCATTTTCATTCCATATTATGTTATGTATATACTGTCATTACATAACAGTATATCGCTTCAGTACTGTTAATGGATCAGGCTCCTGTCTGTAGCGTTCCATGCAGTCCCCTCAGCATGACCAGGGAGGCACGGTGACAGATTACATGATTACAACAAATATGAACTGATCTCTGTTCAGAAATAGCACAGGGGGGGTTGTGAGTCACATTCTGCATATAATCTCAAGGAAGAATCTGAGACATCAGAGCCAAGCATTTTAAAATGCAATAGAGTTGAATCTGAGATATGTACAAAATTAATGTCCATTTGCTATTACTTTGCCTCATAGCTAAAGCAGATAAGAACTAGAGCTTGCCTGCATTTTCATGCATTTTTGGGAATACCATATAGCTTGTTTCTTCAAATTGTTTGAGAAATCATTAAACATATCCTGTAAATATGCTACTGGTAAAATAGTAAAGTCAAAAGCACATTATTATTAAATAGTTCAAGAGGGAAGGATGCATGTTCTCCCCATGTTGTGTGGGTTTCCTCCTGTGGTCTACATGCTATTTGTTTAATCAGTGTCTCTAAATATCTCATAGTCTATCTGTGTGTGTGTGCCTGGAATAGGCTCCAGGACCCCCCATGGTCCTGACTAGGAAGATAGATGGATAATTCAACTGTAGTGAAATCACCTTGAGTATTAGTTATGAGCTAATGTTACTTAGACTTTTCAGATGCCATTTCTGAATATTTTGGTGTTTTGTTCATTCTTACAGTTGGATAGTTAATTAAATCAATTTAAATGAAAGACTGCAGTATCACATTATAGCAGGTACTTGAACTAGTAACTGTGGGTCTAGTTCATATCAGAATACTACAGATTTTTGTGGGTGCAACCGCTGCCCTAATCTAATGAGTGCTCTAGACTATCATTAAAACATAATTTGGCAATTACAATTTAATTGTAATCATTTTAGTTTAGTATGAAAATTGCAGTATGTTCAGATTTGGAATTTACCTGTGGTTACCTCTTGCAGGGTTCCCTATAATGCGTTGGTCTTCCCTAGGAGAAACATATGGACGACAACTGTTTCTCTTTATTTTTACCATCACTTTCCATACTATTTTGAATTTAAAATAAATTCCAGTTTAAGTCCAATATCCTAATCCATGCTCAGAGATGCTCAAAGATTACCAAGGATTTTCCCAGCTCATGAAAGAAAAGAATAGTTTATGAATATAAATTTACTGATTTGATTACAGAGCTGAAAGAAATGAAGAATGAGTCGTATTGCATTTTCATTGTTCTCTGTTGAAAATACCTTAGTAGTCATTAGCAATTTAATTGGATTCATTCTGTCCATCGTAAGGCAGAGGACCTTGAAACATCTAGTGGCTTTTAATTGCTGCTGGGAGGCTTCAACCGGCAAATATGCACAGAATCATCTCATATTTGATAGCAGAGACACCACAAACATGGAAGAGTGGTATGCAGTATTATATACTCCAAAATTGTAATACAACTAGGAAGAACCCTCATGTGGCTGGGCCACATCCCATATTATTAGTAAGTACCTGTCTGTGGGACACTCATGCAGTCAGCAAAGGCGATGGAGAAGTGTGATGCGATATGACAAGCTAGCCTTTGCTGACGAATGGATTTGCTCAGGCATCCTGACAGTCCAAGGAATTTTACACTCCGCCATCCCAGTGCCAGGTTTCAGCCAAAAAAAAAGGATTCTGGTGGTTCCCTAATGGTCCAAAATGCATTTTAGTGATGTGGACTCTACCAGGGTAAAAACCAGGGTAATGGGGCAGGATACGTTACAGAGCAAGGCGGCTATATTTCCCGCAATGACGCAGTATTTATTTTGTGTTCCAAGACAACAGTGTTCCACTATAATAGGTTTCTGTCAGCACTGGGTGTTCTTGGGGCACAATAACTACGGTACCATCTTCAAAGACTCTCCAAATTACAAGTTCCTGCTTAGCCGGGCTGGTAACAGATGGCGGGTTTCCTTGCCTTTCAGTTGTCACCCTGTCCTAGCACAGACAGTCAGTTGAGCAAAAATTGAGCAGTTCAAAGTTATCAAGCACCGAGGGTTGGACTGGGATTAAAAATCGGCCCTGTACTTTTTCTGGCGGGGGGGCATTATATACTTTGCCAGACCACAAGAAAAATGCCCAGTGTGCCAGATGGTCTGTCCAGACCTGCAAGTTCCTTTGACTTGGACCTGTATGTATGAATCAGAAGAATTCCTTATGAAAGAATGGTAGTGTATTCTTGCAGGCCTCCTAAAGTTGATATATGTGATGCCTTTTTGCTTGCTTGTGCAATATTTTACAGTTGTAATTCAAATGATTTGGTGATTGACAGAGTGGCTCAGTAGGTACTGGCTTCACAGTTCCACAACTGGGGGTTCCAATACCACCTCTGTTCTCTGTGTGTGGAGTTTGCATGTTCTCCTCACGCTGTGAGAGATTCCTCTGGCTTAGAAGATGGAAGGGTTTGTGTGATCATTCCATAGCAATGGGTAAAGTAGGTAATGATCTTTCCAGGCGAGATGAGATTTTTCAACTCTGGAGCCCTTGCCCTAATTATTTAAGATAAATCTGAATCATAGATTTTCATTGACATTTAAGTCTTAATGAAAGGCAAAGCCAAGCTGATTTAGTACTGGTAACTAATTTAATTGAATTTTTTATTTCAGTGTAACAATGTGCTGGACAAGTGGTGTGGAACATGGATGCATAAATGTATATAGTTTATTTGTATGAAAAAGTATACATACAGAAATGTATACCTAACAGCTTTTCTCTAATAACTCAATATTGACTAAAGACATTTACGTAAAGACACAACAGCTTTTCCCTTCTGGGCTTTGAAACAGTAACCCTTAGGGTCAACAAGTAGCTCCTTCAGCCCAGAGGAGCTGAGGCATGGAAATACATCAAGGCAGGGCTTTATGGCCGTCCTTGAGGTGGGGAAATGGTACGGTCCATCACTCGGTGACAGATTGGAATCCTTGAAATGTGGCCAAGCTGCAGAGGAAAAGGTCTTTCCACAGCCATCGTGAGTTTTCATTTGGGGAGCTCACATCTCCGTGCCCTCGTGTTTCACTGCAGGTGATGATGATCTGAAAACGGGAGTGCCCGTTTATTTATGTTACCCCAGATTGATTTTGTATCGATAAGGCTTTAAAGCCTCCTTATGGTTTTGTCTTCTTTTTATTTTTGCCTTTTACCTTCCTATTTTTTTTCAGGAATCAATCGTTTAACGTATTTTGCCAATATATCGATCTAGCGCCTCCCAATGTCAAAACAAGCTGAAAGATTATTTATTAGCCGTTGCTGGTTTAATCTCCACTGTTCCGATTTACCGAATGCAGCAGAGGGTGCTGTAGGCAGGGCAGAGAAAGTCCAGGGAACCAGGGTACTTCATTTCACTTTTGAAATAAGATCATTTAAAGAACCATTATTTCAGATTGGAAGAAGCACTGTAAGAGATTGTAATTATCGGAGGGCCCCTTTAACTGGACTGTTTATATTTCCGCAGTGCTATGTCTCACACTTAGTTGAAAAGCTAATGACTGCTGAACTGATGATTTGGCACAAACTAGTATGCATCTATTATGTCTCATTTGTTTATTGCCTATTGCAAGTACAAGCAGATCCTTAATAAATTCAGATGGATATTGTCACACACTTATTGACTGCCAGCACACATTCTTTTTACTAGTAAGAGCTTTGTCTCAGGACTACAGTAATATATTTAATGGATCACATGAAGAATATCACTTAATTAAGATGCGCAGTGTAAATCTCAGCAGAGGACTTTGGACCATTAAGCTGTAGGGGCTGTTGCTTGTTTGGGCTGCCGCTTGTTAAGGCTGTTGGACCAGAAAGAATGAAGCTTGTCCTGGTGTACTGGTTTTAAAGAACCACGCTGCTAGTATTCCCAGTGTCAGATCTGGTGAAGATGGGTTATTGTTTTTTGGAAGCAGCTAACAAAGTCACGTCACTCCAGAATACTGTGGGTGTCATGGTCAAGGTAAAGCTGTTTCACTGGGTATTTCTGCTGGAAGTGAAAGGAATTACAAATTAAAAGAAACCACGCCCACCCTGACACCACTTCAATGTTTCTCGGGCTGGGTATCAGATCTACAGAAGCACCTCTTTGATCTTATTGTTGATGTTATATTTGAGGAATGGGATGGGGTCAGCACCAACTACAGTGATGCCAATGCCAGTCACACCCCCAGGTATCACCCTATGTTTACACTTCTGGGGGGGGGGGGAGGCTATGGAAGCCTGTCCTGACCAGCGTTTGGGGGCTGCATGTTGCTGCGGCAGTTAGTCCGTCATATGCTGCCTATAGGGAAAGCTCTGCGGTTTTCTTTTTTACAACCTGTAAATACTGTAAAAGTTCTGCCATTACTGTCCTCTTGGCTTGTACAGACAATAAGAATCAAAACTGACACATTCATTAATGCAGATGCTACAGCAGGCTTGCTGGCATCTTATGTAAACCAACTTATGTAAACCATGCTCAGGGGGGTCTGGTGTCCTGCCGGAGGTCCTTGCAGCCCTGCTCCTCCTCATTTTGGTGCAGTGCAGCCCTGAGTCGCTGAGGCGGGCTCTGCATTGATATTCAGGCCCAGCCTCAGCCTCCCATCACCGCCTCCGCTTGGTCTCTCCCCTGTCCCGCAGTGGCACGCCGCAGCTGGGCGGACCAAACCAAGTTGAGCCATCCCAGCACAGGTGACCGCACCTGTGCACATGCGACCTCTTTCTGGAAGTGAGGTTTTGCCCCACATGTTCTTCGAGTTCGGGATTAAAGACGAGGACCTTGGATCAGCGATTTTGGGATTTGATTTCAGGCCAATCGTAGCTGTTAGACTGTGTCCTAGCACGGAAATGAGTACATTGGCAGTGATGGTAGATCCCACCTTCGCTGAGAGGGAATAAAGCTGAGGCACGGTCTGGACTGTTGGGTGAATTGCAACATGTCCAGGTGTACACCTGGTGGTAGGAGTGGTGTTTTCTGATTGGCACAGAACTCCAAGCCCATGAAATATCTAATTTTTTGCTGCCCCCCCTCACCAGTTCTGTGAGTGTTCTACACATCTCCCATTCCCTCGTCACACTGCAGTTTCCCACTGTACTCCTTCCTGTTTACCATTTAACAGCCCTTCCCAGTTCTCAATTCTGCAGGGCTACCTACAGGCAGCACCCCCCCTCCCCCCCACGCACCCGCCTGTCCGACTCCCCCCTGCTTACAGCAAGCTGCACCCCCTGCGTGCTCGCTGACATGGTACAGGCTGCACAGCACCTCCTGTGCCGAGCCTCAGCTTATCGAGCCCTTACAGATGCCGACCGCCGATTACTCCGTGCTGTAATTGAAATCGTTTTGGATTTGTGATACCACTGCAGAGTAAGTAACAACGCTTCTCACGCGCAACCAGACAGAAGCAAACCTGCCTCCCCATATCTGTTCCTAATGGCTTCTTCATTACTGTTACCTTAGTGGGTTTTTTTCCCTTTTTTGATTGAGCAGTAGTGCTAGGAGGGAGGCAGGCTTGTAGACCGTGGGCAAGGTGGGTTAGTGCCGTGTCTGTGACCAAGGGGGGGTCGAGCAGGCACTGTGCGTGGAATGGAGATGCGTTAGTTTGCCGGCTTGTGTCACCGCTCCCTCCTATTCTGAAATTTAGCCCCCCAGGCAGAGACTGTGTGAGGGTCTTCATCTCTTCTCTCTCATCATGTCTTCTGCTTGTATAGCAGCCAAGGAGACCAGCGTCAACCCACTTCTCTCCTAATGCATACGATGGGATTAAACCGATAGCCTTTAAAAAGGCATTTTGTCTGTCCTGTCCTCCTTGAACATGCCTGTGTGAAAGAGGCAATTTGTTTACAAGACCGACGTGGGGGTGGGGGTACTCAAAGTAAGAGCAGCTCCCTGTTGAGCTTGGCTAATATTTAGGGATGTATTGCTGAATTAATTTCCTCCTTTTTTGGATTCCGTCCACTTTATTTATCCTTTTTTTTTCTTTGGTGGCGAACGTAGTCCATGGTTTTCCCACAGGGATGGCTGTGACCTCCAGCTCAGTAGCTTCACTGCGTCAAGACAGCTGTTGGGGGACACTAGAGGGATGCATGGTAAGAATGCAGATTGCTGTCGGAGCTGCGTTCCAGCAATTGGTGAATGTATGCATCCCCACTGTACAGTGCCGCTAGTTCACAGGGCAGCACGCACTAAACGGTGCTCAAGGGTAAGGAGAGCAGATATATACAGAGTAATCAGTCCAGGACTGGGACATGTTGCACTTCAGGAAGTTGTTAATGGGCATTTTCTCAAATCACTAAGCACAGCATCTTCAAATGAAGTCTGTTTAACCGTCCTGCTGTACAATGCTGCAAGTATCCAATGCGTGTTTCCTCTTTAGTAACTTGTATTATGGCAGAATCCAGATGTTGATAGGTTAAAAGGACTCGTTTAAAGGCTAAAAGGACTCGCTTCAGTGCCAGTCAGAGTGTGTTCTTTTGGGGGGAGCTGGCAGAACGATGAGGTCTGTGGTTGGTCGACTGGCTGTTGACATGTACAGTGGCGATCAGGATCCCTCGTTGCCTGCATGCGGACTTGTAAACAGGGCATTACCTCATTTACTTTCAAGGTGTATGTTCCTGAACATCACCTGCCTTGGAGATTATGAATTGACCAGAATGGAATCGGAGTGGCTTCGAGGTGCTGTTTAAAATCTCCTGTGTGTGATCTCTATTTTTTTATGTAACAAGTGATGCTTTGCTGTGAGAGACCCCCCCAACCTTATTCATGCAAATTAAGGCATCGCTGCTGCACCTTAAAGAAGATCTACTGTGAGCACCTCTCCAGCAGTCAAGGAGGAATTAGACATAAGGGATAAACAGAACAAAAATGACATATTGTGATATCAAATGTATAGGCGCCATAAAGGACTGTGCATCACAGCATCTTTGCAGGGGACGCTGACATCGAATGAGATTGGAACTGGCAGCTTGGAAGAGCGAGAACAATAACCATTGTTATGCCACTGAAGCAGAAACAATGAGACATTTTTTTGTCTCCATGGACAGCGCTTTAACACATTCATGAATTTCTAAATGGGAAGGATTTAGTTAATTCACTGGTGCCTGGATGGTAGGTGGCTGCAGACTGGGCTTGCGACAGTAAAGGTTGTTGGTTCAAATCCCGGGAGTATGGAACAGAGCACTTATTGCTAACAGTGCTGGTTAAATGGATGCTGTGTGGAAGTGCCTGTTAAATGACACAGTTAGTTAATGGTGACCCATCTGCTGCCGTTACTGCGTCAGCGTGTCCCCCTCCAGTCATTGGGGGAAGAACTGAAAAGAGGGGGTTGTCTTTCAGTACAAATGAATAAATTCAGTTATAAATACAGGAAACACCCCTTGTACAGCCAGATAGCAAAGCAGCGTGAGGGAGTGTCGAGCCAAACAAATGTCTGTGACAGGCAGTTTTGGGGGGTGGAGGTGCTGTAATTCAGAGATATTTACATTGCAGTGTGCACTAGGCGTTGTTATAAGATAAGGTAAGGCATATGTTATTGATCCAAGGGGGAAAATTTCATGGCAAGTCTGCAGTAGCATATTTAAACGAGTGTTGCTTTTTTTCATCTCACTGACCCTGTAATGTTTCTGCTAAATTTGTTTTTCATAACACTGTTCTGTGAAATGATGATGCTTTCTTCTTGCAAGAAATATCTGCATTTACCTGAATGATGCAAATACGTGTGTGTGTGTGTGTGTTCTGCATAATGAGAACTAACTTTCACAACCGACTGCAGTAATGGTTCGAGGTACAATGCCATTTACTGAGATGCTACAGATTTGCTAAGTGCTGTGAAATAATGGACGGCAGGGTTCGCGCTTTGCCGCGGGTATGAAGCATCACTCACGTACAATGTACATCTCCCAAGTCGTCATTCCTGTCATGTGCAGCCGGATTCATGCGCAAAAGCCGAATATGACAATTTAAATAAAAGGGCAGGAAGGCCGAGCAGCGATTTAAAACTCAGACTACTTTCATACGCTCCAGTAAAAAGTCAAAAGATATGAATTGGTTAAAGAAAGCGGAGTTTCTAACTAGGAAGCGAAATGTAAAGGTACGTTAGCGCGCCTTTTCACTGAGCCAATATTTCAGGCTATTGCTCTCCATTACTTTATTTCCGACCACCGGTACATTTTATCACCCTGCATCAGCACCCTTCCCAGTGTCTCCAGCAGCTCGGCATCGCATAGCACCCCCGCCGAGCCCCCGCACCTTACCGTCACTCCTGCCGGGCTGAGCCGCGACATGTGGGTGCGGACACAGCCCTTGCAGCGTATTTGCCTGTAACTCAATCAAGTGGTTGTCTTATGCATGGAAAAAAACCGAGGCACGTTTCCGCCTCCGCGTCCCCTCCACGCCTTTACGCCATGTCCGAGCGCCGCAACCATTCATCTGTAATTTAGCTAACCCGGTCCGATTACCCGCCGAGGAGAAAGGCGGTAATCGGAATAAAAAAAAAAAATCAAATGACGTGTTAAAAGAGAGAGAGAGAGAGAGAGGGGATTCCCATGAAAGGAAACGGGTTTTGTCCTTTACTAAGTCCGTTGCAGAGACCGAATTAATATGTTGCTGACATGATTCTGCCAGGCTTTGTTAGCTGTTCATTAGCTTTACAAATCCACCCTCCAGCAGCCTTAAACATACATTAATAAATGTACCGACGCATTATCCAATAGAGACACCATTCGAAATGATTTCATTTCAAAAGTTGAATGTTTCCAGACAGTTTGTGCTCAATCAACTTGTTGGACCCCCCCCCCCAAACAAAAATGTAGTCAGAAAGGGGTCTTTGAATGTCTATTACATTAAAAAAATTCTGCATATTTCCCTTGGACAGTGATGGCATAAAAGGTCTATCTAAGGTGTGATTGCTTGCAGGCAGAGAAATCCTAGTGAAGTTTAGCTGTTGTACCCTGAAATGTCTGGTGGTATGTAAATACTCACATAGAAAGCATTGATGCTGTTGTATTTTAATATTTATTGCTTGTTTGTAGGGGAAACTTGTTATTTGATGTCTTTGCCTGCATTTGTCCACTAAATCTACATCAGAGACAGGTGCTGTACATTGAGGCCAGTAATGTTTGTACATGAATTGGGGGGGGTTGTGGTTGAAGATGTGGACAGTTAAAGGCAGCACCCCCTCCCCCCAATAATCTGGTTTGAACTTCCTCTACGGGACACCTGGATTATACGGTGCACCATCCATACATGCGCTCAAACCCGTGCCAGGGGTGATTAGCATGTTCTCCATATGTGCCGAAGGACAATCACCTTGTGCACAGCCGCTTAACACCTACGTCACGCCTCATCACACATTGATCTGGAGTGATGCTGCTGCAGTGAAAAGCCCCCCCACTGTCCAGCCTGTAATGGACACTCCCAGTCCGTCCCAGTTTCTTTCTTAGAATCAAGCTTCTGTTTTTGTTTTCCATCCTTATTTTCTTGGGGAGGGGCGGGTGTGTTCTGCCAGGATAATATATGTCCGCCAAGTGATTCCTTCATGTTGCCAGCCAGCAGATCTGAGTCCATAATCATTAAGTAGCTTCTGTTCTTACTCTACTGTAGCATATTGCTCCCTCCTTCTGCCCCCTCCCACAGGGCGGGGCCAGAGCATCACATGGCCCATGATTTATCTGCAGTACTTTCTGTCCTCCGTGCTCTGACTGTGCGCTGAATTTAATTAGAGCATAGCTCCCCGATGATTTTTACACGACCATCTGGAACAAGGAAATGCCCTTGTATCTTTTTTTTCCGCCTATAACCTCACGCCCTAAGCGGAGGCCTTCTGCCTGTTTGTTTGTGTGTCTGTGGTGTTTTTTTTTAAGTTTAAATTATGTAAAGTGCACGTAGGGATTGTCTTGTAATGGGGGCAGAGAATCGCATGGTTGTAAGGGATTGTCATATGATGTCAGAGACCAGCCAAGGGATACCGCTGTTGCACACAGCAACCAAAGAGCTCTGGTTCAAAAATCCCAGCTGGGTTCATGGTTAAGAATCAGAAATCTCTCCCTTATGTAAAACATCGGCAAAATATCAGCATAATAATATGACTCCTAAAATAATACACACTTGTTTTTCTCCATTCAGCAGGGAATCACACAGCTGTTTACTGGGGGTTCCTTAATGCTGCAGCTTTGAGCTGGGGGGGGGGGCTTCCCAGTCTGGTTTAATATATTATTCATCAGCTTTCCTACTGTTCCCTTTTATTTTCATATTCCCCCTGGCCATCTTGCTTTTCAGCTCTTTTAACCCCCTGGAAAAAAATAACAAAATTAAACTAGCTCTGCCACTAACAGCTAACTAATCACAGGCTGCTAAGTAAAGTTATTACCAGAGTCAGATCAATCATTTTTGATATGCGTGACAGGCTCTGCATCTCAGAGCGAAATGAAAATACCCACTGTTCCGATGTCATTATGTGCCGAATGGCTGACAGCATCTGTATTTCTGTATCTTATTTGATGTTTTTCATTTGCAAATCTGTTATTTCAGAGGAAGAGCCGCCGTGATGGCCGCAGTGGGGAGGGGAGTGGCGTTTTTGGCTGAATGCATGTTGCGGTTGACTTGTGCCGAACACGTGCTGAATGCGGTGCACTGAAACGTCCCCGGGAATTGTCATGGCCTTCAGGTCCCATCGATTAAAAAATCAATCCCCCCCGTGTGGATTCGGAGCAGGCCGTCTGCTTGTCAGTTTCAATCGGGAGGAAATGATACTCTCCGGCATTCTTGTCCCCCACACTGTCACCAACTCTACCAAACGGCTGAAGATGAGTTCTTTTGATCTTACTCTCTGTCTATAACCTTCTCTGGGGCTCCTCCCTTGGGCAGACAGGGCTCCATCACTGAAATCCTTTCTGCATTTCAGAGCCAGGTACTTAATGTCGACTGCTTCTATAGCTCAGTAGGTTACAGATCTCTGTCTACATCCAAAAGGTCATGGGTTTGACTTGGCTGGCTGCTTGAGCAGTCTCCATTGGCCCCTTAGCCTCAGCCGCACAAGGGGTGCTGAATGCTGCCTGGCCCTGCTCTCTAACCCCAGGCTCTCCTCACTTGTACGTCATATTAGATAACAAAGTGTCTGCAAATAAATTTGGGGCGGTGTGTGGCTCAGCAGGTTAGGAAACAGTGATAGGAAGGTCACCAGTTCAAATCTGAAAGCAGAATGATTTCATTGTTTGGTCCTTGAACAAGGCCCAAAACCCCCAATTGCTCCAGGGACTGGCTGACCCTGCTATCACAAAAGCGTTTGTTGTGTTGGCTAAATAAATAAAAATGTAAATATATGGGCATTGAGTTAAGGCCCTCTGAATGAGATCACACACTGCGAACCTGAATAATATCAAATCCTTGAGTAGCCATGCTTTCAAACATGAAAAAAGCACACCTGTGCCGCCGCGTCCGTGGTGTTTCCCTGACGTCAGTAGATTACTCCAGGAAGCTATTTAAATCACAGATTACTAAAATAAACTATTTATATTTTCCGCAACAGCTATACGTGTGATCCCGGGCATGGGACTTGGTTGGGGAACACCGTGGTGATCGGGGTTGGGGGGGTGGGGGTTGGCTGCCAGTGCTCCCTGCTATCTTTGGACGACCTTTCCTGCATCGTTTATATCTGTGCTGTGAGTAAAAAAAAAAGTAACCCACAGCCGTGGTGCCAAATACTGCGGTGCTGCGTCTCCCCGCCGCGCGCACAGCAGTGCCCTGACACCTCAGTGATAAAGCTCAGCGAGCGTCAACGTCTCTCTCTCACCTCCCCCCTCCTCCCCTTTGCCTGACCTTTTCGGGCGAGACAAGGACTGTGCGCCACCGGAGGCATGACTTACGACCGTTTTCCCCACACGTGGTTTTGTGGATTGGGCACAGCGGCATCTGCCTCAGTTGGTGCTGTTAATGGCTGGACCGGAAGCTGGCGGGTTCTGGGGTCTTGGCAGGCAAGTGGCTGGTCTGATCCCTCAGAATAGCATGGACTGGGGGTTCCTTATTTATCCCTGGGGAGAAATTAGGTAATTTTCACATACCCCATCTTACTCTCCATGAGACAGACACATATGCAAGCTTGGGGGTCACAGCGCAGGGTCAGCAAGCATGCAGTACCCCTGGAGCTGGGGGTTAAGGGCCTTGCTCAAGGGCCTAGAGGGGATTTGATTGCTTTGCCTGCTATGGGGTTCAAACCCACAACTTATACAAACTTCCTCAAAGGCTTTGTAACCATTTTAGACAAACTGCTTTTTGTTTGCTATACACATTTTTTAATGTTGTTGTGTTATTGTGTAAAGAAAACAGACAGACCCTTTACTCCAATGTTTATGTGCATCATCTTGATTAATATTTATAGCGCTAACATTAAAGTTGCATCAATGTAGTAGACTTGAAAGGCCTAATTTTATGACTAAAAAGGTCTAGAATGCTATAATTAATACATTTTTGTTGTTGATGGAAACTTTGAAGAGACTGCATGAATTGAAATAAAAATACTCTTCCTAACATCAGTGATCTTTTTGACAATAACTCATAACTGCCTTTTATTAAAGCAAGTGTCTAAATGAACTTAATGCCTTATTTCCAAATCAATGGCTGACGTGTGCCAGAAAGTGAAATATGAATTACATCACACACAGATTAAATGGCTAATATTAGATAATACTGAAACCAGTGGCCAATCTGCAGTGTCAGTTTTGAATGAACCAATTAAAAAGAGCGATGATCTTGTCTTTATTACTGCTTTCAAATTCCTTCAAAACCTTCCCAGTGGGTTAGTGTCCTACAGATGCATTAGTTAGCGAGTCGTGGATGTCAGCAGGTGATCTTTTTAACTAGGGCTGTAGGTCATCATTGGCATAACATTTACATTGTTGAGCAGAATCTCATGTTTTAACTGGAGCCTGTTTTTACTGTGAGCTCATGAAACCTTAGATTAATAGTATACTGTACCAGGAGAACAGGGCATAGGTGGATTGTCAGAAAAGTATAATATTTAAAGCATCAGCAGCTGGCAAATGCAAAGTCACAGAGATAGTACCTATGCCAGTTATCACAACATATTGATGGTTAATGATATTTAAGTGCTAAACCGAGTGCTACGTCTTCATTTGTGGGGGGAGGGGGGCGTCTTGTTTGGTGACTGAGTCAAATTTAGTTCAGTATACCTGCTTGCTGTAAATTCTGTGGCCTTTCTGAGGCTCAA
This sequence comes from Mormyrus iriodes, assembly GCA_011763525.2. Classification (NCBI taxonomy): domain Eukaryota; kingdom Metazoa; phylum Chordata; class Actinopteri; order Osteoglossiformes; family Mormyridae; genus Mormyrus; species Mormyrus iriodes. The sequence goes on along the minus strand of JAAGVU020000123.1, from coordinate 6,879,987 downwards.
ATGTCACTTTTTCTAAACATGTGGTGGCCACCTCAGATTCACAAAGCCATGTGGCATTCTGGGATGTATTTTAATTCTGTTCTGAGCATCTGGAGCACCAGGCGATGTGATTTATGATCAGCTGGGAATTGAATTTGAAGTAAAAACCGGCAGACAGAGGATGGTTCAGGTTCAGGTTCAATGTATTGATGTTTACCAAAAAATATTTCTGTATTTCGGCATTATTTTTACATTACACTGTTCGCTTGAATCTAAAAGGCACACACATTACTTGACAAATGCCAATATGTTTAATACAGCACAGAGCCCTGGATTAGCTGATTTAATTAACACAACATAACACGACTCTGAAAGCCGCTGAAGAGCAGGTCCATCCATACACATCATTTGCCGTAACTTCTCATCCAGAACTGGGTTGCGGCAAAGCCAGGGAGCTCGGTCCATCACAGTCAGTTTTGTGCACTGTATGAAATCTGAATAAAAAAGAAGCTATAGTTCAAAAATTCAGCTTGTCGCTAAGGGCAGAAGAAGTTCTTCTTACGTAACGCTTCTGCGGCAGCACCCCCACCCCTCCAGGACAGGGAAGGATCGCCGACATATAGTCCAGGGGTACTCAGTGTGAGCTGTTTAACTCTTTCCAGTATAGTTGTGTCTCGAACATACAGCCAGACCAGCATACAGAAAACACACTTGTTTGACAACCACCGTTCATGGCAGCTTTAAGTAAAATTAAGTCACCTCTTTGTCTCTGTCATCGACGGCCACCTATTGTACATCCTATAACATATGATAAGCGTTTAAGCAATTATTAAACGGTCTGTTCTGAAAAGGAACATCCCTTTCTGTAAGCAAGGCCAGCAAACACAAGTAAAACGATTATAATTTACATCCTGCCGATTACACGCGGTAATACAATGCCCATTACAATGAGCGTAACAGCTGATTATGGGTGCCACCAGTGTGTCAGACTTATTTAACATCACACTGTATAGTACATTTGTAATTCAACCTTTAATTGTTTGGGCAGCATAAAAAATTCATCTGACCTAATATGTATACAGGCATGAAGAAGAAAAGATTCTGCAGTCAAGCAGGCTGGCATTTGGCACGGCCACAATGAAGGACTGAGGAAAAAAATCTTGAGTAGTACTGATGTAGTAGAAAAGATCAGAACTGTTCATTTCCTGTGACTCTTTACGGATATGAAAGGTGGACAACGAAGAGGCAGAACAAGAGGAGTACTGATGCCTTTGAAGATCTTTAAGAAAACCATGAGATTTTGATCAGATCAAGGGTGAACTTTCTCTAGACGTATGGATGACCAGATTGAAGCCATAATTTGGACATATTATGAGAAGATCCAGTTCACTGGAAAAGTCCAAACTTCCCATAAAAGTTGATGATAAAAGAAGTGGACAACCAACAATAATGGTGTCTATCATAGTATCAATGAAGAGGCTGTTGGAAAATAATTACCCAGGCCTGTTCTGAAGCCCTTACACTTATGAGGATGAAGGAACATGGACTGACTACAGTTCTTCCTTGTCCAGAGTTACCTGGAACTTGTCTCTATCACTTGTCGGATGCGATGTTGACATCAAGAGAAACAGGTGCCATGGCGTGTTTTGTTGTTTTCCGCTTTCATCCACGGCGAAAGCAGGAACGTTGGCGTCTCCCTGGGGAACAAGCCCGGTCACTCAAGTTGCAGTCTATAAACGATGATGCAATAGACTTCTCCTGTGAGTCACCTGCTCTTCCTGCCAGGAACTGCAGTTCTGTACTGTCCATCAGTATGTTAACTCTCCGAGTTAATAAAAGTCATTTTCAGTGTAAACCCCGATGCAGTCTCACGCCAGTTTTACCTTTTAACTGAATGGAAATTACCTTTATATTACCTTTATATTGAAATTTCATGGTTCCCCCAAAATGAATTTCTGAAGTAGATGTTTTTATTGGCTCCGAGTGATATTTAACACTCTTGGCAAATGTTCTTGGCACAATTAAGTAACAAACTTAAAGCTCCAAGATATCAATCAATTATGCAGCTATAATAGCTTTCCATACCTATTTTATTGATGCACACTTGAATATATGTACATTGTAGTTATGGGCCATTCTGAATAAAACATTTTCAGCTCTTCTGATTTACTAAATTGATAACTGTTTTGTGTAGAGAATCATATATTTGCCCTTCATAATGGTCAAATGTTGGGAAGCTGGTGCTTTTTTTCCATCCTCACTGATGTTATTGACGTCGATTTACTTATTTGAACTCCTCAAGTTTAATTTTTCTGTTTTAAATATTTAAACATAGAAAGCAAACTCTGCAATACGGTTCTTCAGGAGCATCTTCTGAGTTGACATTTAAAAACTTGAGAAAACTGAAATATTTATTGCCCCTTGCATAGTATGCAAGGGGGCATTTCTGATGGCTCAGATGATGAAGATGGCGCACGTTTTCCTTTACAGGGGCACTTGCCCCTATCACTTTTCATACCCAGCACGAAAGGGCGGACACATGAATTAACAGAGCATCTACTCATTGAGTTTCCATTTCCTCAGTGAATAGCATAGTACGTGTTGTTGTGGCATTAAAGGTAAAGCTGTAATATGGTAGGCGAGTCAACTGTTACTGGAAAAGGATGGATTCATTGAGGGTTTCGAGGGTAATTTATGTCGATTTGTTACCTTGGCAGTGAAGTATCTGTTGTCCCTTTTGGCCAACAGGTGAACCAGGAATATGCTTTTAATTTGTAGGTATTGCACAAATTTTTTTTATAATCATGACAATAATTGTGATTATTAACTTCTTATTATCTTTACTTTTACTGTCTTTTAATTCCGTGTGTGATGCTGTTAATTTTTCCATAAAACCAAGCGTTTAATTGTGCTGCGCACAACAACAAAAATGATCCTGTTATAATTCTAAGTAGATATAGCGTATGTAGTCTTAATCTTTGGCCTGTAGATTGTCACATCCTGCCTGTCATGTCTGCCTGACCCTCCTGTCTTCTCCCTCATGTGGTCCTGATGGGCCATACCTGATACTTGCAGGCCTGCGTTAGTCTCTGTATTTAAGTGCCTGTTTATCTCGTCCTCACTAGTCTGGTCATTGACATTGTACCCTTGTATTGCCTGTGCATTGCCTTGCTCCACTCCCCCTGTTTTTGATCCCTCATGATCTTGTTTATGTCCCATTTTTGTTCTGAGAGTTTAATAAAAGCCCTTTTGTTTCACCACAACACCTGCCCTTGAGTCCTTCGTCCTTCACACCATGACAGAGTGACCAGACCCCCGAACAACCCCAGCAGCCTGCATTTCCACTCTAATTTTCACACCTCCCTGCACCTGGCCAACCAGATTCCCTGAATGCCTCAGATTTGGGGGTCAAAGGGGTTACCAGCGCTGCAGGAGCCACCCCACCTTCAAGTGGAGGACTTCTGTCCCCTCCAAATACTACCCTGGAGCTGAGGACTAATCCTGCAGTCTGGAGGATCCCCAAGGCCATGGTTCTCTCCCAGTCTGCGGAGAGGATGCTCATGAGACTCACCTCAAGCTCAGATCCCGATGAGGCAGAGAGGGTCCGGGGCTTGCTGGCTGACATACCGGGAATAGTCGGGTGAGAGACCACTCAGCCTGCTGCCTCTCCGCCGGCTTCCCACACCTAATCGCAGCTCTGCCCACCGTCTACAGCTGCGGGAAGCGGAAGAGGAAGAAGCAGGCTAAACCTGCTCCAGAGTCCTGCTCAGGGGAGGCCACCACTCATCTTGAGTCTCCAGAGCCCGGCCCAAAAGGGGCCACCGCTTATCCTGAGCCTCTAGAATCCGGCCCACAGGGGCTCATTTCACCTGCCTGCTGCATCCCCAGAGTCCATCTTCGCCTCTGCTGCATCCCCAGAACATGTCCTCGCTTAAGCTGCATCCCCAGAGCCCATCTTCATCTCTGCCTCATCCCCAGAGCCCATCCTCACCTTTGTTGAGTCTCCAGAGACCATTCTCACCTCTGCTGCGTCCCCAG
>JAAGVU020000123.1:6855071-6875870 GCA_011763525.2 Mormyrus iriodes | reverse complement strand
CTCTGCCTCATCCCCAGAGCCCATCCTCACCTTTGTTGAGTCTCCAGAGACCATTCTCACCTCTGCTGCGTCCCCAGGAGGTGCACTCCTAGGTCCCGTCCCAGAGAGGACCACTTCACCCGCACTCCAGGTTCCTGGCCCAAGAAGGGCCATCTCACCCATACCTGACCCCGTAGTAGCCATGTCACCCTGTTCACCTCCAGGTGTCCCAGTTTCACCCCGCTCGCCTCCAGGTGTCCTGTCTGTGCCCCTCTCACATCCAGGTCTCCCGGCCTTGCCTTGCTCACCTGTAGGTGTCCCGGCCCAGCCCTGTCTCGTGATGTCCCGCTGGCTCCAGCCTTGTCCCCTGGTGTCCCACCAGATCCAGCCTCATTCCCTGATTTCCCGCCAGATCCAGCCTCATCCCCTGATGTCCCATCAGATCCATCCTTGTCCTCTGATGTCCTGCCAGATCCAGCCTCATCCCCTGATGTCCTGCCAGATCCAGCCTCATCCCCTGATGTCCCACCGGTGTCCGCCTTATCCCCTGATGTCCCATCAGCGCCCGCCTTGTCTCCTGTTGTCACTGAGCTTCCTCGTCTCTTGTCATTGCCCAGGCAGCCTCCTCATCTCCTGTCATCATCTAGGCCAATGCCCAACTCCCAGGCTGCCGCCAGGGCGAAGCTAGACTCCCTGGCCTCCACCAGGCTGAGTTTTGCCGATCCTGGCGATGCCCAGATGGAAGACCCCTGGGCCTTGCCATGATTCCCACTCCATGGGCCCCTGCCTCAGCCTCACATCCACACCAACGTGGTCCAAAGTCTTGGTACAGTCAGCAGTGTCGGTTAGGGCCTAGAAGAGGGGCTGGCTGAATCTCCATTTCCAGGAGAGGGAGATGGGGACATACTATTTGGGCCAGCCACCCAGACCCTTGTCTGCCTGGACACCTCTCCTGCTGTGGTCTTGAGGAGAGGAACCACGCTACCCTCCTGCTTGTGCCTTACAGTTCCCTCAGCACACTCCTGCTCCTGCCCCACAATCCCCTTGGTGCCCTCCTGCTCTTACCCTGCAGTTCCCTCAGTGCCCACCGGCCCTGCTGGCCTCTCAGCACTATCCGACCCTGCTAGCCCCTCTGTACCACCCAGTCCCCCTGGCCCTCCGAGTCCCTGCAGTTCAGATGGGTCCCACCTCACCAGAGAATGGGCTTAGGAGGACCCACTAACCACATTTGCCGCCCAGCTCTCCAGGGTCCCAGAGACTTCCCAGAGGTCCGGTCCACCGTTTCCAGTCACCGGACCTCATTTCCTGTCCCATTGCCTCAGTCTGCCTGTGTTTTACCCTGTGGTCCTCTCCTGTGTTTCTGCCCTTTTGGTTCCTCCACCTGTCTGCCCTGTCCTGGTGTGTGTCTTGCTGGATGTCCTCTTTGCTGTCTCTAGTCTTGCCTAGATTTGTTCTGTGCCCTTAGTAGTGTCCTGTGACTTGTCTCATGTCCTGGGTTATTATCCATCCGGTGTTCCCTGGTGTAATGTATTCCGTCCCTCTGGATGTTTGTGGTGTCCGTCATGTGTACCCTGTTGGTCCTGCTATGCCCTGTTCTGTCCAGTGTCCTATCTATTTCCTGCCCCGTGGATCTGCCCTGTTGTTCGGTGGGGGTACTGTCACGTCCTGCCTACCACGTCTGCCTGACCCTACTTTCTCCTTCCTCATGTGGTCCTTATGGGCCACACCAGGTGCTTGTTGCCTCGCGTTAGTATCTGTATTTAAATACCTGTTTGTCTCATCCTCACTAGTCCAGTCATTGACATCGTGCCCTTGTGTGCCTCGCCTTGCTCCGCTCCTGCCATTTTTGATCCCTCATGATCTTATTTCCCATTTTTGTTCTTTGAGTTTAATAAAAGCCCTTTTGTTTCGCCACAATGCCTGCCCTTGAGTCCTTCGTCTTTCAGGTTGTGACATAGATGATCATTTATTCATTTAATAAAATCTCCACCTCACCTCAACCTCAATGCATCACAATTTTAAAAAATGAAGAAATTAAAAATAAATAAAAATGTAAGCCCTCGTATTATGTTTACACTAATTAAATTTAATTTAGCGTGTATATTACCTCTGAAGTATAGTACCTCTAAAATGTTAAATCTATTCATGCATTTTTTATCATCGCTTATCCAGTGTAGGGTCAAGGTAAAGCCTCATGCCTATTTCAGGAAGCACAGGGCACAAGGCAGGAGGCACTCTGCACAAGATGACAGTCTAGCAGTACTGACACTAAACATGAATAAAACCCACTGAAAACTCAAATATGCTGTGATGGACACTATTAAGAGAGCAGTATCCCAGCATGCAGTGCAACATGGAAGACGGGAAGGTGGCTGACAGCTGGAAGGTGTTTAGAAAACATTATTGATGCAGTTACTGAGGTAACTGAGGTGCAAGGGGCAATGAGTCAGACGTAAATAAATTATAAGCAATTTTCCATTAATTAGCATTATTTCCATTAATTAATTTTCTGTGTATTTGTAAATGTTATGTAATGTAAATTCTTAATAAGTGTATGCATCATTGTATGTAACATGTCTAGAATTTTGAATGCACTTGCTACCGAGTGTCTGTTCATAAGAAGATTCCGATAAAGTGAAGTGTGGATATTAATAAAGGTTTAGCAGCAAAAAGCTATAAAAGGCTTTTTGTTACTCTGTGAAATCTGCAGCTACGTAGCTTGTGTAGTGAATATGTGCTGGAAGGTTAGAGCTTTGATATGAGTGTAAAATGTTTAGTGCTGAAAAGTGAAAACTGTCAGCCACTGGACAGCGGACCTCTCGGGGTGTCCAGGAGGAAGAGCAGGTGTCCAAGCAAGAGAATGGGACGTGAAACCCCAGGGCTTTAGGAAGCTCCATTCACAGCTGAACTCTGGGTGAACGTGGATGCCAAATCTGGCCCCATTTCTGCCCTTAGGTCTGTGCAGGCTGGATTGATTCGATTCTGCACCTGGTAGGTGCTGAGGGTTTTCCTTTTTTCTTCTGGGATGGTTGGCAGTTCCCGGCTCTTCTCTGACATTGGCTTCAAAGAGAGTTTAGGCAAGTCTAGAGCTGAAAAAAATTGAACTTTCACATCTTTACATCAAACACATTTGTGTTCTGGGTTATATTTAAATAAATAAAATGGCTTGTATTGATCAGTAAGCAGGTAAATTCCCATCCGTCCGTTGTGGTGGGGTAAGAGATGGGTCAGAGGAGAGGATGGGGGGAGGTGGTGAGGTTCATGTGCAAGTTGCTGAACTACCAGATGAACAAGAGTGTTCTTTAAGGCTGGGTGCTTGGGTCTAGGATGGAGCCCCAATGTCCGAGTGGGGTCTGTGGCTGAGAGAAAGCATAGCTAGCTGTTCCTTTACCTTTTCTCCTTACTCTCTATCCATTCATCCAACCATCAATAAGCTGTTTATCCAGTACAAGCCTGGAGAATATTCCAGGAAACACAGGGTATGGGAAAACAGGGGAAAACCTTGGATAGGATGCCAGTTCATTGTAGGGCACATACTTCAGGCAAGCTGCGTTAGGCTTGTTTGCTCGTGGATGCTCGGCAAGTCCTGTAAAGTGTTACACTGGAAATAAAAGTACGTATGAAGGCTTCAAATACCTGCGCCTTGCCTTGGATGGCTGTCTCACCCATTTACACCATTCTGTTGCAGAGGTTTCTCCTGGCCTCATTCAGGTTGACTCTGGCTAGTTTACACAGGACTTTAGAAACCCCTGCTGATATCTTGTTAATCAATTGGCATCTCTCCTACTGACCCCACTTTTCCTGATTTTGTAGCTCTATTCATCATTGTATTTATGGGTGACATGTTTGTTGTTCTCTAGCTCCATTAGATTACCTGTAGTAAGGATTAGTCTATATCACTGGTCTCCAACTCCGGTCCTGGAGAACTACCGTCTAATAGGTTTTATATCCTACTTGACTTCTGAAGAGCCACACCTGTTCTTAGGTAAATACCAGGAACAGGTTTGGCTCATCAGAAGCCAGGTAGAATAGAAAACCTACTAGATAGTAGCTCCAGAACCTGTGTTGGAGACCCCTGGTCTATATATTTTCACTGTACAAATTATAATAAAGCTTCTCAATCCTGTTCTGTGCCTGAGCTGCATTATGAGGAAGATTTTGGACTGAAAGAGTTCAGCTTTGGGATGGATTTTAAGTGTGCTGGTTGCAACAGGCTGCTGTAATATTATGGTGCTGCTACCTCCCTGAGCCCAAAAAACTTCACATCCTTTTCCACCTGATTTTAGTGTTTCCAAATGGGACAGGAGATGTATGTATGTCGCTTACATACAGACTCACAACTGTGGCTTCAGTTCTTGTAGGGTGTTGTGTATGTGAAGTTCATATGTACTCCTCTGTCTTTGTGTAGGGTTCTTCCCAGGTCCAAACACATACTGCTTAGGTGGGCTGTTGTCTGTAAGGTTCGCTGTATGTGTGGATGGTGATGGACTGGCATCCCTTCCACTCTGCATCCCGTGGATGCCCCAGGCTGGTTGCAGTGGACAAGCTGTTTGCTAATATGGATTGAAACAGTAAAAAAAAAAAACTGTGGTTGGAACCCTTGTACATTTTCTTGAGAAGAATGCTGATTGACAGACAGGAAGAGAATTTAAATGTATTTCTGATGATTTATTCATATATATGAAGATTTCCGATGTATTTCAGAATGCCGATTCTTGGATTTACTTTGAAAACTCCAAGGAGGGGCAGCAATTCTATTCACATAAATAAATGTGGATAAGTCACTGCTGATGTACCAAATCAAGAAGAGGTTCAGACGGTTATGGTGAATTATTATAGGGCTGGAGATGTTCAATGGCAGTGTGGCTATGAAATGACATTATCCATTCATCCCCCCATTTTCCAACCACTTCCATGTGTCACGGTGGGTGTGGTGGTGTGGGAAGTGTGGCTGAGGCCCATTCCAGGAAACACAGGTAATGTACCCCTCGAACTGTCTGCCCATTGCAGATATGTACAGTGTGTATGTACATATGTGAAACCTTGGAGGTCATGCTCTCAGTGGGGTAAAGGAAAGATATAATCATGGTCCAGTGACGTGCTCCCCTGTGCATATTTAGCCCTGCTCTTTGCAGGCGGTGATGCACCTTTTCCTCGTAGTCAGTTCATGGAAAATGAAGACTCTGTGGGAGAGCCAGACTGGATTTACTGCCCTCACACTGCCTCTCGCTGTTCGCATTTTGCTCTATGATAATCTCTCTTATGGCCTCTGGTTTCTCTTGTCTGCAACGCTAATGTTTTTTTAACCCAGTTTACATGGCTAGAAATCGATAGAAACTTTCAATGTTTACATTTTTATGTTTAAGAGAAACCCTTAAACCCCAAAACGCCAGACTGTTTGCCTCTAAGTACAAATGACACGTATGTATAACCACACCTCCACGTCCTGCAATCCACCCTCACTCTTGCCATTTCCTTACCTTTGATATGTGCTTTTAAATACTGCTACATGTATCATATGGCTTAGAATGGCACAATGTAGGTAGTAGCACTGGAATACTTTTGGAACACAACGTTCTGTTGTGTTCTGTGCTTTTGTTTATAGCATTTAAGACAAACATGTTTGGTCAAGAAAACATGAATGAAAATAAATGAAATAATGGTTCCAACTGTATATGTGCTGATATGTTTACTCTATTTGTTTATAATTATTGTATGTGAAAGAGCGCCATGTTTGGATTAACAGTTAGTTAGTGTCAGCTTTATGTAGCTGGATTTGGTTGGCTTTTACTGACTATCACCCAGCATCACTAGCCCAGATAAGCTATGGGATAAGTTATGGGAGATGTGTGTGCCTACTTCTAGTCTACCTGTGGGATACCCAGGGGATATCCCCATTATTTCTGGGAGTCTACCAAGCATTGTGAGAAATTGCAGTGTTGCCACCACGCTCTACGGCATCTTCCGCCGAACAGCCTCGGGTCACATCTGAGAATGGCACATTCGGAGGCAGCCCAAACGAGTGGGAGGGATGCCACGCTGCAATTCATCCCTTACTCTGGTGTTTAGCATTTCAGAAAACCATCCCCAAGGGTTGGGCATTCACTAAAAAACGTGCTTTGGCTTATTTGACATACAAACAGCTTTACTGCTAATGAGAACAACTGATGAAAAAAAGCAGACAATGTTTTGAATGAACGGGGCGTCTGGTACAGCTCTCGGAGAGCAACTTCATCAGTAGCGATTAACATGAGTAACTACACAGAAGAGCTATTTAAAAGAACATTTAACAAAGTTAAACAACCACTCTCTTTCTAATGTGCATTGTGAGTGTGCGTTAAAGTTACAATGTAAGGGGTAAGGAAAGTTTTGTGGTGCATTGGTAAGTTAATACGCCCACCACGCAAGATAAAAGAAAAGAAAAGAAGACAAGATAAGATAAGATAAGATGATAAGGCTTTCTTTGTCCTGTGGGAAATTGTTGTGCCAAGGCATAACTCTCACTCTAACGCTCATGCTTAAAAATACCAAAAACTTACAGCTTACCAGGGGTGCTGTAAAAGGGGAGGGGAAAGTTAGGATGATTCCAAGGGTCCTAAAAATTTTGAATGTAATTGGATTGGTCTGGGTTGGGGCCCAACATTTTATGCGTTCAAGGGATCAAAAATGTCTAGCGGCACCCCTGTACGTCACGATCCATGTTTGAAAAAGACAGCGGGAATTGTGACAATGCTAATTGACATGACTACCTATTGTCCTTGTTCCAGCAGTATAGCGTTAAACACAGCACACTGTATGGGGTATGCAAGCGTGTTTCGAGTGCAATACAATTGGCTGCTTTTGCACATTGCTGTTTTCCATCCTGACAGTCAGATTTTGATATTGTTTTCCCAAGAAGCATTGGTGTAGTCCGTCAGGGTCACCACAGCCACCGGCTGGGAGAGCTTAGTGCGCAGGACCAGGAGTGAGGATCTGTTAGTTACAGCTGACAACTCAGGCTCAATGCCCTGATGGAGGGTTTGAGAAGGAGAATAGCTTCTGACAGCCCTGACAACCCCCCCCCCCCCGTCGCCTCTTTGTTGGTTGAAACCTTACCGACCACTTTCAAATCAAGCTGAGCCAACAACGGAGCTATCATGTAATAAAAATGATCAAAAAATTAACAAAACAAAAAATGCCAAGAAAAGCTATTTATGGCTTAAGCAGCAACAAGATATTGCAGCATTAAGATTCAGCTGTGGTCCATTTATTTGAGCAGGGAAACATCCGTCCATCTCCTCAATCGGCCCGCGTAGTGGCGGGAGCGCGGTGCCTTGCACGCTGCTGATTCCAAGTCACATTGCGAGGCGAACTGAAAGGCGCAAGTGGTTGGCCAGTCCATTAATATTAATGAGCTGCCTTATTTAGCACGAGCTCCGGGGACAGTTCACCGTATGGTACCGCTGCTGCCGCTGTGTCAGAGGAGCCCAGGCACCCGTGTGACAACGGCTGCCCGGACACTGCATCCGGCGCGGAGCTCCACCGCGACCCCCCCACGGGGCTCACTAGCATGATGCAGCCATGTCTCTGTCCTTTGTGTGTCTCCCTGTGCTTGTGAGACTGAATCCTGATCCCCATCTCTCTCTATCTCTCTGTTTCTTTCCCTCCCTCCCTCCCTCCCTCCCTTCTGCTTCTCTCTCTCTCTCTCTCTCTCTCTCTCTCTCTCTCTCTCTCTCTGAAGGAGTAATGGAGAGGATCACCATGTAGACAGCAGCAGGCTGACACAAGCAGAATGGGAAACTACACATGGAGAAGAAGAGGATTGCAGCCCTCAACATAGGAATTGCCTGGACTTCTACTTGGCTTTTCTAGTGCTCCTGGATGGACTCGCTTCTCTTTTCCCTGTATCAGAAGGATCCCTCCTTGCACCTCAGACATTGGACTGGATTTCCCCCTCCCGTTTCGCACTCCAACCCAGTGATCTAAGACTCCTCCAGCGGTCATTTTCTGTTTTTTTTTTTTTTTTCCTGATACCACTGTCTTCGCTTGCTGCTCGTACTTCCGAGCGATAACTGAGACACCATGGGGGACATGACCAACAGCGATTTTTACGCCAAGAACCAAAGAAACGAGGGCAGCCATGCCGGCGGCTTCGGCTGCTCCCTCATGGAGCTCCGTACGCTCATGGAACTGCGGGGCAACGACGCCATCGTCAAAATTCAGGAGGACTATGGGGACGTGGAGGGACTCTGCAAGCGCCTGAAAACGTCGCCGACGGAGGGTGAGTCCCTGTCTTCACACGCCGGGCAGGCGTGCTCACGGCCACGACCACCACACGACTCCTTGAATTTCCAAAGGTCTAACTTGCGAGGGGTCGTAAGGGTCCCTGTTTTTCAGGGCTCTCTACAGCCTAACAAGCACTTCAACAAAAGAGTTATTAAATAAAATGTCTCCAGGGCAACCAGAGAGACAGTTACCCCACATGTGTTACTTTGCTGTATTAAAGCAGTGCTAAGCTTTGGCATGTGTGGCATTGATGACTGAACCATTATCATGAAAGAAAAAATTGATAGCATCTCCTGCATGTTGTGAACGTGTTGCATTAACTGTAAATTGTCACACTGCTAATTCGTTATATGGGTGTTGCCTTTGGGTCTATTTATGTTCGCCAGCTCCGTTTCACACTGGAGAAGGCAAATGGTAACTTCTTTGTCTGAGCTCAATGGAAAGTAAAACCTCGTGTTGCTGTCCCGTTGCATTTTTAGTGGCAGAAGCTTCTCAGGTCCACAGATTTCTGTCTCGTGTAACATAACCATCTTCTTAACAAAAAAAATGAAATTGTTGCACCCAGGTGTCATAGGAGACTCACCTAGCAGTTCTAGCTGTTACATAGGAATGTTAGTTTGCAGAACTAGAGGATGCATTAGTCAGTAACTCCCCTCCTTAGTCACTAGAACCAGACAAAAAGAAGGATACTAAATTAGGCAATGGCAGCAAAAATTTCTTTCTGTCCTGCTACTTTTGAATGTTGAGTCTTAGAGTCATGTAGATGCCATAGTCATTCAACAAGACACGTTTTGGCTTCTCTGTAAAATCGGTCTGTTAGTAAGCTAGGGCTCATGATTGATGAACCAGTTCACAGGAAGCCCAGTGCTTGAGTCTTTAGTGACCATAGTGCAGGCCTGCGTCTCCCAGCCTGACACAACGCAGCATCCCGCTTGTTGCTCCAGTAACCGCAGGTATAATTGGCGTCATGGTAACTGGGTGGAAAGCACCTTCCTAGCGATTCAGTGGTGCTGAAAGTGCCCTTTGATAATGAAGACAAACGATTGCCTCTTTCATGTTAATAAGCTGGCTGGTTAGCCATATTCTCCCTCGCTTTTTCAAACTCCTTCTCTCTGGGGATCTTCACGTGCCTCACTGATTAAGTCAAAGTCGCAAGAAACATCAGATGCTTTGGAAGAAGCTGTCCACTTGATAATAATATTTCATTAGGTGGCAAGAGTGAGGACTTTGCTGGTTGATGTGCAAGGAGGGGCCATTCTTTTCTTGGTAGGGACTTAAGGTTGTTAAACCCAGAAAAAAATGTATCAAACTATGAAAATCAAGGTAAGACCAACATTTGCGGCAAAACCCATTGCTAGGCAGATAGGACAAGATAACGGATGGCAATCCACTGATTTTCAGCACAAGGGGTGCTAGGCCTCAAGCCCACAGGGTCGGAGGGAGTGGGTGCGGGGGCGGTGGGGGGGTCCGGGCGTGTGCCCATCACACAGGCCGTGCGCAGGCTGTCCTGGAGCTTTTGGGAGTGGTTAGGGGAGCAGGTGGCTCTGCAATGTGCACTTTTAACAGGACCGGTGAGCTGCTGAGAGCTGCGGCAGGAGACGTCCCAGAGCTGGAGCGGGAAGCTCTCTTACGTCTTTTATCCTCCAATGTGAGGTACAGCAGGTGCATATCTTGGCAACACACATCCAAACATTGAGGGAAATAACCTCGGAACTAGCCCTCGGTGACTCATTATGAATGTGGGCAGAGGATATATATGACAGCAATGGAAATAAACAACAGGAGCCATTTTTATTTTACACGCAACGTGCACGCATAATGATGTAGGAAAGCAGCAGTGAGAGATCTTTCAGGGAAACACTCTTACCTCGTTAGACACGGCTAATTTGTGTATTGTGTACTGTAGTCAGTTACTGGTTCAGGACTCTGGAGGGGGGCAGCAGTTATACCTTTCGGGCAAGTTACTATGGTAAAAAAGCACAGGTGTACAAAAACAACCATTAGTTGTGTATGTTATGTAATTCACTTTGGATAATAACAAATCAGGATAGACTCCAGACCCCTGCAACCCTGCACAGGACAAGCAGGTATTGAAAATGGATTGAAAATAATAATAATAATAATAATAATAATAATAATGAAGGTGATGATGATTATGATGTACCTTCCATACCGCCAAGGTCCAAGGTTACAGTGTAACATCATCATGATCATTATGATTGTTATTGTAATTACAGCTAAGCTAAGTGGTAGCACACTGACAGGCGTTCTGGCTGCACCGTACCTGATATTTGCTGGTGGAATGTGCTGTTTTTTTCCCCCCCCTGTCGTCCCCCTTGACTTTCTTTGCTCTCATTTCTATTTCTGTTTGGTAGCCCATTACATTTCAGTGAAATGCACCCCCCCCCCCAAACTGTGCTATTTCTAAAAATAAACCACATTTCCCAAGTCGCTCTTTCCCACTGCACACTGAAGCGATGTATTTTGTTTTTTTTTTAGGATAGATCTATTATTTATCAGGGGTGAGGCCAAGAGGCGGCGTGACAGAAAGGTTAAAGGTAAAAAAAAGTGCTCTAATTATCAGTCAGATGGAAATCTGTTGATAGGGAAGGAACAGGTTACAATGTAAGGGCTCCTTTAGGTCAGCATGGCACTAAATAAGAACATGCAGTTTTAATACTGAGTAAAACATCTGATTGACTTTCTAGAACAGTGTTCATTACATATGGAGTTAAATAATATGCACATATTAAATGATACAATTTAATTATATACAGAATTATTATTACGAAGGAACTTGGGGTGTCGCGTAGCATTTCACTGTGGGAAAATGAGGGTGCTGGTCGTATCACTTTCTGCAAAAGTGAAATAAATTGTCCCAGCATATAACCAGGAATCATCTGATAGTTCCTTAGCAAGTGCAAAAAGCAGCCCTAAAGTCAGGCCATTGATTGCAGGGAAATACACTGTTTATATGGAAGAATGTAGTTGATTTGTTTACATGGTGGCTCCATACATAAATATTAAAGGGATCTGTTTAGCTGTTTGCCCCATGACAGCTGTTCTGTATGGCACTCCGTTTATGTGGTGCTGTATATATCTATGCGTACTGCACATGAAGATAAATGCACCATATATAATGCATGCATCATCGCTGGCTTATTGCATTTTTCCTTGGCTCGCAGTCATGCATCCGCATTTGGACCAGCATCGGCCTTGCTAACCTCATCACTCTCACCCATGAATTGTTCATCAGCCTCGAGCTCCCAAAGGGCCCCAGGTTCCCTAATGATTTTTTACTAATCTAGTCTTGCAGTTTAAGCATTTGTCCACCCCGCCCCCACCCACTCCCACAAAAATATCCCATTTAATCTGGATCCCTCCAGGAATTGTTCGGATGGAGCACAATCTCTTTTAATAAGGACAGTTTCTCCTGTTTGCCTCTCCAGGTGCCCTCATTCCATCGGTGATTCTTAAAAGGAGGAACTGACATGTCTGGGATGGGTTGTAAATAATGTGCTTGGCTAACCACTCTAAAAGCTCTCAACTGGAATCTTAAAAAGTACAGTTTCAGGAAGCATGACATTATCCGCCTGTTCAGACTTCTTAGAGAAGTTAGCCTCCCACCCTCTAGGGGGCGCATGTTACTTTTATCATTATTAACTGACTGAATAACTGTCATGCCCCATCTTAACCAAGTTCACTGAACCTTTAAAGTCCTTAGATCCTGCAGTCAACAATGTTTGCTTGTGCGACCCTTTTGATTCAGAAAACATTTGTACCCCAACTAAAGTAACTCAAGTCTCATTTGACTTGTTGAAACATTGAAACAATGTTATCTTTTCTTTGTTGTCCAAATCACTATTTGCGAAGGAATAGCCAAAGCAAAGGTGCTGACTTTGCTTGTAGTTTCAAAGAAACCTAAAAGGAACAGACACTATGAAACCCGGTTCTCCGTACTGGTTGTTCTTGTTTATAAAACCAGTTTCTCCATTCTGATGTCATCAGCCTACAAGCACACAGGACTTTAATGATCTTGTGTTAGTTCGAGGGCTTTTACATTCAAAAGATGCAATGAAGAGACTTGTTTTTTGCAAGAGCTCATGAGAATGAAGGGGACCTTTAAAATGAGGCACTTTTGCCTGTAGCAGATCAACAGAGCTTTTTCTTGTTATTATTTAAAACAACTGCTGTGACGAATATATTTCAGTGTCAGCAACTGGAATGTCTTTGTTAGGGAGCCAGCTGGCCAGGTCTCAAGCTGTCAGTCAAACACAAATCACCAAACCTGCCTGTTATTTCTCTACTGGCGAGGATCAATGCACAATAAATAAACTAGCATGCCGATTCGTATTGGACAGTGAAAATGCATTGATTTGAGAGGGATTTGTGATTCATTTTGAGTCTTATGGTTGGACATAATATTCATGGGTGGATGGTAGGATGTGACCTGCGATGGACTGACATCTCATCCAGGGTGGTACCCGAGCCTTGTGCCATGTACTGTCTAGGTTCAGCTCCAGCCCCCCCCCCCCCGCCCCCCGCGACCCTGATCAGCATAGGTTTAGAAGATGGAAGGAGATAGATGAATAGCAAGGGCATCAGTTGCAGTGCCAAAAGGTATCATACTTTCCTGCATGTAGGACAGATAATTTGATTACTATGCTTTGTTTGATTATATTTTACAAAGTGGACAGGAAGGGCCTTGAAAAGTCTGTAAGGTAAAACACCAGTGGCCTGGGTGGGCTTGGTGATAGTGAAAGAGTGTCAGCCACCTTCACCTCTCTTTGTTTGTTTGTTTTGCAAATCACCACTAATCCATCCTTTTTCCAATGATACATCTAGTGTAGGGTCAGAGAGTGGGGGCAGGCCAAGTGGCAGTGGCCTATTCCAAACAGCACAGGCAGAAGACTGGGGAACACTCTGGAGAGGATGCCGGTCGTTCACACAAGCATATGCTACAGGTCATTTAGAGACCAATTAATGTATTTGCAAGTTCCTGGACTGCAGGAGGCAGCTGGTGTAACCAGTGGAAGCACAGACAACATGGGGGGGGACATCCCAAGGGTCGGATTTCAACCCCCAGCCCTGACAACAAATGAAATACTGAAAAAAGTAGACAGTAGCATTTCCTACGCAATCCTGTGATTCTTCATTTTTATTAATTTTATAAGTAAATTCCCACTCTCTTCCATAGAAAACTACGAATTTAACAATCTGTGTTAAATTCAATGGATGGACCTTTCAACATTACATCATCTAATACTCATCTGACAATAATTGTTATGCATTGTATGCATACAATATAACCATTTCCAGATTCAGCAATGTTTCAAGAAGCTGCGACACAGTCTAATGTTTTATTAAAATGCACTTTTATATTAATTGATCGAGCCATTTTACATCCTTATATTGTCACTATACCATCTATTTTCCCCTGAATGTGTGACGCATATCCCATAATAAGTGTTGGCCTCCACCATTTATTTTTCATGTCCTTTAACTTAATTATGTTATTCTAGACAAGGGAGAGGAGCCTAACTACGAAAGCGTTTATTTAAAGGTAGTTCTCTGAAGGTGCCAGGTTTCATGTCCATACTGTAGGAGGTTACTTTGGCTGTAAGGTAACAACGGTATTTATATTTGGCCTCACCATTAGAACCAGGAGTTGTCTGGCTGCTGGACTTTTGCTGACTGTGGACGTTACCCCAGTTTTTGGAGGATTGTGCTACGCATTTGTCTTTGCATCAACATTTACTGCCAGGTACACTGGAGCAGGATCCCCCAGACTGAGTCAGTCTTTTGCAGCCTTCACCATAAAATTCAGCGATTTGTTTTAGACAGATTGCATATATAAAGCATATTATATGAGTCACTGTGATTTACATTTTATCTGATGCTTTTCTCCACAAAATGTATATTTTTGAGAAGTCAGGGTTAGACAGTCATTGGAGCAATTGGGGGTTAAAGGCCTTGCGCAGGGGCTGAGCAATGACATCACCTTGGCAACCATGGGATTCGGACCAACAACCTTCTGATCAAAGACACAGCATCCTAACCCACCAAACCACTTGACATCCCCTCATTTTGCAGTAACTCTGAAACTATGGCCTGTTTTTGCCAGACCCAATGGCCAAAGATTCTTTCAGCTTCAACGGTAAATGAATTTTTCATTTATCCTATAGAAAGACTCATGTCCTGTTTGTCGTACACTACGCTGCCTCCTTCTCCCACTTCTCTGTGAAGGGGGCTTACCTGGATGAAGCACGGATCCGTTTCCAAATTCCCCATTGTGCGGTTCCCTCACAGGCAAAGACGTTTCTTATATTCTGTGCTTTACTAGCCCTGATAAAGACGCCTATGTTTTTTTCCATACATGTAAGTTGTTTTTTGCTTGGCTGTTATACACACAAAGACTTGAGTGGTTTGTAGTGAAGTAAAATATCGATGACAATCCGTCTTTCAGCTGCTTATCCAGCTCAGGGTTGTGGGATATCGATACCAATATTAATGTTAATTATGTCTTTCCTAAAATATTCTAAAATTGTCCAAATTTGCAAGACTGTCATAGTGATAATGCATAAGTGAATAGCTGCAGTTGTATAAAGAAATACACCGATTAATAAATAGTATTTATTGACTTGATAGAGGTGAATATAAGTATTTACTTAAATGAATGTGGGAGATCACACTCTCTCTGTAGTCAATAGACCTGAACCGATAATGTTTAAGTTTAAAAGAATTAGTAGGACAGGGCATTTTTTTTTTCTTTATTTAATACATTTCAATTTAAATGCAAGGAAGCATATTATAAAACAGAATTAAGGGGTGGGGTTGCATGTCCAAAGAAGGGCAGGGGTGCCCTGTCCTGTAGGGGACACATGCACCAATTAGCATGTTTTTGGACCAGAGGTATCTTAGGAATTCGTGGTAGCTCAAAGATAACACGCTTGGTCCATATTCAGAACAGGGGTAGGATGTGTGCCATGCACCCTCAGCAATGGGAGCCTGTAGGACTAGCCACTGTGCCACCAACTGCTAGGGAGCATCTGAAAAGGATGACTCAAAATGGCTTAATTGTCGTTGACTGTAGCTACAAGCAGGCAGGGTGCCTTAATCTGCACAAGGCTCTGTGTTTCAATATGTGCATAAGGCAAGACAGACGTTCACTTTGAATCGCTAATGCCTCTAATTATTAGGCGTAACTTGTGGTTTTATCCGAACATGGCAAGGCATAAATAACACGGTATTCAGTTTGGCGCTAATGAAATGACTATAGAGACCAGTAAATAAAAACTAGGCCCATAATTGTGATGAAAAATTAACAATGCTGATGACGTACCGGTGTCATTTAAAATCACGTAATTAGGAAAAAAAAAATGCATTGTTTCATAAAATGAGGACAGAACTCCTGCATAAATGTTCATTCAAAATGTTGCCCTGGTTTCATGTGAACATACATTTTTGTGTGTTTAACATATAAGGTCTTTAATATAGAGCAAAAATACTTATAATAGCGTCGGGTTAATTAGTTGATGGTAAAGCTACTATTATTATACTGAAGTGCCTGCAGTTTAGGGTGTTACCTGGGTATTTTGGGATTGTTGCTTATTGCCGATGGTGACATTTTTTTTTCCAAGCAAGCTTAGAATCCACTATGACATAGGATAACTCAGACATCAGGTAACAGTGCATAACCAGTCCCAGGGTCACGTAAGGTTTTGTGATGTAGCTGCACGACGGAATTTGGCAGAATATTTTTGCCCTTTTCTCGTCATGACTTTTTAATGTTTCGGTTTCCCACGTAATCTGCATATTAAAGTGCTCCATTGTGGCACGCTTTCATCCGAGCTCTGGACGTGAAACTCGAGACTGACACCGCAGATGGGCCCCCGTCGAAATGCACTGTCACACATCCTGTTCCGTCAGCCCTCCCTCCCCACCCTGCCGACCCTCAGTATAAAAGGGAAGCCGGAATGTTCCACTTGCAGGGGTGCTGTGCTGTTACTGGGCTGTACGCTTGGCCATTTACCGGCTTACTCCACCTGGCACAGGCCCAACACTTCATCCGGCGCACCAATTTGGCATGACTGACACCCGTGGCCCCCTCCCCTGAGCCCTCGGAAGTGGGGAAGGAGCTTGCGTACAGGCACCGGGCAGCTTGGCTGAGGTTACTCAACCCTTGAGCTGAGTCCTGTCCTGGCAGCAATTCCCCTCCAAACACCCACAGCTTCTCTGCCCATAACAGATGCTGTCTAATTAAGTCGCTATTTAATAATGGGATACAAGGATATTGCTCCCATCTTTATTAATTGAAGAGATGAGGCAGACGTCTGCAGAGAGCAAATGGATTTGTTCAATGCATGGTACATGCTCCTCCGTAAAAATTAACCATCAAAACCATAATTTTGTCATGATTACTAGTTGAGGCTTAAGTTTTGAGCTTAAACTTAAAATAAGTCTGAGATGGCACTACGGAGTTTACCTTTAAAGTGTTACCCTTCTGCACTTCACTAAGCAGCTTTTCGTTACCTAAAAATGGAAATAGAGAGATCCTGGCAGAAACCCTCTGTGCCATTTAACATAGTTTATTATACAAATCAGTGTTATCAAGTCAATGTTTCCCTCGTAATACATGGTTGTAATCAGTGCTGATTATAGCAGCACCAAGGAATTTGTTGTCATAAACAACTTAATAAGTAAATTAAAAAACGTAGGTAGCGAATATACAGAGGCAGCAAGTGGTGCTGTGCTTAAGGACTTACAGTCAAATGTGTCAGGTTCAGTTCCCTGTTTTTATTTGCATTATCGTTACCTGTCAGCGATTATGGATTTGTAGCAGCCACAGTCTTGGCTGTGGGACTGTGAAAACAAAATTGTTTCCTTGGTAACCCCGAGGTCACATCTGGTGACTTAAGGTTTCACCTCCATGGGTCATATCTTTTCAAGTAGAACGATTTACGAAAACATAATCCCATTAACAGCGTCACACCCACCAAGGCCGTTTTGTGTAATTCAAGCCTTGTAATACACAGATTCCT
Source organism: Mormyrus iriodes (assembly GCA_011763525.2). NCBI lineage: Eukaryota > Metazoa > Chordata > Actinopteri > Osteoglossiformes > Mormyridae > Mormyrus > Mormyrus iriodes. Next base: position 6,858,585 of record JAAGVU020000123.1, on the reverse strand, counting down.
GCACTAAGAGATCTTCCTTTCATTGAAGGCAGGCACTGTGTAAAAAATACACTTATAATGCATGTGCAGGAAGTTGACACAAATTGCCCAGTAGTTTTTTTTGGCATTGTGGAGGAAGTGAAATGATCATCAGTTTTCTTGGGAGGGGGGCCTCCCAATCAAAGCTTTGCCCAGGGCCCCTGGAGAGGTGGAGCCAGTCCTGTATCAGTATCTTTCTTCTTCTTCATCCAGTACCTTCACCTTTTGCTGCAGTTAACAATCAACCTTCATCAGCAGACGAAAGCCCTTCTAACCAAAGATGATGGAGCTTTAGTTCAGCTGCAGGTTTAGGATCGAAAAAAACTGTCGGGCTAACAGCTAGAAACACGGTGGGAAGCTGCGGGGGTTTGTGTTGATTAATTCGAAGCGGGGGTGCCATAATTACATCTAATTTAGACGTAAAAGCAGCGGTGCCTGTTACATATTGTCGATCCTCGCTGTAAGCGAATTAGCATCAGCGGGGATGTCTTCTCGAGCGGTAGCTATCGTAATTGTTTTTTTTAGTTCTCTGTCCTGGAAAGTGAAGCTGCACGTCGTCTGTGGAGATAAACACAGAGAAATGCTCGCATGAAGGTAAGGCTGAGAGAAAGCCTTTGAAAATCACTTAGTGTCAGTCAGAGCCACCTGGAGGCCTCGTCCCTGGATCCTGAGTGACGGATGTTTGCCACCGCTCCCATAAGCCTCTGGGACCCATTACTCTGTACCCGAGCCACCGTTTGCCGAGGCCGCTCAGCTCCCCGTGTTTTTCTGACTCTGGGCCAGTCTGCCCTGGGGCTCAACTCATTGCATCCAAAGGTGTCGGACGATCCTGCTGCAAAAGATATGCCCGTGTCGTCAGTCAGCCTGTGTTCTCTGGTGCTTTCCTTACCCAAACGGAGACCTGATAGATATCTTAAGTGATGTAGGGCTCTGCGGGTTAGGATCAGAAGGTCACTGGTTCAGCTGTCAAGGTCAACAGAGTTATTTCACTTTTGGTCCCTTGAGCGAGGCCCTTAACCCCTAATTGCTCCAGGGACTGTCTGACTCTGCTTTCTGAATTATGTGTTGCTTTGGATAAAATTGACTGCCCTAATAAATAAATTTCACCAATTCCCTGGGAGACTGGAGTGAAACGCTGGCATATTTAAAGGGATGTGTATGAAAATGCCCTGCGATCCTGTACTGGGCATAAGTTGAAGATGGATTGATCAGTGATAGCAATCTCTGTTTCTGCCATGTTAGTATGTACAGTGCAAGAGGGCCTGACTGTTTCGATAACCAGTATAGCTGCTACGTCCCCCCATAGAGCACAGTGAGATGACAGGGACTGCTTTCAGCTCCGCCCACCCCTCTGTCATGTGTTTTTCCAGAGGGAGCACATTTTCAGTGCCTGACCTCAGCTACCCTTCAAATTGAGGCCCACGCCCCCCTCCCCCCACACCCCCCGGCACCCGCTTGCGTGTCTAGTGCATCGATTCAGCCAGGAGGAGTCAACGCTTTGTGTCATTATGCTTCGTTTCTATGGTAACCCATACGGTGCGCGATTAGATGGGGGCAGAGAGCGTGACTCCACTAGCTGTCTGTTGCCTGACCGCACCATGGACCGATCGTACTCAGTTCATGTTGTACATGCTATGTAGTGGGTCACCATACATATTTGAAAACCCTCTAGCTTTACCGATCTTCTTTCATGTCATGCCAGCATGTGTACATGCATTCCTGACCGCTTCACGTTTTTTTTTGTGATGATGTGAAGAGCAAAGATCTCATTTTTAGCATCGTACCAGTTCTTCCTGGGGTCGGCTCTATGAGGCGCTGTCGCATCACCCAGAAAATCCAGACTGACATCTCCGTCTCTTACAAAATGCTAGTCTGGATCCCGAGTCGGCCAAGCCGCCGTCAGGTTAGCCGTGGCGCTCGGGAAAGTGTTTCAGCCCAGTCAGCGTGATGCGTACCGTTTCCATGGTGACCTATTTTTAGCAGCAGGGGGAAAACAGCTGTTAAAATATGCAATGTCTTTCACTCTGACATCAAAGCGTGTGTTCAGTTATTTTCAGAGATTGGCGTGTGAGCTTCTCAAGTGCGTTTTTTTTTTTTTAATCTTGGACCTTTAATTCAAATTCAGTGTTTTTTGCATTAATTTACATTATATTACTGGGAGTAAATACGATGCCATAAAATTGATTCAGGTGATGTCACACCTGGGCCTAGGACCAGGTATGCTTGGGAGCAATCTCTGCGCTTTTAATACTCTGCTTTTTCCCCCCACCTAAGTCTCTCTGCCTCATATGTATCATCTCATTATTAGTGTATGAGTGTCCTGGTTTTGCACCCAAATTAATGAGGGTGTTCTGTTTGTAGCTCTGGTCCCCCGGGCCTTCGGATCCCGTTCTCCCAGCGAGTAATGAGGTCGCCTGAGCTCGCTCACTGGCTTCCATTTGATCGGTGGCGCAGACTGCAGTATTACATTTCCCTGTTTTTGACCGCTCGGCCAGAGTGCTAAGTCCTTGTGAAAGAGTACTCTTTTTGACCCAATGAAACCCCCGTCAGAAACAGGTCACAGGATCCCATGCACCCCCCCCCCCCCATACATTTCATTTTGTCACTATAGACGTTCAGATCCTTCTCCATGCTGGGATTTACCCTGTGCACTATGCATGTGATGGACTTGTGGCTGTCGGTTGCCATGTCACTCCTGAGCCGTCACCTGTTTTTGAGTCACCTGAAGACCCCAGAATCTCCAGGACCCCTTGCCTTGTCTCTCTGTAAAACACATTGCCTTCGGCATTAATAAAGCATTTACCTATCAACGCACTGTGCTGGACAGCTGTGGTAAATAATCTGCCTAAATCTTATTTATTCTAAATATTACTGGAACATTTCTTCCGTGTTATGTGTGAAAATTTTAATTGCAAATAAAGTGACTCTCATGTATTGCCTTCTTGTTTTTTTTGCCAGTGAATAACTAAATCATACATTTGGACCACCTTGAAATCCCTGCATATTGTTAGGTTTAAAAGACTGGGTTTTTGCATGGATTAACAGAAGAAAACCTTTACACCAATAACACACTTTTAAATGGTTTGAAATGTGCTGATATCACTGATAGAGCTGTGCTATTAATCCATCAGAACAGAGACTCTCTGTGTCAGTTATACTGCTAAGTTTGGTTAGTAACCTTTGGCATACATTGTGGGGATCCATCACTGGTATTAGGGTTAGGTTTTCCATGAGAAGTGTCAGGGTTAGGCTTTCCATCAGTGGCATTAGGATTTCCATCAGCAATGTTGGGGTTTCCATGAGCAGTGTTAGGGATAGGGTTTCCACCAGTGGTGTTTCTTTGTTTGCTTCTGTCCCTTACTCCGGTGACCTGGCAGGGTCTGCTCCCTGCCCCTTACTCCGGTGACCTGGCAGGGTCAGCTCCTGTCCCTTACTCCGGTCACCTGGCAGGGTCTGCTCCCTGCCCCTTACTCCGGTCACCTGGCAGGGTCAGCTC
>JAAGVU020000123.1:6764062-6835804 GCA_011763525.2 Mormyrus iriodes | reverse complement strand
AGACAGACAGACAGACAGACAGACACTGTATTTTCAAAACAGATTCTTTGAAGTGTGGATCTTATACCAATCATAAGAGATCTATCATTTTAAGTTCCAGGCTTAATATAAATGACAAAAATATACACCAGTATTGTGGCACTTCCTTCAGCATGCAAACTGAATTAACAGTTAGATAGCATGTCGGCTACTAAATTCACAACAATTCATGAGTTATTTTTATTTGAACTTTTATCTTCCTACATTACACATGATTTTGAAGGGAAGATGCCTCAGGAAGACTTAATTAATAAAGACTTAGATAAAGACTTAGTTAATATAATTAATATAATTATACAGTTAATTTAATTATTGCAGTCTTGAAGATTTTAAAACCACTATGTGAGAATTAGCTATATCCAAAGTTAGCGGATAATGAGAACAGAAGTGGAGCTGTCTAAATTCTTCTTATATTTACTTTTTCCATGGATAGACATAAAAATTGTGGTGCTCTTATCTTGTAAAAAAATACTTTTTAGTGTTTTTGGAGTTGATATGCATTAATGCAAAATAAAGAAACTTGTAAAATATCATTACTGGTTTGTTTTGTTTTGCACAGAAAAACTCTTTGAGTATACATTTTATAAATGTGTTTTATAGTGTTTCATATAGTATTTTAAAAGGTTTGCACTTCTCTCATTTTAAGCTGACCTTCTCAAAATATTGACAGATAAACAGTTAAAATATTGACAGATTAAACAGTTGCTTCCTACAAGCACCAACCAGATTCATCTTAAAAACAAAAGACATGCAGATCTATTGTTTATTTAACATATCTTATAAATGATGACGATTATATGTGGTTTACTTTGTCAGGGTCCAGTCTAATGAAGACTCACACGTCTAGTGCTGAAACCAGTTATCTCGTTAATTCTCTCGTCAAATGATTAAGCTAGCTTATGAAGGAAACTCCGTGTTCCTTCTCACTTCTCATGTTTTACTTTCCTCTGGTGGTGCTGCATGCGCATCCCGCGTCTGCGTGACGTTGTGCATGCTGTGTGTCTTACTCTGACTTTGTCTGCCTCCCCATCCTATGTGTTCAGTTTGTGTCCTGGTTCGTACCTGAATGGCCTTTGTCATGTGATTGACATTGTCGTTCCTTCTGGACGCTTGCCTTGAGTATGTCGCTTGTAAAGATCTTGACATAAACACACCAAATATACAGGGAATTTCTTGAGTGTCAGGTTCACACTGAAATAAAAACCAGCTTTCATGATTTTACTAGGCAAGGATATTAGACATCAGATTATCTGTAACCTATTACACGTTTCCACTTTTGATAAATCTATGCATGCAATACATTCTTTAACAAATAATAAATGTTAATGTTTTTACCCTCATATATTATATAAAACTATAAATCTTGTACTTATCGATAGACTTCTGACTTCTGATGACCTTAAACAGCATCAGGATCAGTTTTGACCCAATGGAAGCAGATACATTTTTTCTTCAGCTGCGAAGAGAGCTCTGTATGTAAAGCAATTAATCAAATTCAGTGAATCAGAGCATTCTCTGGCAAATTTTTCCAACTGCATCCTATGGCATAGAAATTTCATCCGTGTTCAATAACCAGGCTATAACATTTCCCCCCTTCTCTACTCCCATATACCTTTGTCATAGATATCCAGAATATAAGATATCTGGTTGTATAAGACATTCTTCAAACCCCTAAAAGTGGTGTCATTAGTTATATTAAAGGGGGAATAATTGTTATTAAATTTTAATTAAATCTTAAAATAAAATATAATAGTTTAGGCAGTTATTAATAAACTATGAGAGTAATGCACACATATATTATTCACAATTTTTCAAATTACAATTAAAAATCCATGCTGTAGGATCAGATGCAGATAGATAATGTAAAGGACTCTATCTGAGCTGAAGCTTAAATAAATCATTTATGATGCAGCATTTCTGTTATGTATGTTATTGTCACAGAGATGTAAAATAAATATTCATTTTTTCTGTCTTCCTTTTCTTTGATTTCACTGTGACGTCTCTGTGATGAATGTTTTATCGTCTGCTTTTGTTATTTTGTTCTTTGTCTCGTATGTCTTCATCATAGGTAAAATGCAAGATGGGAATTTGGAGAACAGCCAGACCAAAGGTAACCCACTTTCGCTTTCCTGGTGTGTGCTTCCGCCCTGTTACAGTGTATCACTAAGCCGTCCACTCGCCCCCCTGTGTCTGTAGCCACAGCAGAGCAATGCAATCTCCAGCCTCCTCTTCTTTATACATGTGGTTGTGATTATTTTTTGTGGGTTGTTTGCTGGTTCTATGGTCATGGTGCAGTATGAACCTCAAATTATGTTTGTCAGTGAGACCTGTAAGTGTAGGTAATGTCTTCTTTCTGAGTTGTTTGCCCTCTTGTTTACCGAATTCATAGGGAATATATCGTGGTGTATGAAGGTCAAATGTATGTTGTATTTTCCTTTTGTGTGTATGAAATAATGATACATTAAATCTGCAATTTTAGGCATGTATTTAATTGTGAGATAAGGGGTATAGGATTTGCTTGTCAGTGCTTGGATTTATTGTTCACTTGTTATGTGCCTCACCTCACTAATATTTCCAATGAAAGTAAATATTGTTTGGTCTTTGAATGGGAAATAATTTGGAGTTTGGGTGAGAAATCCAGCAGAGAGTAGAGTGCAAGGACTTGACATCCAGATTATAGTTCGAGTCCAACATTTTTGGAAGAGATGGTCCATGCGAATATAGTAAGGTGGCTCACCTCTATACAATTCTGAAACATTGTCTGTTCATGTTAAGCTGTGGTTTACGTTTTTGCAATATTATGTTGCCAAAATCTTGTATTTGGTAACAATTGTTTATTGCAGACATATATAGTAACCAGAAATCATGCGACATGGATTAGTTATTGGTGCTCAGGACTGGTTTACTGACTCAGGTGTGATAATCTTGAGTTATAACTGCACCACCACAGAGATGGGCAAGGTTACGGTACCATACAAGCGGTGATAGTGCCCATATGAATCCAACGGATTCTGCAGACAGGCCTCTGCCAGCGTGGCGAGGAGAGGAGCACTCTTCCCGGAAGTATCCTGTTGAGTCTTGCAACTGTATGTTTTTAACAGTGAAAAAACAGGATGGGGCAGCAGCCATGGAGATGCAGCCTCTGAAGAGTGCCGAAGGCGGTGAGTCTGATGAGAAGGAGAAGAAAAAGAGCAACGTCTCCAAGAAAGAGAAATCGGTCCTTCAAGGCAAACTGACCAAACTGGCTGTTCAAATCGGCAAAGCAGGTAATGAACGTGACCGGTATCGACACCTTAATGAATCTTAAAGCGAACCTGTTGGATTTTATACATCATTTGCTTTAAATAGGAAGAAATTTACAGGAAGGAGTCCTAGAGTTGAATGCCTAAGAATCATTCTTAAGCTGGCAGAGTGATGAGCCCAAGAGCAAGGCCATTAACTCCAACTGATCTTGGTCTATGATCCTCACTTGCATGTTGTTTTGGACATAGCATCTGCTAAAAAAAATCTATAAATGTAAATAAAACTAATTTGCCAGGCATAAACATTTGGACAACAGCTCTAAATAAGTGAAATGCCTGTATTCTTGCTGCCTTCAGGTTTGGTGATGTCCGCCATCACAGTCATCATCCTGGTGCTGTACTTTTGCATTGATAACTTTGTGGTCCAGAAAAGGCCATGGTTGCCAGAGTGCACGCCCATCTATATTCAGTACTTCGTCAAGTTCTTCATCATCGGAGTCACGGTGCTGGTGGTGGCTGTTCCAGAAGGCCTTCCTTTGGCCGTCACCATCTCCCTGGCCTACTCCGTCAAGGTATCCAGAGCATGATGGGTCCTCTGTTTCAGTACCTCTCTAATAGATGCTAATCATAAGTGCCCCTATGGGAAAGTCTTTGTTAGCTCCCACTTGTATAGTGTAGCTTGAGTTCATCTAGATATTTCCAGAGTGTAAGGGTGGTTCCATGTATAAGATGAAGCCAAAAATGAGCTCTACAAAGAAGCTTCAGAAACTCAACAAAAGTTAATCCCACCAAAGCAGCCGCAGTATTTCTTCACTGAATTTTGGTTCTTTGATCTCATGACCCATTGTATGTTGCACTCTGTTTTATGTGCTACATTGAACAAAGAGAAAAATTTATATTTGTGTTTCTGTGTTACCCTTTAACGTTTTGATTTTCTTGATTTATGGGACAATTAAGTTAAAATATTCAGCATAGTCTGCTGCTACATTAATTAGCTTCCCCCTAAAATTTGTATTCAGGTGTATGAGGGATAATGATGAGAAAGTTCATCTGGTACCGGTCATGTTCTCTGCCAGTAGCTTGATTACACCACAGATCCCAGTAGACGAGGCCACAGGTCCGTTTTACATAAAAAGAAAAGAGCATTAGCTAAAAATGGAGACAACTTTAATTTCTTGCCATATTCCAGACTTGATCAATAAAGGTTATTTTATTTTTATTTTGAAAATTGTAAAGCATGGACGGTTTCATTGTGCAGGGGATCCAAGACAGTCTGAGTGAAGGCAACCACAACAGACATGGAGTCAGGGTTTCTGTGTCATGGGCGTACAATGATTATCTTGATCACACCAAATTGACTGGCCACTGATTGCATTAACTCTGCATTTATTAACCCAAAATCACCAGAAAATGATGAAGGACAACAACCTAGTGCGGCACCTGGACGCCTGCGAGACCATGGGCAACGCCACTGCTATCTGCTCGGACAAGACAGGCACGCTGACCACCAACCGCATGACGGCGGTGCAGGTCTATGTTGCCGACGTCCACTACAAAGAGATCCCTGACCCTTCTGTCCTGCCCCCCAAAACTCTGGAGATGCTGATCAACGCCATCTCCATCAACAGTGCCTACACCACTAAGATTCTGGTAAGGTGTTTCTCCCATAAAGAGGTAGCTCCTTTCCTGAGTGCTGAAATATGCATTTTGTAACTGGAAAATTTGGGGAGTTTGTCCCTGGACACCCATAGGTATGACAGATTTACCAGATAACTAAGTTATGCTCTTGCAACTCATCACAGTTGATCTAAATGAAGTAGTTTGATATGTTTGTCACTAAGAAATGACTTCAAATTAATGAACACAGGCAAATCTCATGCTATTAGTTAAGCAATAATTAAAGATTCCCTATTATAGAATTACTCCATTATATCAATATGAATGCATAGTAAATAATAAAAAGCCCAAAAGCCTTGTATCAGATCCAGCTGAAGTCAGTAAGAATTTCTGAAGATATCCTAAAAGTGTTCCCGACTTGGGAGGTGCCCTATATTCCGAATGGCTCCAAAGAAATGGTGGTAATTGGAATGAGCATTTTTAGCCATCTGAGTGGGCAGGTCTTGTCTTGGGAGTCAGACCCATTAAAGAGTACCGGACTCATACGTTTCAGTGTTTGCTTCTGGGAATCACCTTGACGGGTCTTAGGTGCAGAAAGAATTGGCATGTATGTTCTCTCTCTTTACACAGTGTTACTTAGTAAGTTTTACAGCATGCATTTTAGGCTTTACTGCAACATTTATTGATCAGGTGAATAGCTTTCCAGCTAATGAATCTATATTGCATGTTAATTATTGTGGAATAAATCAAATCGATAATTCAAATGAAACTGAAATCCCAGTAAAACGCCATTGCTGTGTTAATCAGGGCAGTGGCAGTTGGACATGCAGGACACACCCCGCTGTTTGTGTACTGTGCGTGAGGGTGTGGCCTGTTCTGATCCGCTAAACCATGTGCTCCCACCTGGTCCCAAACAGGTTGTTTGGACTCCATCCCGAGCCACCTGTGTCATGTTTCATGGCTCCACCGGCGAGTAATCCTCTTCCCGGTCGCCGCGGAAACACAGACACACACAGAGACGAATGAACACACGCACACACACACACACACACACACACACACACACACACCACCACCACCATCTGTTTGATTGAAACAGCTCGCTTCCCTTAACAGGGAGTGAGGAGCTAATCAAAGCCTTCCTGTCCCGTCAGAGTCACATGACGCACATGGCTGAAATACTCTCTTTTTTTTATAAGGATTCACACCTACTGTTCTGGGTAATTAATAAATGAGTTTTGCCATCTCTGATGACTTTGGTTCCCTGTGCACATTCAGTATAGCAATTAATTATCTATCTAGAATCACTTGCAAAATAAGTTCAGTCTATGAGAGAGGGATTGAATGAGGATGCTATCTATGATGTATTGCTTGTTTTTGTTGTTGCCCTACTTGATTAGTGGATGCTTTTAACCCAAGCTTCATTATGTTCTGGAACAATTCAAATTGAATATCTTGCCCACAGATGCCCCAAATAAGTTGCCCCTTGGTCATGAACCCAACAATCGCAACCCTGCCCACTGTACACTACCTTCTCTGTGAATGTTACCTATAAGAGCCTGCTGCAGATCATTACGTGTCTTAAATTGCAGTTAAATGCAGATTTACTCAGAATTCAGCATGATGCCAGTTTATCATGACAGCCATTGCCAAATCCAGAAACACAAAGACAGGGAGAACATGTAACTTACACAAAGATGGAGCCAGGCTTGGATTTAATGCTGTCACTACAAGGCAGTAAGGGAGCTGATTGGCAGACTCACAGCTGTAAAGCTAAGAAACACTAATATTGATTAGTCAGAATTGTCCAATACAAAGAAGCAAGTAGGATAGAGGCTAAGGAAGTGGATTAGTACCCAGAAGGTTACTGGTCTTGCCCTGTTGGGTCTTGCTCTTGTACCTTGATCTAAATTGGTCAAATCTCCTTGTGTATAATAACATAAAACTGTAAGCGATATACTGTTGGCAAAGTAACGATGACAGTAAATTAATTCAATTACTTATACGATTATTTAAATAATTAGGTGTGGATGATTGCAATGTACTTGAATTATATAATGCATATACGTTTAGATAGGTGTTTTTGTACATGCTATGTGGTTTTATGTTTATGTTTTTTTCTAGCTTTTTTTTTAATGAATGAATGCAGTATAGTCAGCTCTCATTCTCCTACTTGGCATAAATTGTATCTCAGATACTGTAAAATTCAACAAAACGTATTATGTGCTGGTGAAATGGGCATCACAATGTGTAATATCTATCTTCAAGATCTAAAGTACATGTGTTATACCAGTACAAGAGTAAGAAACACACTGAGCCTAGATTGGTTTAACTGTGAAAGGACCATGATTGATTTGCGTGGAGAAACAAAAACAAAGTGGATTCATGTTTCATCACACTCTGTAGGACACTGAATTGTAGAAGACCTGAGGACCACGTAACAGTTTATATTCAGACGGTGCCAAGGTGTGAAGTAGGTACCTCTCTATCCAGACTCCTGCCGGGTTTACGGATAAGTATAAACTGGTGTTTCTCGCACCAAACGACAAATGTGCAGCGAACAGAGAATTCTGAATGGATGCTTCACGTACATGTGAGGCAATCCAGTAAGGCTTGTCACGAACCTGGAGCTAGATAGGCGTGAGACGTGTGAGAGTCTTGTAGGCGAATAGCCAATAGCCTTCCAGGAAAACAAATCTCCTGTGGTGCTTGGTCTCGCCGTGTCAACTTCTCCAGGAATCAAAAGAAAGGCTTTGATCTTCACATAAAGCCAGCCCTGATATCCATTTCAATAAAGGCGTCTCCTCCGTAATGTAGACCCTAGCCAAAGGGAGGCCCTGTTCACCCAACCACGTTATTGCTTTCTACCCTTGGTGAATGGAACCCCCCCCCCCCCCGTCAAATATTTACAGTGCCATTCCAGAAGCCCAGGAAATGTCAACTTCTTGGGACCACTGGACATTTTATTTAAATATTATTTTAGTATTATTTAAGTACTTCAGCTGTAGTTGTAATCCAAAGGAAATCCCTGATGCATCCTTTCAGAAATCCAAGATACATTTCATTTCCTTTCGATCGATGGGATTGCATTCTGTGTTTATTCCTTTGCGTAGCCTGTAGAGAATGAGACTTGGCAAAATAATAATGATGCCAATTCAATCGCAGTGTACTATTCAACTGGTTAATTTCAGTGGAAGATAATTAGGATCGTTATACATCTTAGTTTAAGTTTTAGGTGTTTGATGTCTGTTTCCTGTCTAATCCCAAATACAATAGTATAACTGGGTAATTAATTTTGTAGTACCCAAGATATTTTAATGACAGATAAAGCATTTAGCTGAAAGATCAGGTCTGTATTTATATGTGTACTGGTTGGTGGTGTAGCTTGTTCTGAGTCTTAGCTTTGCTTTTGCCTTCTGCATTATGGGCTGTACACATAGCAAGCCTGCAAGGGCACTTCAAAGTGCCAGCGTCCTGCTTACTGTCAGAAAGACTGATGCGGGAATAGTACCCAGTTTGGACGAAGCCTCAGTTCTCAGAGTTTCTCCTCCGTGTGACTTCTGTGAGGGGCAGGGAGGGTTGAGTCCACGTCCAGTCACTGAAAAGTTGTTGACAGATGGATGTGCTCATACGCACAAACATGTTTCCTTTTACATTAGAGCTGCATTACAAGGCTCTGATTACTTGTTTCTGAGTAAAGTCTGGGAAAGCAGAGATCATCTGATAGGACAGTGAGATTTTTGGTCTGTTTTATTTGTAGTGATGGACTCGGGCCACTATTGAGCATGATACATTACTTGAGATTTCATGATGTTTTTTAATGTCATGTGAATGGAATTCAGAATTTATTTATGTTTATTTAGCAGAGGTTTTTATGTAAAGCTATGTACAATTGAGATAGCAGGGTGAGGTAGTCCATGGTGCAATTGGTGGTTCAAGGCATTGCTCCGGAGCCCAACGGTGAAGTCACTTTGCCAACCGTGGGCTTTGAATTGTTGACCTTCTGATCACTGGCATAGAGTCTTAACCCACAGTGCCACGCACTTCATAAACATGCACAAAATATACACATAATTTAGTGGGTACACTACTATCATCAGTAAGTAACCCAAAACATCGGTAGGGTTAGGCATGTTCCTATATAAGATTGCTAGATTTAGGGTTAGTTTAGGGTTAGGTTTAGGGTTAGTAAATCTGTGAACAGAGAGGGAATGACTGCCTGCACATAAATATGAAGTGAATCTATGCCAAATGCACAGTCTCCCTAAAGAGGGATTTGGTGCATTTTTTTCAGGTCCAGATATATTAGTTCCCTACTGATACGGAGCGTATGGTGTTTCTAGGAATACCCTCATTATAGAGAGTGTATCAGTCACTGTGTTATATGCGTGACACTGTGCCCTCCCTGGAGAAGACAAACATCCTGTGACGTCACTTTTTAACAAGGTGTGAAGCAGAGGGGCCTGGGGGCTGATAATTTACCTTGACATGACTAACTAGAGAGGAAGCATCTGATTTGACCCTAAGGTCTATCATAACAGTCAAATTATAGCAATACTTGACTAGGTGTTAAGAGCTTTATAGGTGTTAGGTTTAAAAAGTAGCAGGGTTTTACACATTCAATGCAAGAGTGTGTCATATATTAAGACATTTTTGGAAAATGTGATTCTAAAAAATATTAACCCTTTATTTATGAAAATAATTGTAATTAAATATTTTCGGGGTTGGCGCCCCATCCTGCGTTATTCCCTGCCTTGTGCCCATAGCTTCTGGGATAGGCTCTGCACCACCGCAACACTGCATAGGACAAGCAAGTATGAAAAATGGATGGATGGATCATATTTTCAGAACCTCTTCTGTCATTTGCGCTTCTGTCAACCTTCGTGTGCCCCCCCCGCCACAAACTCAATCCTTCTCCCAGCTCGTGCTTCGGAAGCGTGAACACGGTGGTGACCTTATTGGTGGAGGCATGGATGGGGGGATTTGGGGGGCGGGGCTTTGGAAATTGGAATGATGAGCCTGGGGTGAGCGAGGTGGGGGAGAGGTGAAGAGGAAGTGAAAGGTGCCAGCTTCCCCTTGACCATATGCCTCGGCCTACTGGAGTATGCGCTGACCACGGCGCGAGCAGATGCTCCTTGCATCACGAGCGCGCTGGACCCCCGCCAAGGGCTTAGGGACGACGTCAGACTGGAGCGGGGACCCAGCGACGGCTCCAATGCCATGTAGCCGGTTTGGAGCGGTAGCCTTTCAGCGCCAGTATTTTAATATTGAATCATTACTGCTATTGGCTGGTGGCGTGGCAGAGATTACTGGTGCCTCCGGTACATATACCTTTTGGGAGACAGAAAATATTCCTTCAAACCTTTCCATTAATTAGACCTCAGAGACTCGATTACGCAGCCCAATTTAGAACCACTCAGTCAGGTGTCTGCTTGTCTGAAAGATGTCAGTGATCGTGTTTGTGTTTTTTTGTACCTCGAGCTTTTCATTTGGACTAAGTGCCTCCCCTGCCTTATTGTGGCCCGTTGAGTGTGAGCAATGCAGACACTCATCTCATTAAATGGTGTGGGACTTGATTTAAACACCCTATGACGGAGTGTTGTCCATTTAAATCAGTACCCTCAGTAAAACCTTATTATAACTAGTCCGGGGGGTGGGGTGGGGGAAGATCAATAGGTGAGCTTAGGTCTCCTAAATACGATCCGTTTCATTGAAAATTATTTCTAGAGAACCTCCATCTCTAGAAAGCTGTAAAATAAAATCCTCTGAAGATCTTCTACCAGGAAATGCCTCCTTTTATCTTGCTGATGGTAGTGTTTTACCTAACTGGTACCTTTGTGGATAAGACCAGGAGCGGGCATGCAATGTGATTTTATTTTGCATCTGATTCTGATTCTTAATTAGCTCTCTGAATAATATATGGAATTACACAGTGTTGATGTTTGTGAGTTTGCTATGATAAAGAAGTCAGATTTACTATATTGTAATTTAGCTTGCCACAATAGACAAACGTGACAACCAGGCATGTCCTTTGCTCCGGCATCTGCCCTATATTACATCGCTGGCTAGAATATCTGTCATTTTAGCTTGCAAAATACATAACAGAAAAAAAATTGTCATCCATGTATTGATATTTCACTTTTGAAATTATTAAAGTCAAGGATAACAGCCTTGTCTTTGAAGTATCTGGTCTATTTGATAACAGGCGTCATGAAGATACAAAAAAAAGCTTTTATCTGGACAAGCAGTTGCATGCTTTGGTTATAGGAGACTGTGGATGATTGGAGACAGCATGTAAGGCCTCAGGGTCAGTGGGACTGACTGCACCTTATTGACGCTGATGATAAATTTATCACTGTCTTAGTATCATCTGGCCAATAATTGTACTGTTACAGTCTGCATATCTTGGCATGTGAAATACAATTTCCTTTTAAATCAAAGCACCTTAACCATTTGAAATTCCACATGATTCTGTCTAGAACCAACATCTTACATGATAATTATGGCTATTATTTGTGAATATTCATGCAGTTCTAGGTAATACTGAAATTATAGTTGTGTTTCATGTTCTATGATTGACATCACTCAGAGCTCAAGAAAAGAGGGGGTATCCCAGAAGGGGGGAGGGTCACCACTGGCCCTAAATGTGCTTATATCAATAATAAAAAGAAAACTGTAACAGAAAACCACTGTACTCCTAAACAACACTATAAATGCCAAAAAAACACATGAAATTCTGATGATAAGATATATTTCTGTTGTAAGTATGTCGGTCCTTAAACAGAAGGCATGGGCTTCACAGAGTACATGGCATACAACTGAGTGCATGCTAGAGGTCTGGCCAGCCTGGCTTTAAGATTGAATGGGGGTCTTTTTTGATCCAGAAGGGCAACCATTTTGTCAGTCCAACAAGGAAATTCTCTGTGCTGTTTTTCAGCCTCCCGACAAGGAGGGTGGCCTCCCAAAGCAGGTGGGGAACAAGACGGAGTGTGGCCTGCTGGGCCTTGTGCTGGACCTGAAACGAGACTACCAGCCCATCCGCGACCAGATGCCGGAAGAGAAACTTTACAAGGTCTACACCTTCAACTCCGTGAGGAAGTCCATGAGCACCGTCATCAAGCTTCCAGATGGCAGCTTCCGCATGTACAGCAAGGGCGCTTCCGAGATTCTGCTCAAGAAGTGAGTGGATCCGAGATACCGGAATAGGGACTACATCAGCAGTCAGTCATGGAGATGCAGCCTGAATCACGGTGACTGATGACGTTCAAAGAATTAATATACTTGAAAGTTAATCGCTCCTGCAATCCTGAGCAGGACAAGCGGGTAGATGATGAATGGGTGGATGGAAGTTAATCTCTATTAAGTAGGTTAGGTAAGCTTGGTGATTGTGGACGAGCTGACTCATCCATGAGGACAGAGGACCTCGGTTTATCTTTGGGATGTTTGGAGGGAGGTGAACGCCACAGCCAATGGGGGCAAACAGTATATCATAAGATGAAGGAAAAGTTAGTGTTTTGGTGGGGGCACAGGTGGTTGGGACAACCGTTAAAGACCCTCACGGTTAGGTTTACTGGAAATAAAAACAACCAATCGAAACAATGGCGAGACTAAAGAGAACCGAATAAACTAATGTTACATTCTCACAAACTTGTATTTTTTTTTTTTTAAGTTACATTGAAATAAAGTGTTTATTTGGTGTGTAGGGCAATTAACATCACCTATGTGTTGGTAAATTTTTATATATTAAAATGACATCATTGTTGCACTGCATTAATGATTTTGTAACCATTTTTCCCAAATAACTAGCCCGAAGTCTTACTGTACCATAACAGATATAAGATCAAATAAAACCAAAAACTAGATAAAGTGTTTTTATGTCTTTCAACTTTATTACATATAACCCACAACAAACAATCAATTTATATGCGATTTTTTGCTCAGTTTTTTTGTTAGTTTTGTCATTTTTTTTTGCCTTGGATGTTATGAAATTTTTTACGGAAATTCATAGTAATATTATAAAACTGATTAACTACCCCAGAGGCAAAATTGACAATTTAGACAATGAAGCTGTATAATTAGAGTCTGTCTTCAAAGTAATTTAAAAATAAAAATTAATGTTACTGTAATGAGTTCCTGAAAATGGCTCTCGTGGTCACTCAAGACATCTCCCCGAAAGTTGTTTACAAATATCATATAAACATTACATTTGTTTAATTATTGCATATTTTAATTTACATAAAGCGAGTTGCAAAGTTTACAGATTTAACTAATCTTCTATTTTTATGCTAAAACCATGTTTTTCTCAAAGGTTCAACAATAGGGCATCACCAATAATTGAACTGGCAATGTTAGGGTCACCCTAACATTGGTGGTAATTAGATAATGCTGACGCCTCACACTGCCCCTCGGCCTGTCCCTGGCAGATGCTCTCGTATCCTGAATGAAGCTGGGGAGCCGAAGCTGTTTCGTCCACGCGATCGGGACGAGATGGTCAAGAAAGTGATCGAGCCCATGGCATGTGATGGCTTGAGGACGATTGGTGTGGCGTACCGTGACTTCTCTGGGACCCCCGAGCCCGATTGGGACAGTGAGGCAGACATTCTCACTGACCTGACCGGAATATGCGTGGTCGGCATTGAGGACCCAGTTCGGCCAGAGGTAAAAAAATTAAAATTTTGTTGTCATTTGAAGGTTCAGCAGCATCAAAAACTATCAAAATGAACTCATTTGTGACAGTGTATCGCTGCTGGTCTTGAGAGTGTCAGAATTCTAAGTAGCTTTAAGTATCACTGTTATGCTGAACTATAATAAGTCATTGATATGAAAATTCACAGCATCATCTTCTCTGAGGTTATGCCTGACAAAACAATCATTGATCCAGCCATCCATCTTCTCTCCATTTTCCCCTGATCAGGGTCATGGGGACGGTCACTGGCGTTTAATTAATTTTGACTAGAATTGAATAAACACTCCCTGGATCATTGCCCCGTTCAAGAACTTTGTGAGAATTTCTTTCTTCATGAATTTGTTACTATTTGAAGGAATTTTGCTATTCTGATAACCAAACCTTCTGCATGTTCAAACAAGCACTATGATAAAATGAAAATTTAGTTCAGATGCAATTCACTGAGCCAATGGGATTAACCTTGCAGCTCTTCATGATCAAAAAAGAATTTAAAAAGCGTGTATTATTTTTTATCTCCCTGTTCTCCAATCTCTCTTTCTGACCTCATCCCCTGGGCTGCACTGCATAATTGTCAAAGTTTGACAACTACTGTCCATGAATATAAATTAGATAAAAAATAATCACTGGGAACATTTGTGGCTTTTAGGCTCAGAATTACAGCAAAAAGAATAATTGTGCTTCATCTACATTCATCTAAATGAATGCAAAAAAGATAGCGGTTTCTTTGATAAAATGGGGTTTAATGTATTACAACATGCCTCCCACCTCACGAGTTGCAAATCCAGCATCAACTCAGCCCCCTGTGGCTCAGTCAGGTGACTCTGAATCACTCAGCTGACTCTATGAAGCATGAGCATGGCCTCATAAGTCTCTGTGTGTGGCACTTCAAAGTGAATCTCCTTCTAAATGCAAATACCATTAAAAGTAATTTTCCATTTGATGTACGAAATACCTTCAGTAAAGAGTAACTGTTTTGGATGTTACTTTTAATATAAAATATGAAAGTATATATGTAACTGCAATTATAATTTTGTATAATTTCAGAATGATGTTTATAAGATTAGTGCTAGTCTTATTTCAGGCCACTTAAGACTCCCATAATGCTTGACTAACCTCTTATACCTGTAAGAATAGCGGATAGACAGAGGATGCGCATGTGAGAAATATATCATTAGGGAGTAATGAGTAAAATGGTGTAACGTTACAAAGTCACCTTCAGCCACCTTTGCTGTCCATTATTAAAGAGGCTCTTCCTTTGCACGTCATGTCTCAGATGGGTCAGGTGATGCCATCCACTTAAACCTCCGAAATGGGTCATCCCCCCCAACACCCATTCACACACAGTCCTAAAGCTGCCTGTCATGCATTGTGTGACAGGTGACATCATAAACGCGAAGGCGGTGATGCGGTCTGCCGCATCCACCGCATGAAAAACCATTCGTTTAGTTGCCATGAATTATTGATCAACGCTATAAGTGAATGCTGAGAAAAATCTACGACTATGCCATCAGCAATAAACATCTAGAAAAATCCCTGAATACGCTTTAATGTCCGTGGCTTGATTAATGCCCCCGCCGATTTTTAGATTGCTGGGGAGGTTACAACAAAGCTATTCCACACTATGGCGCTGAACAGGTACATGCCACATACAGACAATGCCCAAAGCACCATGTACAGAAATTGCTTCATTTCCAGGAACTGAATATATGTCCTTTACTGACCCACAATGTCGTACAGAGACTATACCAGAAATTTTTTACTTAATATATAGCACTTTATGTGAAAAACACTGTTAATGATCCACATAAATATTTTAGTTAATTTTAATGGAACCCTCCAATTTTAATCTGCTTTTTATAATAAATGACTTATAAATGTGTATTAATTTCATTTACATTTAGCAGATGCTTTTGTCCAAAGCTGTAAGTTTTTCTTTTTTGAGAAAGCAGGGTAAATGGCCTTGCTCAGTGACCCAATGGTAATATCACTCTGCAACCCTGAGATTTGAACTGGTGACCTTCTGATCACAGGCACAGCATCCTGACCACACACCCCACCATCATCATGCTGATGCATAAGTTCAAATAACATTAATTAATATACTCCTCGTTGACTATATTTTACTAGATTTCTTTGGGCTAACACTCTTATTTGGCGTCACTATGCACAGGTGCCAGAATATATCATATTTCATTTTTTCTGACTTGTCAGGTTACATAACACTGGTCAGCTATTAAGACTGTTGCTCATTTCTGGTTTGTTCCTGGTCATTATGGGTGTCTGATGCAAGTGGAAAAATCCATGCCCATGTTCGCTCTATGACATCATCTAATCTATGTCTCCAGTGCAATAACAGGAACTAGCTTAATGAGGCCACTGCCCACGCCATGGCCATTCTTGTAATGTCGAGGGTTCGAAAGGCCCCTGAAGATTCCTGAGGGAAGTATCGGACGGGGAAATTAACCTCCCCCCGCTTCCCTCAAAGGTACCGGCAGCCATCCAGAAGTGCCAGCGTGCTGGCATCACAGTGCGCATGGTGACAGGGGACAACATCAACACGGCCCGTGCCATCGCCATCAAGTGTGGCATCATTCACCCTGGCGAGGACTTCCTGTGCATTGATGGGAAGGAGTTCAACAGGAGGATCCGCAACGAGAAGGGAGAGGTACCAATTTTATCAAAACAGTCTCATCCGCCATGATGACGGTGGACAGACTAAGAGGAAGACATGACTCTTTACTGCATGGGTCTAATAAAAGTGCTCATGTAATGCTCAGAATCATTTCATAGCAAAATAGCTCACGCCAGTTGCAAGGAAAACTTGGGTAAAAATGACTTACTCAATATGTCAATGACTGGATCAAATCCCTCTCCAAATGTTGCTTATTTTTGCAGATTGATAAATAGGTTCTTCCAGATATTAGTCAAGATCAGTGTCAACATTGGACTCTATAAGCCCATATTTAGTTTCCACGGGAGTAGATGCATGTCAAAATATTAATACAAATTAATATGTGTGGAGAATTCAGAAGCATTTTTTCCTTGTTACAGGTTGAACAGGAGCGTATCGATAAGGTGTGGCCCAAACTCCGAGTTCTGGCCAGATCCTCTCCCACTGATAAACATACCTTGGTCAAAGGTGGGTATGGCCTGGTTTGATGCAGGAGTCTGAACACCTGTGGTGCTTTGAGCAGTCATAAAAAATCAACATGCTCTGTCTGCCAGGCATAATTGACAGCACAATGACGGAACAGAGGCAGGTGGTGGCCGTGACGGGTGATGGAACCAACGATGGCCCCGCATTGAAGAAGGCAGATGTGGGCTTCGCCATGGTAGGGAGCACCTCCTTATCTGCATCTCTACTCGTCATTGGCCAAATGGCCTAGAGGTTTAGGAGATAGAAATGAAAAGCAAGCAGGTGATTGGCTATTCATCCCGTCTCTCATAATAGCGTTATACTCCCTCTGTGTGTCTGGGGAGCTGAAAATTATTCGCTGTTCACTGAGCATCCATCACCTCCCCAAAGTCCAAAGTATTCATTGTGGAACCAGAGCGCCCCTTAGTGTACATGTGTAGTATGTACATGCTCTGAAAATCACCTTCAGCTAATTGCTGGACAAGCTTATTCTTTTAATATTTTTTTATATTATACACAGTTAAAGATTTAGAATAGCCAGTCATTTTCATAACTTAAAGAAGTTATCGTTAATCGTTTACATTTACTTAGGAAACGCGTTTTGTTTTTATTTGTTATATGTGTAATAAATTTAGGTGTAACATAATTAACAGGTTATGCCGAGTTTTGGCAGAAGTGGAGGTTCCCTCTACCACACACAGCATTAAGCCACAAACACTCCACAGTCCTGATGATGATCTGTCATTATCCATACGCATTCCTGCTTCTGGGACGAGATACGTTGCATTGACTGAATCTTGCACACCAACATGGAAGTGTTTATTACTCCAAATAAGGGCAGATTAACCTCACTTCACATCAGGCTCTGTAAGTCTTAAATCAAACTATTTTTACTTCTAAACATACAGAGGTAAAGAATAGTACTGAATGATGACATAGTGTCTGTCTTGGACTGTAATTGGACTTTCTTATGAAAGGAAACAAAATGCCCAGCTTGAACCTTGCCCACTGACATTTTATAGTTTTGCCATCTGCTCTGGCTAAAGATGTATTTAATAATATGCATCTGTAAATGGGCAAATCACGCATACACAGAGCCCAGTGCAGTAGAGAACTGCAAATCCATATCGTCTCTGCAGGGTATTGCAGGGACAGACGTTGCTAAGGAGGCCTCGGACATCATCTTGACGGACGACAACTTCAGCAGTATTGTGAAGGCGGTGATGTGGGGCCGCAACGTGTACGACAGCATCTCCAAGTTCCTGCAGTTCCAGCTGACGGTGAATGTGGTGGCTGTGATTGTGGCCTTCACTGGAGCCTGCATAACACAGGTAGGCACGGCCCTTACTAAGGGGCTTCGAGCTGAACCATTATGTCCAGGGAAGGGTGAAGGGTTATTCTGCCTGGGATCATTGAGCATTATGAATGCATGCTTTTCACATCTTTCCCAGAGCAGTAAAGTTTTAGTGTTTGACTGATCAGCAGATGTAATGACATTTTCAGCAGCTTTTCACAGCTGACCTGTTTCAGACCATCATGTGCCATGATTGGATATTAGCGACATCATTGGCAGAACTCTGAATTATAACTAATATGTGAATTTTGGATTTATGTCAACTCAAGGATTTAAGAACTTTCTATTTTGAACAACAAAATAAATTCACTGAACCAGGGACTGTAAGGAATAGGACATAATTGTAGATAAATTATGAATTTTTAGACAAATATAATTTGTCCAAGTAAATAACCAAAAAACCTAATGAAAATATTCATTTGCACATATATTTCTGTTTTAATTTGGTTTTATATTTGTCAGTTTTTTGTTGCTTTTTCCTAGAAATAAAATATAATTGCAGTAATAGTTAGAAGGACTCTCTGTGTTTATATTGAATGCCAGTCTCTCCCTTGTGTTCCTGCAGGACTCCCCTCTGAAGGCAGTGCAGATGCTTTGGGTGAACCTGATCATGGACACCTTCGCCTCCCTGGCCTTGGCCACAGAGCCTCCCACTGAAGCCCTCCTAATGAGGAAGCCCTACGGACGCAACAAGCCGCTCATCTCCAGTACCATGACCAAGAACATCTTGGGCCACGGTGTCTACCAGCTGGTTATCATCTTCACGCTGCTTTTTGTGGGTGAGTGTACAATGGTTATTGTCCTTTGAGGCTATAACAAGCCGCGACAAGCTTTTTGTGATTTAACAGAAATCCCAAAATCTTTTGTTGATGGTACAGTTTCTTGCCTTTAGGTGAGGACATTTTCGACATTGACAGTGGCAGGAATGCACCCCTCCACTCCCCTCCCTCGGAACACTACACAATCATCTTCAACACCTTTGTCATGATGCAGCTCTTCAACGAGATCAATGCTCGCAAGATCCACGGCGAGAGGAACGTCTTCAATGGCATCTTCAGGAACCCTATCTTCTGTACCATTGTATTGGGGACTTTTGCTGTTCAGGTAATGCTATATGAACATGTGCGTTGTATTGAATATGGTCATAGGATGCTGCAAGAGCTTATTCAGTGCTTTTCAGTAAAATGTAATGCTCTGACCCTTATTTCAGATTGTAATTGTGCAATTTGGGGGCAAACCCTTTAGTTGCTCTCCCCTGGACCTGGATAAATGGATGTGGTGTGTGTTTCTGGGCGTAGGAGAGCTCCTTTGGGGTCAGGTAACTCATTCCTTACTATTCAAAAAAATCAACAAATGAATCTACTAACATAGTGTAATTTGCTGATGGGAGTTTTACTTACACAAAAATGTTCTGAGGGCAGAATGAAAAATGATTAGTTCAGAGAGATAACACATTACAACACAATCACATTATAGAGGAGGTGGGTTCAAGCAACTAGAGGAAGCGGGTACAACCAATCAGGCCTCTTGGTCCCGCCTCCTCTAGTTACTTGGATCTGCTTCCTCTACAATCTGATTGGCTATCTCTGTGAACCAGTCATTTTTCATTCTGCCCTCAGAGCATTTTTGTGCAAGTAAAACTCACATGGGCAGCTTTTTGCGCAAAGCAAAATGCTATTTATGTCGCAAATGTAATGGACAACTTATTTTTTCATCTCAACAGCAATGGCTTCAAAATTGCAAAAAAACATTGTGTAAACTGCTGTCTTTTTTTTAACTCCACCCTGGATCAGGTGATATCAACAATTCCCAATAGTAGGTTGAAGTTCCTGAAGGGGGCGGGCCAACTGACAGAGAAGGATGAGGTGCCAGAGGAGGAAATGAATGAGGACAATGAGGAGATTGACCATGCTGAGAGGGAGCTGAGACGAGGCCAGATCCTTTGGTTCCGTGGCCTCAACAGGATTCAGACTCAGGTACATAAGAGCTGGACCATGGGTGCAGCATAGTCTCTTCATTCAGGAAGAACATGGTATGAATTTTAAGGAGCCTGATTAATATTGTCTTTAGCAGATGGATGGTGTAGAGATGTATGGCCATGAAAATGTCTAGCACTCACATAGAGGATTCCTGGTCCAATAAGGCTGCAATTTGCCCGTAGCTACGTGTTTTCTGCAATTTCATTTTACTAAACTGTTTTTGCTTTGTTGAAATAATAATGCATGTTTTTCAAGACATAATGAAAATGTAATTTGTTGATGGTTCTGAACTTCAGTTAATTATCTTCCACTAAACTCTTCTGTCAGCTACATAAAGCTGGTTGCCATAGTGCAGCCTGCCACAGGAGAGGACAGCGGAAGACACTATGGATCAAAATTCTTCCTACATCCCATAAATGACAGCTTCAGGTCATGGGGTTGTTTGTGGAGCATTGAAGTCATGCTTCAGTTGAAGTCAGAGTTGAAGGCTTTCTGAACTTCTCTGCCCCATGTGCTACCATTGCTTTCTTTTTGTCCATCATTGTACAGTAGAGAATACCTATACAGGCTAATGCTGTCTATGTCATGTGATTAGTGTGGCATTGTGGGAGTTATCCGTCATCTCGGTACAGCTTTTCGTCATGCCTTTGTCTACTCCTTCCCTTGCTCCCTCTCTCACTCCCCTTCTGAGCCACTTGTCTCATTCTCTCCTCCACTGCAGATCGAGGTAGTGAACACGTTCAAGAGCGGGACCTCCTTTCAGGGAGCGCTAAGGCGCCAGTCTTCAACGACCAGCCAGAACCAAGATGTTACCAATGTGTCTAGCCCCACTCACGTGTCCGTGTCCAATGCCCTTTCCTCTCCCACCAACGCCACTGCCGTTCCCGCTGGGCGTGAGTGAGATTTCTCAGAGCGTGTTTCAGAGATGCCCCCTGTCACTCAGGACCAATCAGTGGAGGCCACTTTCTCCAAGCTGTCATATGAGCAAGGCCATATTCATGTGCATTTTTCTTTTAAAATATTCTTACTAGAAGATTAAATCAGTGATGTTATTTATCTACACAATAATTGCATGGTTGTGTTTTGACTTTTGAGTTCTTTACAGTAATCTTAGGGATATTTTGGTATTTATGTCTTGTAAAGTTATAGTTCATAATTAGAACATTTTTGTTTTTTGTTATATGTAATGGCTTTTAGTATAAGTCTTTCGTTATAAAATGAACAGTCTGGGGGATTAATTTTCAGTCTAACAGGGCAGTATACCAGTATACCTGATTTTTCAGATCTTGTAGTCCTAATCAGAATTTAAGAAGGTAGTGTAATAGGCTGTCAATAAGTCAAGGTGATTAGTTGAGTGCTTCTGTTGAGGTAGGTCCTTCTGTGTGTGGATTGGACTAGAAATGACTCTATGTAGGAACACTTGATCATGTGGTTGACAAGAGGATGATTGGCCAAGGGCTACTGTGAAGGGTGGCTTCTCTGAAGACTTTGCTCGTTCCTTCGTATCATATCCTCGACTCTTATGCCTCTCGCCACTTTTCATTCGACATTCGCCACCGCTTTCTGAGAGTGCCTGGTTTTTGTCTCAATGTTAAATGTGTTTGTTTCCCCCAGAGTGCTAAAGAGCCCTGGACTAAGGGTGCAGCCAGCGGAGTGAATTTCAGGTTGTGAGTCCTTCAATTGTCTGCAATTAATGTGAACTAATTAACCATGACAAACTCAGAATGGGTAAACATTCAAGTATAAGCCATCACAATTTTCATACTGTATCCGGTGACCATGTGTTGGATAAATGGCTCTCCACCTGGTCTGTTTCTGTGTTCTGTTCCATCACCTGTGCTCTTAGTCATCTAATTACCAAATCTTGGTTTACCTGTCGGTGTCAGTAGAACATCTCAATAACGCTCGCCTAGTAGGAGGCCCGAGGACTGGGTTGAGAACGACTGTGTTCCACACAGGCCCGACGTGTGTATTTCCTGACCGCTGAGGTTGACTCTGTTTTGTTCTCTAAGCAGAGTCTCGTTTTTCAGGGGGAAAGCGAAACAATGGCATTTATCTTCAGGCAGCTGAGAAGACCCCGAGCATCCTGTCTTATCTGTCATGTATAGTGTGTCAAAAGACAGCTTTGGGGGCTGTAGCAACCCATGATGTCTCGTGGCTTCCCGTTGTCAACCATGTCCTATGTGGCGCCAGTTGTCCCCAGGCAAATGCTGTCAGCGTGGTTTGTCCTGACTTTCATTCTTGTCCGTCAGTCACATGGCTTCTTCTCTGACCATGTCATTTTTCGTAATTCCCCACCGCGCTGAGGCCTTTTACGCGCTGCTGGTGTGCAATGAAAGTCGGGTCAAATCAGATCTGTATGCATCGTGCTGTTTCACGTCTTCTCAAACCCGATTATAATTACAGTCAAAGGGCTATACACATTGCTACTGAAAAAAAATATAGGAAATATAGGGTTATGAAACGAAGTAGGAGAGCATAGTCAATACATATTCAAAATAGAAAAAACATAATTTAATTAAAACTATAAGAAGTTTTTAATTTGTAAATAGTAATATTTTGCAGATGCAGCTAAATAGATTGCCAGTGTGCGAAAGATCCATAATAAAATACATTTATGGAAGTAGTTTTATTAAGTATCTATTAAATATTTATAACAGTAATTTTATTACGTTATAGCAATGCCTTCCAGTAGTAAATGAGCAGTAGTTTTGTTACCAAATTTTATTTTTTCCATAATTTTTTCTCTAAAATTTGGTAAACACTATTGTTTGTAACGAATATGATTCATTTCTTTAGTTAAACGCACAATTCTTCAGTAAAATTACATTCTGATGACTTTTGTCGAATTGATCGAATTCTCCATAGACCAGGGATGACCTGGGGGCCTATACTTGAGTGTTTATTCAGATGCGCATGACCATGAAGCTTGCTGCAGAGATGTTCCACCATCAAGCTTCACAGTACGGCTGTCCGTGTGCTCCTGTGCATCGCTGGCGTTCCTTATAGCGCCCCTGTCAGGAGCTGCATGCGTGGTGCGCGGTCTTGTTGGCTTCCAGCTTGTGGCTGATCGCAGCAGTGTTGGGCATACCGCTCATCTTCCTGTGCACACCATTCTGTATGCATTGTGTTCTATCTTGTCCTTACTTGGAGTCCCTGTGAATGTGCGTGTTTGGTCTTTTTTTATGCATTCCTTTTTTAAGTTTTACTCTTTCCAAAACTTGTCTGGTAACTAATCTCTTCCTCCTACTTACCTACTCACCGAAAGATTTCTCACCATGCATGGGTTTTTGATTAACGTCGCTTGTCTCTAGGTGTACGCTACAGTGGACCTTAGCATTTATAACCAGCGCTGCCCATCTTTTTCTGCTGTACGGAAGTACAGTTGTTTTGCTTTACCAGTCTTTTTTTTCCCTTTGTTTGTTTTTATGTTTTATTTGCAGTCCCCTCCCAATGCACGCCAAACAATGAGTTGTGTACCTCAGAGGTCCTGTGATTCAGGACCTGTTTCCGCACTACCTTTCCTTACCCTACCCTTCCAGCCTGGAGATTTGAAGCCCCATAATCAGTGTGGTTCTTTCTCCCCCCCTCCCAGATACGGGTTGTGAATGCATTCCGTAGCTCCCTCTATGAAGGCCTGGAGAAACCTGACTCGAGAACCTCCATTCACAACTTCATGACTCACCCTGAGTTTAGGATAGAAGACTCTCAGCCCCACATCCCCCTCATCGACGACACTGATGTCGAAGAGGACCCGGCCTTGAGGAAGAACTCTAGCCAACCCTCTTCACCCAACAAGAACAACAACGCCATTGACAGCGGCATCAACCTGACCACTGACACTAGTAAATCTGCTGCCTCGTCCAGTCCAGGCAGTCCTCTACATAGCCTGGAGACGTCCCTCTAGCCCTCCTGTTGGGGACACAACTAACTACACACTCCAAGCGCAACATGGCCAAGAAGGAGAAAGAGCACCTTCGGTCTGATGGATGCATACATGCTCCGAAGCAGATTTTTTATTCGGCAGCATGCGGAGGAAGCAGAGATTGCTGTTGAGTGACTTGGAAAACTCTATAAACTATACACTACCCTTTCACGAGAATAAAATCACTATATTATTAATAGTTTAAATAATAAAAAATATATATAATTACTCCTGCATGAATGTATATTACCCAAGTTTTTATTTAATTTCATTTTGATTTAACTTTTTTTTGAATTGATTTGATTTTGGTGGGAAGTGCCGTGGACTGATATTTTAAGACAGCTTATCTGATTCACTGGTCTGTGAGTTTCTTGTGTGGCATGTATTAAACTGTATAGATTTATTTGATTTAAAAAAATGACGTGTACTAAGGTTGCAGGACTCAACTTGCACAGTAGATTTGCACTTGTCGGAAAAGAGAAACCCATAATAAATAGAATTTATTGAAATATATATATATACATATATATGTATATATAAATATATATACACAGAGTTTATCTTTGTTTGTTGGCATGTTGCCTTGTTTCTGCTTCAATGGCTTACTCCTTACTCCTTTAACTTATTTACATCCTAAAGAGAATGTGATTTGTTTACAAAACCCATAGATACTTCCTGGTTTATTTGTAGGGTACAAAACCATACTTCAGACGTAGTAGGAACAGCTCAAGTTGTTGAGTACTTCTGTAACATTGGACTTTAGGTGTTTTATTACAAACTGTGTGCTGGATTTTGCCTGCTATTTTGTTAAATATTGTAGATATTTTTAGGTTACAAAGACACCAAAATATAATGGGATATATAATTAATGTGGCATCTTAGTATTACATGATTGTTGGGATCAACTCTGAGCGGCACCTTTGTGTCCAAACACAGATTTCGAGATGGAGAGGTGTGTCTCTTTCCGTTCGTTTCCTTTTCTTTCGATGCTTGAAATTAATTTGAGATCATTCTCAAGATCAAGAGGGCCGTTCAGGACTGATTTTTTAAACTATCTACTATATTAAAACTGCTTGTTTAACACAAATGTTTTAAACCTGTGTGACCATCAAAGGCTGCGATGGATTTATAACATTAGAGACAATTGCAAAGTAAGTTATATTGGGCTTATCTGTATGAAAATCAAAAGTTGTGTTGAAATATTGTGAGATATTGTGTTGATTCTTTTTTTTAATTTTATTTTTCAATTTGTTTTCCTTAAAAGAAATTAACCGGGCTTCTGGGCTTGTGGAATTTTGAACAACAACTGAAAAAAAAAACAAAATGGAATGTTGCTTTTTCTTAAAAGAAAAAGATCCTTTTCTGCACTATCTGGATATGAATGAACCTCTGTGTTGTATATTTAGATGTGCTTTTGTGTGTTTTTAATCAAGCTTGTCTTCCTGCAGTCACTATATATACTCTAGCATCCCAACAGTATTCACAAGTTATTAACTATTTATTAGGCTTCCCAAGTGGAAGGCCAGAGATCATGGAAGGCAGATGTGCAACCATGACAACCTGATTTATGGTCCTGAAATGCGATTGTAATGTTATTATTATCACTAATTCGGGCTTATGAGGAAGCATGGTGGAATATGCTCAATATGCAAGTTAAACCAACCCATTTTATACTCTGAATTCAATATTTTGACCTGTTTTTAAAAATTTTTTTTTTATCTGCATCCGTTGGTCCTGTCATCACTAGATGGTGAACAACCTTAAATGGTTAGCTCAGGCATGTATAAAAAAAAAAAAAAAAACGCTTTGGTTTGGGACTACCGGGAAAATGCCTTCCGCGGGAAAGGCCTTTCCATGTCACAGAGTCTGGCTTTGGCGCATTCGTCCAATATTCCAGTTATTTTCACACCCTCGCGATGCAAATTCAGCCAATGTCCCGCACATGTTCGTACATCAACCCGGCAGTCAGCTTTAAGGCAATTAACAGTGAGAAACATAGAGTATTATTTGTAAATAGTGTAGCCAATCATTTTCACTGGAGATGCACATCTATGTTGGCTTATACGCACAGGGACATTTTATGTGTGATGCGGCATTTGTTTTCATTTTTTTTTTGTATGATTACTGTAGTACAGGTCAAGTATTCTGCACAGAGTGCCCACATTGGTGAGCAAACTCATTCATGCCGTTTCACTATGACTAATATACCTAAACAACAATATTGAAGTATATTATTATGAATAATGGCGATGATGATAATAATAAAATGTGGATGACAATATCTCTTGCAATACATCAAATGCTTCTATGTACTGTAACTAGCAGCATGCATTTTGTGGAACAAACCAATGAGCGAAGCAAAATGCCAGTAGTGAATTTGGCATTCTTTCCATGTATGGGTAAATGATAAGTGTTCATCCATCTTGTTTTTATGAATTTTTTATCTATACAATAATTGTAAATAAAGAACTCAATGTCTTTGTTCATTTAATACTATGCAAAACGTCATGCTTTCTGATTGTTACCCACCTACCCTAGAGTGTGTTGCTGGAATGTCTGTGGTCTCAACAGTCAGTAAACAATGTGATGTAAATGATTTTATAGTTTGACTAAAGTAACGAACTGTGACTCTTGCTGCTTTACTGTCCTGACCATAACTCCAGACAGAAACGCAAGTGAAAGAAATAAACAAATAAGAAAAAAAAAACACTAAATAAATTTCCCAGAGCAGCATGAACCAGAATGGTGTCCCCTGAGCACTATGGCGTCTGTGTGATGTTTACTTTGCTGAGCCTGGACTTTAAGGACCTCTGCTGTGCTTGTGAAACGGGAAATGCATGCCTGTCCAATGGGAAGCAGCTGAGCGGGACCCCAGATAACGTGATTCGCTAACTGTTCACTTCATTAGCATCCCATCAGCATGTCATTAGCATGTTAATGTACAGTCTCGTAAGGAAGCATATTGACAGCCCATGTACAGATCCTGGTAATAATTGCCTTTATTAACCAAGCATATGGTTGAGTAACTGCACTTGTGAGTGAAAGGTCATCACTTTCAATCTCAGGATGGGACCTGTTGTTGAACTGTTCAGAAGGAATATTCAACTGTACGGATTGGTAAGACCTCCAAGCTTCATCAGAACTGCAGGCATTGTGAATTACTTTGGAAAGAAATGGGTCTGTAAAGCAATAACAGTTGTAAACACCAGCAGTATTATTTCCTCAGGTCTTGTATTAATTTTCAGAAACAGAATTAATGCTTTATCTCGCGAAAGGAATGCTGCAAGATTGTCATGAAGTTTGCTAGCATTTGTGACTACTGTTGTTGTTGCTAGTTTGCTTACCATATGGAAACATTGATCGAACATTTCTTCTTTGTATCCAGTGACTCTAAAGCATGATTGTACTGTGTGATAGCCGTGTGTAAGCTCAATTGTATGTAGCCTTTATGGCCTCTGCTCCATTGTCTAACAAACGACGTCCTCTTTGATACCATAAATGGTAAGTAACCTTGTGTGCTTATTTTATTCATTTCCTTCATTGGGTAAGCCATGCTTCTTCGTTTTGGTTAAATTTCTGTTTGGCTGGAATATAGAAAGAAGAAATGCTCACATTTGGGGAAAAAATGTTATTTCACCAACACTACAAACGGAGCATTGTTTTACAATAACCAACCAATATACAGTAGTCCTCTTGTCTTTAAGCACCAGATATACCTGTATCAATTGGATGAGTAAAAACATTACTGTATGGTATAAAACTGCATATGATATGCAATTAAAAAACTGTCTTTTTTGCATTCTTTAAATGGGTATAATGCAAAGTTTATCAAAGCATATCAGGAGTTTTATCAGAGTCTTATGACATTAAATCAACAGCCGAATTTGGAATACAAAACTCTTCGAATTATGGTTGTGCCTGTTGGCATAAAAATGATCTCAAACCACGCAACCATCCAGCTTACAACCACTTGACCCGTTGATCAAACCGTTTTCAAGAACGCCTGCCAAATATGCCAGATTTACACATTCAAATATAAAATCAAATTTTTACATATTGTGTTGTAAAATTTGCATACTAATTTCCTGTCAGTTAGCCAATGCCCTGTTTAATGCACAGCCTCAAGCTTGCATGTATCCTCAACTAATTCCAAAACCAAGACATGTCACAGAAAATGTCCTTTATTGAAATTCACCGACCAAGGCAAAGAACAGTCATGACAGCTGAATTGTAGCCTTTCTTATGTTCACCAATGAAATCTGCTCTGCCTGGGAAGATTTCCCCTCCTCTTCCTTCTCCTGATTGAACATTCCTTCCTCTGCTCTTCTGTTTCTTCCTGAAACGACTGATGGCCTACGTTTTTGAGTCCTTTGTGAGAAATGTGGCATTTCATGGGTGTCGGCCATCTTCATAATTTGAGGTTTGTCATCACAAAAAAAATTATCTGTCTCGATGGAATAGAAGGGATTGTGTACAAATAGAGAATCATCTTTAAAAATAACTTGTGTGTCTAATACTCGGATATGGAGCACTTGCTAACATTTATTTGTCTGATATCGACATTTTTT
Organism: Mormyrus iriodes; assembly: GCA_011763525.2. Classification (NCBI taxonomy): domain Eukaryota; kingdom Metazoa; phylum Chordata; class Actinopteri; order Osteoglossiformes; family Mormyridae; genus Mormyrus; species Mormyrus iriodes. The sequence goes on along the minus strand of JAAGVU020000123.1, from coordinate 6,807,258 downwards.
CTCTTTAATACAACACTATATTCTGACAAGTCTATCAAGAAAATTTACAAGATTTTAAATCAAAAGTCGACATTTGCCTCTTTCAATAAAGACACAGCATTTAATTATGAATTTTTTTAGTGTGCGTGTTGCACATGATACATTTTTGTTAATGTTGGCTTGACCAAAAGCAATATCACATTTAGATGAGTAGCAATTACATCGTTAGACACTGCCAAAAGAAGAGTGTCTTAAATTGCTTTAACTGAGAGGTTTTTCCGCCTGTAGTTTGTCACTTCCTCACCTTCCAGCAGGTGGTGCCGTTCATCTAAAAATGCCATTGACATTGGCAGGAATCCTCTGAAGGGGAATACAGACTGATTTCACCTCTTAGCATTGACTGTGATGCCTTGTGAATGGGAACAATGTAATATGCCAGCAGTGCAAGTTCTCTACAAACATGACGATGACACCCAGCCCAGGGTGAGCCTAAAGGTTGTGCTATTGCGCTTATTTTTTCTCAGTCTATGGGAGGATTGAATGATTATTTAAAAAGCTGAGCAAAATAAAACATGGCTGATTTACTGTTTTTCCTAAAAGTACATGGCCATCAAATAGCTGTTTACCTACTCTCTAGAAAGAAAATTAAATGATTCACTAATTCTTTCCCCAACAAGGCCACCATCGTCATATTTTACATTTTTAAACAATGTTTGTTAAAATTAGTAGAATTCAGTGTTCCATTCACATATATGGTTTCTGAAAACTAATCAGAAGATACTTCAAGCTGTATAGTCAGGTGTTTGACTTATTAGTCATGTTTTAGTGAATGTCTTAATTAGGTAGCCTATACATCATAATCATGACTGTCTCCTTTTTTGTCTCATCAACATTTAATGGTAACAAGGACATTGCCAATGTAAATGCACGTCCCTTTGATTTGGGTCCACTGGCAATCAGCTAATATTTACAGTTTATGCTGCACAACTAATGAATTCTGTTGATTAAAAAAGCAAAGAATATAGTTCAAATAAATGTAACACAAGACACACTAATGACTGTCACACTTTAAAGGATTTCTCATTCCCAGACAAACAAGAGACTAGGAAATAATTGTGGAACAGAGGATTTCCAATCCACCATTCTGGAGTATAATATGAATGCATCCTTTAGAAACAATTAAAAATGCGTCACTATTTAAAACAGCAAAGCCTCCTTGCCTAATGACATCAGCAGCACAGGGAGCGAATGTGTGGATTGAGTCCTCTGTGCCCCAGAGAGCACAGAAGCAGTAATGACCCCATCTTCATCGTCACTCGAGGCGGTGTCAGCTTGATGCATAAGAGGCTTGTATACTGACTAATAACCTACACCACAAAAGCCACAATACTCTAGGAGTTAATGCCTTTCCCTTAAACCCATTCTGTAAAATTTCTTTTTTGAGTAAGGACAACTAGATGCCACGCAATCATGCTCATTAATAAGAAAAAACTGTGACATGGGCTATTTTATTTTCATTATAAAAGCAACAGTTCTAGCACCAACTGCATTAAAATTATCTAGGAATTTATTATTAAAGTTAAACAAATCTAAATTTAAAGATAGCTGTAATTTTCTACTACCTCTGTTCACCCTTTTTTTATAAGGAAATGTTTTATGACTAGACGAGCCACACACACACAAACACACTGTTTTCTCTGTTGGGTTTATGCTTTACAATAGTTGCCATGGCTGTAGATCATCCCATGATGCAAAGTGGCACTGAGCATGCTCACTGAATGGATAAATGAGTCCCATTTTTCTTCCCTGGGACGTGAAAGCTGTTTAAGACTTCCTGTTGTCAGCCGCAGCTGTGAGGAGTGCGTCATTTGCATCATATCGAAAAGCGTGCGGCAGCAGCCCGACGGCATGGCGCTAAGCGACGGCTCGAACCTACACTCATGCAAAATGAAACAATTTGCACTTTGTTTCTGTGGGAAAGTTCAGCCTCTCGACAAGAGGATGTATTTGGAAACCCTGCTCAGGGGATTTCATCAGCTCGGGAGTGGGGGGTAGCGGTGGGGGAGGGGAAAGAGGTGGGGGGCAAAATTAGCCACCGACAACTAACGATAGTCTGTCAACACAGATGTTTGTGTGTGTAGGGCAGTGTATTTTGTTCTTAAGTAAACAGAATACATCAGCAAACGACTTTTATAATTTCCAGGAAATAATAAACAATTAATACTTTCCTCTCTATGCCGATCATATTTTGTATCCGTTAGAAATGTATGGAATCGGCACGGAGGACCATGATAGATGAAGGCTCTCGTACTGCAGGAATTCACTATTTACATGCGGTGATTTGCCCGGCACACCAGATGAATATTCAGTGGGCTCCCACAGCCCAGCGCAGATTAATGCTGAATAAATTCAAGGCCATGCACGGGGTGATTTCCCTGAAGAATAGACCTTTATTGGAGCGGACTTGAATCATGCTGCTTTTCCCTTTGCTGAACTGAGGTGGAGGTAATTGACAGTCCTTTAGAAATGGCCAACACTAGTGCTTTTTGGGTAGGGATTGATTTTAAAATTACATTGCCCTAAGGTCTTTGAAGACCGGCTTGAAGAAGGAAAAAAGGCGTCTTTAGTAATTGTTCTAATGAGATCAGCGTACCTATAGTTCCTGTTAGGAAATCCCGGTTGTGGGAATGACATGAGAAACTAGGAGACGATGTCCCCTCCTCACAGCCCCCAGAACTCCCCTAATGCTCCCTCGGACTCCCGAAAAGGAATCGGTTTCACTTAAGGAAATGCTGCTTTGTTTGGTTTGATTAGCTTTGTATTGTTTTACTCTTTCTAATGAATGTAACACCCAGTCAACAAAAGCACACACCACGAATTGTTTCATAATCTGCTGTGGAGTCAAGGGGAGAGAAGCCTCCACTAGCATGAAAATATCCCGTGTGTGTCTTCACAGCTAATTCCTGTCAGAGATTTTCACCCAACACAGTTCTATAGCGATAGAACTCAACTAGCGCGCCATTGAAATATCTAAACAGTAGGTTACGCAGATCTGCTGTAACTCAAACATTCTTAATCCGCTTTAATTTTTCTTGGAACAGATATGTCATCCTGAAGATATAAGGAAAAAGATTTTTCAAAGCCTTGCTCTTTTGTGTCTAACCAGCTTTGTTTGTGGGATTAATTGAAAAGGTTACTCCTTTTCACACTACTGAGTAAAACACAATTATTCAAATATTTGTTAGCCTTTCTTGAATATTGTGGAAAATACTGCCAGCCTCCTTAGTAGACTTAAGAACAAAGATTAGTTACCAGAAGCAAGTGAACTCCAGCAATGATTTTTAAGACGTGTAAAATTTCTGTAATGAGATCGTGTGGCCAGCAGGTGTCCCCCACTGTTATGTTTGAATTAATTTGCGTTCGGTAGAGTACCTGTCAAAAAGATTTCGTCACCACTGAAATCAATATTAAGGAATGTTTGCGATATTAAGACCACAGATGATGAACTTTTGAGAAAAAGAAGTCTTAGGTATTTCGTGTATGTGTATATTTTGAAAACAGAATATTAGCACTGCTGGCGATTGCATATGTGAATACTTAATTGTGCTTATATCACGTGTTGTTCTTTTGACCAAATTGTGCCTCTAATGCATGGCATTAAATAAAGCTTGTCAGGTCTGACTCTAAACTCTCGGCCATGCCTGTTCTATTGTCAAAGGATGTAACACTTGTTCTTATGTTCTTTATTTTCCCTTTGCTGGGAAAATGCCCCTTTGGCATTGGGGCCATGATAAATTCAGCTTTTCTTTCAGTTTCCCTCAGCGACATCCATGGTCCCCTGCGCTGAATAATGAGTTGTTCTTTATTGGTGGACCTGAGGAATAATATGCTCCTTAAAATCCTTTAAATGTCCTTTCAGTTGTAAAGAAATCACTAGCATCGTCTAATAATCTCTAACACCTTTGCTTGTTTCTAAGGTAGCTTTATATATATAAAAAATAATGGAAGCCTTTTCCAAAATTTGCATTGTTTCGGGTCCGATGTGGGCTGAGTAAGGGAATTAAGTATCGTCCACAAGCGAGCAACAAGCGGAGCGGCAGGAAAAAAAAAAAAAGCAAAGTAAACAACATCCGAAACGAACAACCAGGCAAAGAAAGCGGCTGGCACAGAGCTGCACTAGAAAACTCCGTCTCCATGGAAGCACCTGGTCAGCTTCCGGGTTATAAGCTATATAGTACCCAAACACAAGTTCATTGGCCAGCCGAGTTCTAGAACCTTTGATAGAAGGACTATATATAAAGATATAGAGTACAGTCTCTATCTCTTTATGTGAAAAGGGTGACAAATTTGCCCAATACCAAGCCATTACCTATAGATCTTTGGCCCTACAGGCTACTCATATCTATTTAACAAGAAGAAAATGATTTAACTTTTATAGCGTGCTGCATGAAAATGTAACAATAACGTTTTGTATACATTTATATTAATCTGTAGTCTATTTTATATATAAGACTATAACGGAATATTAGGTGGTTTAATAAGTTGTGTCAATGCGCAGCACGTTTAAAAAAATGTGAAAAATATTAAATATGGCGGAGGATTTAAGATAAAATCAAGCAGCTTAGGGGACGCACGAATGTGCAATACGTGCTTTAGTTCAGCGTTAACAAACGGTGTAATTCCGGCTTATTTACAAGATCGGTCTCCCCAGGTGCAGTTAATTAAGCAGCGACCTTGGCGGAGGTGGCCTGTACCTGACGCGAGAATCCGTCACGGTCAAGCCCGGCTCCCCCGTCCCAACGTCTCGGGGATCCCGGGGGACGGCGTCCTGTCTCCCTCACACCGAAAGGCGTTTCATTTAAAACATTTTATCGCAATTTATTTGTTTTAATTAGACTCGAATAAATATTCCAAGAGGTGAATAAGAGCCCTATAACCATGCATGTAAAGCGTAGGCAGTCAGAAGACAGTTGCAGCTTACACCATACAGTAACAGTTTAAAAAAATTAAATTGAATCGATATAAAATCATATAATGAATTTGTCATTTATTCAGTGACAGATCATAGTTCTGAATTTTTCCATTTATGTGTTATATGTTTTTATAAACACTGCATTATGTTATATGCACATTATAACCTATTTGTTGAATATATTTTAATGTGATAGATTTTAGATTCATAATAAATTATTGTAATTAGAATTAATATTCTGCAAGCACAAAGTTTGTCCAAAAAATATTCCCTTTGGTAGGAATCAAAAGAAAGGATTGAGAAGCCGGATAATTTTTGCAGATGCGGAAGGTTCTTGTTACATGTAGTTTATATAATTTATTTTCTGCAAAATGTGTATTTGTCTGTCTCTCAAGAAAATGAGGATATATAAAGAACAGCCATGAATGAGTCCCTCTTCACCATGAATGTAACCTTACAAAGAGCTCCAGAATCACAGTAATCAATGCTGTAACGCAAGACTCAGGGGACTTTGGGCAATAGGTTTTCCATCCATCCATCTTCCAACAGTTTATCCTGGACAGGGTCAAAGAGGGTTCTGGAGCCTATCCCAGGCAGCACAGGGCACAAGACAGGGGGACACCATAGATGGGATGCCAGTTCATCACAGGACACACATAGGCACACAATCACAGACTACAGGCCCAGATACGCCAATTAGACTAAACGCATGTCTTTAGATTGCAGGAGGAAAGTTGAATGCCGATAGGAAACTCAATCAACACATGGAAAAGATGCAAACTCTAGAAACACAGAGTGTGTGTCTGTGTGTGGGAGGGGGGGATCCAACTCATCAGCCCTGGAGGTGTGAGGTCACAGTCCTACTCACTTGCTTTATTAGTTCAAGTTTCTGACAGAAAATGGACCGAGGTCAAAACCCCGAACTAGACTATCTCACCCCACTGCCAGGTTTTCCTCCCAACGGTTCCTGAGTTCTTTGGACAAGACACCAATGGAAACAGGCGACAGATGGGATATAGGGCATCTGACTGAACAGACGGTTCCAAAACAGGGCGTGCAGGGCGTGCAGGGCAAAGACTCCAGTGCGGAAGACTGACAAAGGCAGGAGGCTGAAAAGCGGTCAAGAGATGGGAAACGGGAAACAACAGGATACTGAATGCCAACAAACTTGGAGAATGAGCAGGAAAAGCACAACTAGAGAACTTCAGGAATGCAATGAAGGAAAACCAGGAATACTAATGCACCCGGGCCAACAATGTAATGGGACAGCAAGATAGTAGAACCAAACATTAAGGCATGTGCTGTAAGGCTAAGCAGGGAACAAGACTCACTGCATTCATTATATAGCCCCTAGGCATTGTACTACTGGGTCAGGGTGAGGTCATTGGGGTTAGTCTCTTTCTCCTGGCAAGATGGTCACACTTTTACACACATTTTAACCAAATGAATTGCTATAAATTCCTTGAACCCCCGGATGACTTTTCTGATTTAATTTACCCCAGCAATGGTTAAATGTCATATGCAATCCAAATGTAAGCGGAGCCGGTCGACCATGTCGCTTCATTGGGCAGTTGACACAACATGAAGTCCAACACAAGACACAAACACATAACAATGTAGAGACACAGATCCAAAAGTCTTGGGAAGGAGATGGGAGCTTTAGGAAGAAACCCACACAAAACCAGGATGAACATGCAAACTCTGGACACACAAAGCAAATGTGGAAGCTGAATCAACAGCCCTGGAGGTGTGAGCCTATAGTGCTATCCATAAAGCAATGTACTGTATCAGAACCATTGCCAAAAATAAATTTTCGTGGGGGGTCCACCAACCCTACAGATGGGTCCCTCTCATAAATTTTGCCGACCAGAGGCGAGGGGGAATTTGTTGCTGACCTGTTTTGCTCTGAGTAAGAAAGAAAGAGTTATTTTTCCTTCCTTTGAAGTTGCCTGTTAATTCAACAAATGGCTTTTTAAAATTGAGTACACAAATTGCTGATTATAAGTAAAACAAAAAAGAACCCACATTTCATATAAAGAAATGAAAGTTGCAACCAGATCACAGCAGCAAATAACATACAGACCAGTTTCAGAAATGTAAATCATAACAGCATGTTGCATGCAATTAAAGCTCATCCAATAGACCAATCGGGGACCCAAAAGGTCAGAGAAGTGTTCAAATGTAATTATACCAATTACACCATTCTTTCAGTATTTCACTGGGCCATAGAATGCTGGGGGTATATTAGGGGCTCACCCTGTTCTGAAAAAAAAAATATCCACATGGCCCATATTGATCTATGAAAATATGAAATTTGTCTTGTATTTCCATACAGATTGTGTACCACTATGTGGCAAACTGCCCTTGTCTCCTCCTTGGGGTGGCCGGCGCTGTCCATGCCTCCTCCCTGGGGTGGTCTGCTCTGCCAGTGCTTCTTCTCTGTGGTGGTCTGCTCTGCCCTTGCCTCCTCCCTACGATGGTCTGTGTTTCTGGTGCCTCCTCCCTATGGTGGTCTGTGTTTCTGGTGCCTCCTCTCTGTGGTGGTCTGCACTGCCTGTGCTTCCTCCATGGTGTGGTCTACATTGTCGTTGGCTCCTCCATGTGGTGGTCTGCACTGCCTGTGCCTCCTCCATGGTGTGGTCTGCATTGTCGTTGGCTCCTCCATGTGGTGGTCGGCACTGCCTGTGCCTCCTCCCTGGGGTGGTCTGCTCTGCCAGTACCTCTTCCCTGTGGTGGTCTGCTCTGCCCTTGCCTCCTCCCTACGATGGTCTGTGTTTCTGGTGTCTCCTCCCTATGGTGGTCTGTGTTTCTGGTGCCTCCTGTCTGTGGTGGTCTGCACTGCCTGTGCCTCCTCCATGGTGTGGTCTGTATTGTTGTTGCCTCCTCCCTGTGGTGGTCTGCACTGCCTGTACCTCCTCCCTGGTATGGTCTGTGTTGTCATTGTCTCCTCCTTGAGGTCCTCTGCATTTCTGATGCCTCATCCCTGTGGTGGTCTGAACTTTCTGTGCCTCCTCCCTGGTGTGGTCTGCATTGTTGTTGCCTCCTCCCTACGATGGTCTACGCTGCCCCTGCCTCCTTGCTTTTGGTGGACTTTGTTGTCTATGCTTCCTCCCTGTGGCGATCTGCGTTTCTGGTGCCTCCTCCCTGTGATGGTCTGCACTGCCTGTGCCTTCTCCCTGTGGTGATCGACACTGCTTGTGCCTCCTCCATTGTGTGGTCTGCGTTGTCGTTGCCTCCTCCCTCTGGTGGTCTGCACTGCCTGTGCTTCCTTCCCGATGTGGCCTGTGTTATTGTTGCCTCCTCCCTGTTATGGTTGGCACTGCCTGTGCCTCCTCCCTGGTATGGTCTGCGTTGTCTTTGTCTCCTCCTTGGGGCAGTCTGCATTTCTGGTGCCTCATCCCCATGGTGGTCTGCACTTCTCGTGCCTCTTCCCTGAGGTGGCCTGTTTTGTCGTTGCCTCCTCCTTGTGGTGGTCGGCACTGTCTATACTTCGATCCTGGTGTGGTTTGCATTGTCGTTGCTTCCTCTCTGTGATGGTCGGCAGTGCCTGTGCCTCCTCCCTGGTGTGGTTTGCATTGTCAGTGCCTGCTCCCTGGGGTGACCTATGCTGCCCATGCCTCCTCCCTGTGCCGACCTACACTTCTCATACTCAAATTTCTCTACACTCTCATACTCACTGATTTATGCTTCAGGTTGACCTGCTGACCAGCCTTCAAGTAAGAGCATTCATCCCGCAATGTATTATGGCAGTGAATAATTAAATAGTTGTAGATTTAAATTGCCTTATCTGCTGGGATGCTGGCATTCGAAAATTTAACTGCCTAATCCATTTTAACTTTCAGCTTTTCAAATTTCCCTTAAAAGCTAAATAAAAGGTTCTGTATGAGAGTATGGTAAAATTGATCATGAATGAATCAAATGTTTACCCCCCTGAATTACTGGTAATTTTTTACCCCATGAGTAACACAACATATCCGAAATCATTTTGAAACTTGTAGGAACAAAACTATTATTTCCTGTTGTTAATGAACTGTACGTCATAGAAATAAACGAACACTTACGCTACTGAACACTTAAAGCAGCCACACAGTGTTAGGGACATTACTTGCGCAGAAAACTTATTAACACTAAACATCTATTGTACCTGCAAACTGAAATCTAAACATGCCATATTAGGGTTGTCCAAAAAAACATAAAGTTCTTGAAACCAGCCTAATTGAATTTTTTTCCCATGCTATTAAGTGTGCTTGGTCTTCAAACAATGAAAAAATATTTTGCTGTTCGTTCTGAGGTCCCTCAGAGACGATTTTCATTGGTACCCCCCTTTACAATTGAAATTGAGCCCAATCTTGGTGTGAATATGCATTTTAAAATTTTTGTTACATCAAAATTTAATGTTTGTGTCTTTTTCTGTCTCAGTTTGATCAGATTTGGCTTGTAACTGATAGACAAATGTGTCAAATCTGGGAACACTGGCCTTCCGAGTCAAAAATTTTCCGGAGTTGATGTTCTCATAAGTTTGGCTGCAGTATCCTGGCTGCTTATCTTGGCAAAAACGAAGCAGGATATTGCAGCCAAACGCCTGAGAACATCAGCTCCAGATAATTTTCGACCCGGAAGGCCAGTATTACCAGATTTGACACAATGCAGAGGATTGGCCAAATTAATTGGACCAGAATCTCACACACTGCTTCGTGCACTGAACGCCACTGAACTTTCCCATTGACCAGTGGCATTCTGGTGATGTCTGCACGGCCAAAATGTTCATTCACTCAATGAAAGTTGTCAACAATGCAGCTGAGTCAAACTCATCACTGACCTGGCCACATGTATGACCACTGACCCAGTCCTGTGAGCAACTTTGTTGCAAGCTGTTGAACATCATAGACCAGTTGTATCCAGCCTACCAAATCAAAACTTTAAATGCTTGATGTTGTGAAGTCGAAATAGTGACGAACAAGTGTCTGATTGTAATTATAGTTTGATTGGTGTTTATGGGCCATCATTGTGCGTACATTTATGTTCTTTTGCAATAGTCTTTTCAATTTTCTTTTCTAATAAAATTCAATGGTAACATATTTACCTGTGACTATGTTAAAGTATAGTTTGGGTCAGACAGGCCTGGTTTTATTATGACGTCACCTTGATAAATCCTGTTTTGTACCTTAAATTTGCCATTTCTATAAATCTTTCACTTACATGTCAAATCTGATCAAACTGAGTAAGAATGGATCTTACAGTCAGAAAAAGACGCAAACATTAAATTTTGATGTAACAAAAATTTTAGAATGCTTATTCATCTCGATTTGAATTGTAAAGGAGGTACTCTGAGGGACCTCAGAATGAACAGCAAACAATAAAAAAAAAAAAATAGGCCAAGCACACTTAGTAGCATGAGAAAAAAAATAATATTCAAGAACTTTATGTATTTTTGGACGATCCTACACATATAATATATGTATCTGTACATATGCTTATACATGTCTTTACATGCATGTCTTTTTTGTAGTCTTTGTAGTCTTTGTAGTCTTTGTAGTTTTTTGTGTTTTACATTTTTTTCCTGTATGTCTGTTCTGTGCACATACATTGAGAGCAACAGAAAAAAACGGACTTAAGTTCCAAATACTTGTCCAATAAAGCTGATTCTGATTCTGATCTAAATAACAATTTAAAAAACAATTAGAAATGAAAATGATAAAGCAAAATCATAAAATGATATCTCTGTTCAGTGGGAACCCAAAATATCAAACTTTACTTACCTCAATCTAAATAATTATGTATATCTGTTGTAACATTTATCACTTGAATGTGAAGCACATTTTCTCCATCGGCCACCTTTCAGGCTCTTCCTTTACTTGTTATGCTCTTACACACAAAGGGAGCATTTTTCCTTAATGCTAGAATGTTATGTTCAATCACTTATGGCTTGCAGTGGTCATTAAAATTGTTCATAAATCCTGAAAAATGTAATCATAAAGAAAATGTTGCCATTAAAATATTGGTTATTGGATACCAGACATTATAAATGACCAAAATTTAGCATCAGGCATGTCCTACTATGCAGCTGTACTGATAAACCCAGAATTAACTTATGGAACATATCTTTCTCTTGGCTGCCAGTTGAGATCATGAGACTGCCCCCCAAGGCAATTTACCAAAGCACCTGACTTGCAAAATGAAAAGGTATAAAGGTGATGATTATGCTTGCAATTGAAACACAGTTTCAGCTACAGCCAACTGACAACAAAATAAAAAAAAATGATTGTAAATAAGCACTAATACATAATACACAAGTGGAAGAAGCTATGGAAATGTTTCTTTCCCTTTTCCTTTTCTAGGCCACAAGAGTGGGGTACAGTTTGGATGGGAAGCTGGTCCATCACAGGGCGACTATACGCACCCGATCACATACCACTGGAGCAATTTCAGAGAAGCTGTTTCACCAAACTGCATGTCTGGACTGTGGGTTTAAACTGTAGTACCTGGAGAAAACCCACACAACGCTGGAAGAACATGTAAACGTATTATTCTAATATTTTCTAAATATGTAAATGTAATAGGTGTACTATGTAAAAACTGAGATTTAAATTTTATGACCTTTAACTGCACCAAAGAGAATCCTCTCATACAGGTCCTGATCTGTTTACCTTCGGTCCTGGAGTATGATGACATTATGTTTTATTTAAAGTTCCTCCAAACTGGCAAAAGCCTGCGAGATTAAAGATTAAAGGGTTAACAGGCTGATCTTTTTCATTCTTTTATTACCCACTACACACTCCAGTGCCATCTGCCTGCATTCCTCTGTGTGATAGATCCAAATGGATTTGGCCTTGCTCTCATACAGTTCTATGGCACTGCCCTGGAAGTTGGTGCTGTGGCTTAATTGGTTAATGTGTCTATTTAGTAACCTAGAGATCCTGCATTTGAATTCCTGCTGTCCATTTTGTCAAATCTTGAAAGCCTGGTGGGTATGGGGTTCTCTTCTTTTTAAGGTCAAGTGGAAATCCACAAATAAATAGGAGGGAAATCACAATTGTAATGAAATGCAGAAATAGACAGGACGTAATCCACAAATGTGCAAAACACATTTCATGAGTACAAATTGCCCCGTAGTTTTGTGGATATGATTTTACACAACACAAAAAAACATATTTGTGGATAGTTAAATATTTGTGGATCATGGAACATATTTGTGGGTTGACTTCTGTGGGTTTCAAATAATGAAATCCAATAAAAACTTCCGTACAAGTCACTTTACTGTCATTTCACACACATGAAATGAAATTGCAATTCTACTGAGCATCAAAGACATACAACAAGAACAGCTGAGCATTAAATACTTGGGGGGGAGTTAAATAAAAGAATAAAACTTACACAAAAGCAGTACACCTCTCAAGACCTCTGAGACATGTAAAGATCCAGGATTCACATTCCACATGAGGGACCTTAAATAAGCATGTTGATTAAATTACATTACTGTAGCGAGTGCGACTAGAAGGTTCATTGGGTTCCTGGGCTACGCCACCTGAGCCACCATCCATGAAGGTCAAAAGGACCAAGGCTGAAGAATGGCTGGAGAGAAGGCAGATGGTAGTGCAGTCCTGTTTGTATACTGAGGGTTGTTTGGTAACACTCATGTATAATGCATTATAGATACCTTTATAATGCATTCATAAAGTATTATAAACACAACAACAACTATTTCTAAAAAGGCCTAACACATTATAGCCCATTATAGCACATTATAATGCACTATAAATATCTTTATAATGCATTATAATGGCTTATACTGACCATTATAATGCATTATGAAAGTATCTATAGTGCATTATAGATGAGAGCTTCATAGAGCATTCATAATGCATAATAAAGATGGCTATAATGTGTTATGCCTTTTTATAAATAGTTATAGTCTTGTTTGTAACACTTTATTGCCCCTCAGCTGTGGGATTCCCTCCCCCCAAGCCTTCATGAAGCTACCTCTCTCCCCATATTCATCTGTTTAGGCTGCTCCTCCTTTCCTGATCACTGACTGTCATTATGTCCAGTCTTATTACCATGATTTGATTTAGTCTGCTGTTTTTTCCCATGTTCTTTCTGATAATATTTCTTTCATCTTTTATATGTAATGATTTCCTTCTGTTTGTTTATCATTCCTCTGTAAAGTGCCCTTGGGTTGGTGAAAGGCGCTATATAAATTCAACTTCTTGTCCTGCTTCCAGTGCTGGTGGTTCAAATCTGGACTGTGCTCTTGTTTGTGGGCTTTGCTTGTTTCCCCTGTGTTATGCAGGTTTCCTCCTGCAGTCCAAAGACATGCTGTTAGGCTAATTGGCGTCTCTAAAATGCCCACTATGTGCCCTGTGATGGACTGGCAGCCCAGCCAGGGTGTACCCTGGCATTGTGCTAAGCTTCCAGGGATAGGTTCCAGGCCCCCACCCTCACCCTGCATCTATGGTACAAGCTGAAAACATCCTGCATATATCCTTGTTCAACAATTATGTTCAATTCGACAATTCATAATGTTGGTATGCAAATGTATGTATTATTTAAAAACGAAAAATTGTTTATGAAACAATTTTCATGTCAATACAGAAAAATACAGGAAAAGAGAAAAAAAACAGAAGGTTGACATTATAGAGAGCGTGAGTGTTATGTGAGTGAGGTGCCGGGTCATGAGGCAACATTCCGTCCAGCGCCATGGCGACACCGGGTGGGCCGGCCAGTCACGTCAGAACTGCACCTGCTGTCTAGACTGACTCGGGGTCCAAAGATACGAAGGTCCCCCTCAGGCGACAGAATGAGGCATGGGGACAGCATTCATAATGGGCTGAAGGTCCCCTCATATTTAGCTCAGAATAATGTGCTTAAACTCACAATTTTTTTTTTTATCATTCGGCACATGAAATATTTGAGAAATAAATTTTGGTTCTCACTTTGAAAATGAAGTAGTGTCTCAGTGTTTCATTTCTGTGTCACACACACAAACTGGGATTGTTGGACTTACATGAACTTACATGGATATTTTGAAAGCATAAAATGTATTAGTGTTTTGATTAATTTTTCTTTATCTTTCCCAGGTATTTTATGAAATTTTCTAAAAGGAAAAAAAAAGTCACTCAGCCAATTGCTTGACATCTTTCACCGCTATTGGTGTAAAAAGTAAAAAATAAAACCAGTAATAATTTTCAAATAACTGTGTACTCCGCAGAGACATGGTGATACTAAGGGTTGCACATTTATAGATTTTTAATTCACAATGTTAGGCAGAAGTCATACTGAACATGCTTTGGGTGGCTTTATCTAGTGGTGATAAATCAGTGGACATGTGCACAATGCTAACACAATTTAATTAATTCCACTGCTTTTCTTGGCGCTGATTAAAAACGTGCTAATTAATGACTTAATACTGCCATACAAACTTCAGCTGTGAATATTGCAGTCATGAAGAGGGCTACTGTGCTTATTGTTGGCAGATAGGGCCGGAATTCTGCAGCAACAGGTCCCTACCCTCAGATGAGATTGACTTTCTATCTAACTACTTTTTCCTTAATTATTCTAACTATACACGCTAGCCTTTGCTATCCCCGATCAATTCAAATCAATTCAATTCAATTCAATTCAATTCACATCAAGAGTTTATTGTCATATTCAGAGTAAATAGTTACATTTTGCAACAAAAATTTACTCTGTATGTCCTTCCGGTCACTGGTAAACACAAATGAAGTTGAACTCATAAATAAAAATTAAGGTGCTTCAGTAAAACAGTAAATATGAATTATATTACAGCAATTAATATGTAAACACAGTGCAATGTAAACCTATAGTGCAATGTTTTGTAGACAGAAGTAAAATTCCGAAAAGTTTGTCTCATACTTTTGGTGTCACTCTTACCATTTATCATGTTATTTATGGAACAAACTAGAAGAAAATATGAATCCTCTGCAATCAGTGAGCTTTTCTGTGCTAAGTTTGGGTAAATGGCATTCAGTTTGTTTTAATATAATTGAAGAGTGTCCTAAAGTTAACTGAGATATGTTTTAATTGCTGTCGATTAGGAAGTGTTTCAATTTGGATGCCTGTAAAATACATTTTGACAATGTGCAGACTAAACAAATTCATTTTTCTAGATCACTCATTCAATCATTTCACCTCTATATATGCACAGGTATGTCAAAGACTGTTGAGAAAGCAAACTTAATGACTTCATTTTAAGCATTTGTGAATGATGAGGCAAAAGTCCGATCTACTGGTTTATGGGGGAAAAAACTTCATTACACTTTGTAATGGAAAAGAAAACTGTGGGTGTTCAGTGGAAATAAGGCGCAGACGTTAACAGCTGACAAATGAGACAACAAATGAATGAATATTTTCTGATGTTCAAAATGACTACAATTCTGCTGCTATTGAACAATATTTATTAGTCACACAAATAAAGATAGATGATCATCCTCCAAGGAGAGCTAACTAATTGCTTTTTTGTTTAGTTTCAAATACGTTCTTTTTTAATGAATTGGCCTGTTGCAAACATGACACGTTGTACCACTGTTTCGCAGCGTTTTAAAGTTTCGATGAGGAACATGCTACCTCTTGGCTTTAGCATGGCGTGGTCTTGCTTCAGTGAACCATAATTTCATCCTGTTGGGGGCCCGTTTGAAACAAACCTCTTCCCATGAGCGTGTTTAATACAAAAAACCCCCTTTGTGTTCATCTCTGTTTCAAAGGAGGCGTCCTTTAACTAAGGGTATATTGTCGCCTGATAGCTGTGAAAAATCATTGATTGATTACTTGCTGGTAGACCTTCAATCTTGTGCACTGTATATTTTAAACAAAGCTTTTGGTTGCCTTGTGTGCCATTTTGTGTGCTGTGTTTCACAGCAATTTTTTTATCAGACTGTTTAAGATATTTAGGCTTATGTTTTGTGTAGTTTTGGCTCATAACTTTTTATATTGGCAGTTATTTTATATAAAATAAATATTAATATAAATATAAATATGTATTTGTAATTGAATTTTATTTCAACTGGAACTGGTCACACTTTTACCGTGTTAGCAAGGAATATGATTTTCTCACAAAAAAGGATCAACAGTCCAACAAATCTTAATTATAATTTTCCCCATGTCACTCAAACCGTAATATGCTCTACTCCAACTACCCAGGAAAACAAGGCTGGAAGGTGCTGTGCGGTAGAGATACAGCTGAATCGTTACAGGAAAATTAAAGGAAACCTGAGCAAAGGGCTGTGTGAGTTATATGATGTCCATCCATACATTTTCTAGAACCACTTGTCTTATTCAGGGTCATGGCGGGTCCAGAGCCTACAAGCACAAGGCAGGGAACAGCCCAGGATGAGGTTCCAACCAGTCACAGGGCACACTCACACAGCATTCACTCACATATGCATACCTATGAGTAATTTGTGAACAGGAAAAAACCTCAGCATGTTTTTGGACTGTGGGGGGGGGGGGGGTAACAAGAGTACCCAGTGGAGACAACATGGGGAGAACATGCAAACTCCATGCACATGGAACTCTGGCAGAGACTTGAACGCTGGTCCCAGACGTATGAGGCGATACTGCTAACCGTTACACCACCCCTGTTATACGATGTGCCACACTTTGATCAACACAGCCTGTATGGGTAAAGAATACGGAGAGCCTCATCTTACACTGCATTAAAGCCTTGTTCTGTTTGCAAACACCACATGCTAAGCCCTGGAGAGGAGATGAAGAAAGGTCAGCTATCCTTCATTATACCATCCATCCATCATCCATCCATCCATCCATCCATCCATCCTCTAGCCACTTATCCTGGTCAGAGATCCAGGCAGCATAAGGCACGAGGATGAGGTACACCCTGCATGGAATGATAGGTATGCATAAGAGAGGAATTGCACCACAGAAAAAACTAGCTTTTTAACATTGTTTAAACAATCAAGGATGGAATGATGCTAAAATGTCTTGAATTTTGTGAGACAGCTGGGCAAGGTTGGCCTCAAACCCAACACACAAAGTAAAATTCCACTTCTACTGCATGCTTGGTGACATGTTTATATATATATCCATCCATTTTCTGTAACCACATGCCCTATTCAGGGTTGCAGGGGGCGCAGAGCCTATCCTAGCCTGTGGGGGGAAACCAGAGGACCCAGAGAAACCCCCACAATGACAAAGGGAGACCATGCAAACTCCAAACACATGGAGCCATGGTGGAAACTCAAACTCTGGTCCCAGAGGTGTGAGGCAACAATACTAATCACTGCACCACCACGCCGCCATGCTGTCCCATATATTATATACAATGTCAGCTAAAAACAGTCAATAACTGAAAAATAGGTTAGGAATATTTGCTGCATTTGTACTGGTCAAGCATCTGTCAATGACAGTTGCAATATTAGTCTATAACAAGGCAGCCAGTGATGGACTTCGAGGCACCGGCTCAGAAAAGAGTTTGATATTGAGGGGGGCACAACTTAATAATATTATATATTACATTATATATACCCTTGTCTCTGTTTCCTAAACCTCTGGTTTGAGGTAATTTATATTATATAATAGCATATCAACACTATCCGCATTCTCCAGACTAGTCTCAACATTCCAGCATCTTCTGTCTAAAAGTTCATTTGGATTCAACACAACTGGATCAACAGAGATGCCTGTTGCTTTTACCGGCACAGATGTACAAACCTCCTCCATTATAAGAACAGGGAATAATGGAGACAGCTGATTCTGTAAAAGTAAACTGGTTATATTTTGTCAATGCAAAAACACCACTTACCTTACTAGATAAACCTGCAAAATACAAAAATGTTTTCTTAATATGGATTATGCAGTTCCAATGGCAGTAATATGGAAGAGTATTGCAATAAGGGAACTATGAATGCATAGTTTCCCTATGCTGAAATTACGATTAACAATAAGCATAACTATATCAGCCTAATTTGATGTGTTGTTATTAAAAAATGGATTAATGTTGCTTATGACGAGACAACCAAATACCATTAAATCATCTAATGGAAGCTCCATCCATCCATCCATCCACACGGCCACCTTCCAGCTGCTTACCCTGGTCAGAGTCACTGGTTTGATGGAAATTGCCCTTGAGAATTAAACTAAATTAAACTGTAAATTAAACTAAATTAAATTGTAAATGAATTGTTTAATACCATTTAGAAAGTTTTTTATTAGATGGAGAAAACCATTTATGACATCGATGAATCTTGCTAAAGTTTCGCTACAGAAATTTTGGAAAGGTATTGCATTAACTGAAACTTTCATTGGATCCATCCATCTATCTATCCATCCATTTTCTGTAACCACTTGTACTTTCACTGGATGGAATATTAATTTTCTTGTATGCTGGACTGCAGAGTTGAGGCTTAAAAAGTCTAAGATTTAATTTCTAAGATTTATAATACAATAAAAATATATGTAAGACATATATTATAAAGGAATCTTCCAGTAAACACACCTTCCTTAGTAGCTTCAATTTCAAATGACAGATTTTTTTTTCCAAAGCCCATTTCCATTATATTGTTTTAGTATACATATACACAGTAACACGTCTGACAGCTTATAAAAAGATCATGTATGGAGATAAGCCCAGGTAATGAAAGAATATTAACTACGACGAGGAAATAAAACCTAAATTAATGTATTTATTCAGCTTAAGTTAGTATAAAGTTTAACACTCGTGAGAATATTTTTCGCACAGTTTGGTTTGAATCAACACGTTCTCTCGAGATGTTATTAAACCTAAGCTGAATATATTCTTTGAGAACGCAGCTTTTTCAAAGCACTCACTTACGGAGATGAACCTTTGGGCACTGGTGAGGTTTTCCGTGGGTGTCTGATGGGCCCTGCAGAGAAATACATTTTAACATTCAGCCCATCATACCGGCATCCCCTGGCAATGCGTCACCATCTTGGCAGGGCCTCCCATTTGTGGGTGGTCTGTTTATTAACCACTCAACGCTCTCCTTGGCAGATGAACTTCTGCCGTTGTCCCCGTAAGAAAAGTGAGAAGGTGGAGTCAGTCTGACACTTGATGAATGCGCCATTGGGCCCTGGTCGTAGACTAGGTGCTGTTTGTTGAGGGGAACTGGAGCTTGCGCCATTGTGGCCTTTGTCTTGTGTTTTCCTTCTCTCTTTCTCCGCAGTCGCATTTCCAGTTGTACAATGCTGTATTAATTGTGAATCTATCAAGCTCGAAATGTCTATTAAATTAACTTGTGAGGCAGAGTGAAAGATGACGCAACCCATTTAGATGCTGGGAAAGCATTGTCTTTATTCAGACCTCTACATTTTTTTGTGCTTTTTGTTCTAGTGTATAAAGGAGCATTTTAGCAGTTTAGTCATTGCAATTTACGTTAAATGATTTTTAAAACTTTGCATGCTTAAAACATGGATACCTGTCTATTTAGTCATAAATTTTTATTTGTCGTAGATTTTTTCCATTAAAATACATCGGTAAGACTTTACTTGAGGGTGCACAAATAATGTAGCATTATTATGTAATAATTAACCACAAACTAAGTCATTACTAAGTTACATACTGATCTCATGTTTGTTCATCATTAATGAATTGCGACATCATTTATCTCAAGGAATTACTGTATTTGTTATTATATCTGTTAATTCTGTAAACCTTTGTGACCTACTGAAGGAACTACACAAGGAACTACTTAAGGAACAAAGGTAACGGATGGGGCATAAATACTTAGTAATAACTCAGTTACTTCTGAGGTACAAATCATGAAAAAATCATGAACAGATATAGTTGCTACTTCAGGTAAAAGATGCATCGCGATTCGTTAATGACGAACATACATGAGATCAGTATTTAACTTGTGTTATTCGTTACTTGTTCCTTCAGTAGTTCCTTCAGTAGGTCACAAAGGTTTACAGAATTAACAGATATAGTAACAAGTATAGCAACTGCTTGAGATAGAACATGCGTCATGATTCATTAATGATGAATTAACATGAGATTAGTATGTCACTAAGACTTAGTTCGTGGTTAATTAATACATAAGTACTAGCACATTATTTGTTCCCTGTCAAGTAAAGTGTTACCAGAACAAATAATAAATAACGTGAAAAACTCATCCCATGTTTGATCATCATTAATGAATCGTGATGCATCCCAAGCAGTTACTATATCTGTTAGTTCTGTAAATCTATGTGAACTACTGAGTGAACAAGCAATGAATAAGACAAGTGAAATACTCTTTTCATGTTTGTTCATAAATAATGAATCATGACGCATCTTTTATTTCAAGTAGCTACTATATTTGTTCATGATTAGTGCTTTTAACTGAGTTACTGCTAAATGTTTGTGTCCCCTCAAGTACAGTGTTACCAATAGATTTAATTGCTACTGTAAGCCACCAAAATATTAAACCAACTGATAAACCATTTCAAGAAAATATTTGAATGTCTTTCACTTCCTATTGTTTTTCCCTGCAATGGACTGAGGCCCCATCCAGGGTGCCTTTTGCCCTGTAAGCTGCAGGCTTTACCCCCACCAACTTACAGAAGATGGATGGCTGTTATTACCTTTTTTATGATTTTTGTGATAATTTTTATGAAGGTGAAATCTCAAACACTTGCCTTCCATTACAGAGAAAATCTCAAAATGTTCTAGCCCATAGGCAAACTATGGTATTTAATGAATTAAAATGAATTAAAATATAATCTGGAAACTGCTTTGATGTAATTATTATGAGACTTTGCCTTCCACTGAACAATTAGAAATTAAAATTCATTTTGCATACAGCAGACAGTTAATTATTTTCACCCAGGTTCGCCACAGATGGGCATTTGAAAAGCCCTGAAGGCTCGAGACTGCAGAACTACTTGTACAATGTTTTGCAAACTCTAAAGTAAAGTTTTTAGACACTCAGATGCAAAACATATACTTTAACTGCTAAGTAGTTGAGAAATTAAAACAATTACCTAAGGGCCGAGCTTCTATCAATTAATGCTCTATTCTATTAAATGAATGCTCTTTTCTATTAGAAATTGATGGATCAATTTTAATCTGAAACTTGTGGAAAGCACAGAGAGGCAGGCTAATGGCTAAGGTCCTGACATGCCTTAAAGTGGCATGTTGAGGGAAGCAATCTTTCTTGCTTTAACAGTATATGGGCTGTGGCTGCAGCCAGCACAACCTACTATTACATGACCTATATTCAAGGGCACAGATGCCATTTTGAAAATGGCTGGGGTCTGGTGCACAAAGAGCACCCAAATGTACAAAAGTGTTTTTGCAGTTCTTTGAAGTAGGGGACACCTCAGTCTCATCTCTTTTTTGGCATGTGGCTTTTTATAACAAATCAGATTTCAGTCGGACAATAAACCAATGTTTTATCAGTCACACAGACAGCTATACTCAGCATAAAGTGCAGTGAAATGCCTGGCTGTCTAGCTCCAAGACTGTGAAACAGGGAACATGTGTATAAACAATAAACATTTTAAAAAATCATAAATATCTATAAATAATGTGCAATTAGCAGCAAAGTGACAGGTGGTAGTACAAGGAGAGTAAATAAATAAGTCAGTATTTAGATATATAAGCTGTATCGTTGGTGTGCATATGTTGCTGTATATGTATAGGTTGAGTAGGCTGTAGCAAAACATTGGCTACACATAGGTCCTAGACACTGACCTAAAAATTGTCAGGGCCCGGCCCTGCCCGGCCCTGCCCTGCCCTGCCCTACTCTGCCCTGCCTTGTCTGTTTCCTTGCTTGGCCAGGTGGTGTCGCTGGCCATTCCATTCCCAGTATTTGAATCCTTAGTGTTTAGTTATTATGACCCACACCTGTGTCTTGATATTTCTAGTCCATAGTGTTTGGTTAATTGTCAAAGGCTCTCACCTGTTTCTTGTCTAGTCTCATCATCAGTTTATATATGTGCCTACCTTTGCCTTCAGCTGGTCATTGTAGTGTTTGTATGTGATGTCATTTGCCAGTCTTTCTGTGATTGTGGTAGTTGTTTTGTTTTTGATTCTGTGTAGTTCCAGACTTAGTTTATCCTTTTCTAACCAACCTGCTTTTGTTTTAACCCCTTGGAGTCCCATTTGTTTCATGTTGGATCAGTTTAAAATAAATTTCCTGTTTGATTGTAAGCTGCAATGTAGATTGTCCTCCATCATGCCAAGCCGTGACAATAACTAAAAAACTAAAATATTAATATTCTGTATTTGCCATATTTGCGGTAAGATATTTTCAGTGGCATTTATAAAAGACCCAGCAAACTTTTGGTATTGATCTGATCAAATGATTTTTTTTAGAGGCCTAAATGATTGAACCAAAACATTAAAAGTTGTTGCTGCATTTCCACGGCCACTGGACATATTATTGACAAAGCAGCAAGCAGCCTTTCTCTCTCCAGCATCACCTCTAATTTATTACTACTGTTGTGATGCATTTCTTGTGTAGCTGTCCAAAGACGCCTACCTGGTTGTTAATGTTTGCCTGGTTATTTTTGCAGAAACATGTAGGGGTAAATGATTTGCTTATAGGAACCACAGCACTGAAGTTATTAACCTGGATCTTATTGATTACAAGTCCAACTCTCTCCCTGCTACACCTAATACTGCCTAAGTTTTGGGATTTTTGGAAAGCAATTAGAATTTATTAATATACTCCTTGCAGCACCTTTCAAACCTGGTTCAGGAACCTGATGACGAATGATTAAATTTGTAGAAGGCCAAGGTGAAAACATTTGGCCACAAAGCCTCCCAGGACAATCCAAAACTACATGATCTACAGAAACAGCACAGCAACATTCAGGCTATGCGATAAACAGCCAAGAAATATGCATGCCTAAAGCACCTGAATGGAGATTTTAGATCATAAAGACGAAACTAGCACATTTTCAGTTACATAATTTTAAATTTCCTCAAAAGGCGAGGAAAACAAATAAACAAGGAAGACTTATTTGCTGTTCTTTTGGTGTAGCTTTTGGAAAAAACACAAACACACACACACACAATGATGGAATGGTATCCTAGCAACATCTCTCTCTCTGTCTCTTACTCTATCTTGCCTTTGCTTTAAAGTAATGTAGCAGGGCTCCTTGGGGAAAAAATACATCTGAAGACAGAAATGAGAATTTAACAGTCAGAGACATCTGGGATTTGTAAGCCTTTGTTCTGAAGTTTATTGTGTACAGAGCATCAAAAGATTTCTACTTCACTTTGCAGAATTTGTAAATCTGCTCCAAATTTTCTCAGTTTTGCCATAAAGTCAATAAATGCTACAATCTGACATTAGGCCTACATCATTTTCACTGTGATAAGAAGTGACATCTTCTTAATGAAATTATATGTTTTAAAAATGGTTATCATTTCAGTGTAAGTACAAATTTACATTTCATTTCTTTTTGAAAAATCCATATTAATTTGATGTGTTAGTGTGCGCACACTATGTATTTTGGCCGCAAATATGCTGGAATATTCCTATAGTGAAATGGGAATACACATATTACAGCACATGTCAAACACCATACACACATATAGTTAAACAATAATGTTAAGGGACAAACATGCAAAAGATAATCAAAAGATAAAATGGCCAACTTCTCCAGCAATAATGGTACAAAACAATCTCAAATCAATAACTGCAAACCTATGATGCTTACAGACCACCATAAATGTAAAATTATACTGTCTGGAAGCTGATATATTTTGAAATTTTGCAAAAAGCAGTTAACTCGGTTTTTAACAAACTTCACTACTTGAGTAGATATGATGACATTCATACTGAAGCCTCCAGTTACTTAGATCACAATAATCTATTCAAGAAAGAATGACTTGATCTGATTATTTAGTTTCTTAAGAAAATCATTGTGTACTGCACATAATTCAGTTTCACTTATTTATCATTTATACCAATGATTAATTTCCTAAAAGATGTCCAGATTTAATACAATGTACAGGGTGTAACAAAGGGACCCCTGTCTCATCAAGGTCTGAACCATGTTGATTTTAAACACATCTTTAGCAAGTACTTTAAATAGCCAAACACCTGTTGTCTCCCTACCTAATTATATATGATCAATGGTAATGAGTTAGCGGTAATTAGGCCTCTCTAATGCCTCTAAGACAATATAAAAAAAATCGTACCACAATTGGCAGTACAAGGCTTCCATATTTGATATTTCCTTCCTTACTGTAAAAACAAATGCTACCCTTACTTAAGGAAACTTCTAGATAAACCAATAGACTCTGAGCTATACATGAGGAAATAGTCCATGAAATGATGCTGCACAAAAGTATCAGTGTAAGTGAAAGCATCACCAATTTGTTGCAGAATGGGCACTTAAGCACCCATTTTTATTCATTAGCATGACTACACCAGCTGATTAAACTAGACATATTTTGCTATGTAAGGAAGCAGCATTTGACAGTGTATAATAAATGAGAAAAGAAAGGCTTTTCTGTGCATAACAAAAAACATTCAGACAACTTTACTGGGGCCAATCAGCCGGCATCTTTGGTGGTCATGCTTTTTTATGTCAGGCCGTACTCCTCTAAGCTTGTCAAGTGACAACTGACCCTTGTGTAAAAGACGTTTATTGAGCAGGTCACTCTTTTCCATGCTACAGGGAGTACGGATAGCTGGGAAGTGGTCTTAGTTGGCTGTGACATTGCTCCTGGTGTGCACCCCATTTTCCTTACTTGGAAACTAAGCAATCCAATGTGATTCCGTCCAAGAGACCAAAAAGAATATATTGAGAGGACCCATGGAAAAGTAGCATGAGACTGGTCATATTTGTTCAATAAACAGCACAGTTTACTATTATTTTGTCCCTTAACTGACGCTTTTGATCAAAACAAATCACAGTTCTGCCTCAAATAGAGATTCACTGATGTATTTCAAATTATGGGTCAAAAACCATAAACTTGTAGTGGCACCCTTCCGGTGCAGGAGTCTGTCATGATTACTTACTGATCCAATGTGTCAGGGGACACATTTTAGACAATAACTTGACTGTGTTAAACACTCAATAAGACATATTTTGTGCATACAACATAAAATCATTAAAACCTAGGGTTTATAAAAACAATGTTTGCATAAAATATGCATATGTACCAAATGTAAAGGAACTAGCCTGTTTTCAGCAATCTTGTGAGCACGAGTAGTAACTCATTGAAGAGTAGATGTCAGCTTCCAGGTCAAATAAGGTCATCAGAGGGTTAGGAGTAAATCAAATATGAATTAACAAGAACACTCCTGAGTTAATACCTTGGTTATTTAACAAAACTTTGAGTTTCGCTATGTATTCAGTTGGAACATTGTCAGGCATTATCTATGGATGTAAAGCTACTATTATATATATCCATATATACATCTGCTCCCTTGAGGCTGAATTGAATGTTCTCAGTATATATTTCTGTATGTTCTGCTTTGTGTTTGTAAACTTACAATGTGTAATACATGCTATGATATAAGATCAAAAAAGATAAAAACGTCTTTGACTGTACCACTAGATGTTATCTACGTGCATGAAAAAAAAAACAGATTTTTTGGTGTCTGCTAAAGGAGTAAGATGTGCAGGGTTGTCTCATTCTCCAGGTACTCGTCGTGGTTGCTCCATGCCTTCCGCTGTGTGGTAAATGACATTGGTGCGCTGGCAGAATCAAAGCGTTGTTTCCACATGGCTCCGCTCCAAAAAAGAGGCGCCTGCGCTCACATCGCTTAGACTGAAGCGAAGCAGTCGCAAGTTTCCATCGTCTTGGTACCACATAGCGTCGCCTTGACTGGGGATCTTCCTTTATATAGAGGGACACAACAAAACATCCAAATCCCAAAAAAGGGATCCAGAATTTTCCTTTTTTCTCACCCTTTTGGGACAAGCTTTCCTTAACCGTCACTTGTGTTGCAAAAAAAAGAGAAAAAAAAATCCTGTGATCATCGTGTGCGCCAAGAAGGCATACTGTACTACCTATATCGGTGAGTAATGTGTCTTCATGTTGTCAGGTTCTGCATTCTTCCTCATTGTGAGTACAGGTGGATAATGATTTTCTTATGAATAGATATTTAAAGGTGAGTCTCTCTTTGACTTCAACTGTTATGTCACGTTTAACTGAATATGCAAACATGTTGCTTTGACTCAATCTCTTTCCGAGATCGGCGATGGAGATGAACAGGTGACGGGTTCTTGGATTGGAGTGCAGCAGTAATCGCAGTGCAATCGATGCATCGTATTATTTAACCTGGTCTCAGAACTTTTGAGTTATTTTGAGAAATGCGGTATTATAACAATGTCCTTTGAAAAGATATAAAAGATACAATACACTTAAAGTATTGCGTGTAATCGTATACACATGTTGTGATACAGTTGTTTTGTTTCAGGCTGTTAAAGCGCCATGACAGCCGAAAAGACTATTCCAATTATTAATGGGAAAGCAGATGATGGTATGGACCCCGAGGCTTCTAACACCAACCTAGTGCGCAGCAATGACAGGAAAGTCAATGAGAGGGGACACTGGAACAATAAAATAGAGTTTGTGCTGTCTGTCGCTGGAGAGATCATAGGACTTGGCAATGTGTGGAGATTCCCATACCTTTGCTATAAAAACGGAGGCGGTAAGATTTTTTTCTTGGTTATAAAACACTGCTTCTCAAGATGATTACATAAATAATGTGTTTTTTTTGCATTACATTGCATTGTCAATAAGTGAAACCTTCCAGAAAAGACATTTAATGTAAGAGTGTGGGATTCAACAGGTTGAGAAAGTACTGCAGAGTCTCTTTCAATTGCTTTTGGTTTTCAGTCTATAAAGGTTAGAGTATTTAAGAGTGCAGTTTTCAGGGGTTTTACATCTGACACTTCAAATCTACCCCTGCATGTGTATTTGTTCCTTGGCATCTGTACAAATTACCTTAATTGCCTGTCGTTCTGCATGTCTAAGAGGACATCTCAGCCATACTGACATCATGTGCCAATGGGAAATAGGAGAACATAACAAAAAAACCTTAAATCAAAGCACAGCAAAACGTGTGAGTAGAGAATGGAAGGAGCTTCAGTTTGCCAATGCATCAGTATGTCTGTTAAAAATGTTCATTTCTGAGTATGGAAACAAACTTCTAGATAATTACCTCAGATTCTGTTCGGTATGTAATTTGATTATCATAACTGTATGTGGAACAGTTCCTTCATTGTTTTGTAAACAACAAATGATTAACAAGTACAAGTCTTCTGAGTAATTTCAATGGTATCTAAGTTTTCAGACAATTTATATAACAATATATATATTAAATAATAATACATATATTAAATGATGACATGACATAGACACTAACCTTCTACTATTATACCTGCTGTGTGACCATTTAATGCTTTTATTCCTTGGGAGGACACGGGTAAATGGAAGCTAATATCCTCTGGGCCCTGATGATGCAAGGTGATGCAGGTTTTAGGAATGATAAAACATGTATTTGCTAAGGAATACAAACATTGAGAAGGATATCTGGGGAACTGACATAATGGTCACAGACATCAATAATTACTATGATGGTTACAGATAGCAAAAATTAATATGATGGTTACAGATATCAAAAATTAACGTGATATGTGCAGATGGAATAAGAGAGTAAAGGCATTTCTAAAACGGTTGTCAGTTTGAGTGGAATGAAACTCTTGGTGACTTGAGGACAGCCTCTTCTCTGCAGTGCAAATTTTCTGCTGTTCGGCGGTGATGGAATACAGGGCGACTCTTTCACATTCAAATCGGGTTTGTCCTTGATGATTTAATTGCCTTGCTGCAACCTTCAGCCGACTCTAGCCAACTGAAGATGAACCCTACTAGTGTCGCTTAAGGGGGCCTTGTTTATGATGTCATGGCTCTGCTTATCACATGACGTAAGCCATGGGAATGGACTTTTCTAGCCAATTGACAGATTATTTAATCAAGTGTGTGAACAAAAATAAAAATCAAACCTGTGGAGACAAATGCCTAGAGCTGGAACATCTCTAAATTGGAAGAACCACTGTGGAATCTAAAATCTGCCTCTTCTTTGGTGCTACCTTTAATAACATGCATGGCATCCTCGCTCTGGTCACATGCACTGTTTTTTCAGGCACAAAGCATAGCGTAACGTATAGCTAACATTATTTATATGTTGCAGGTGCGTTCTTGGTGCCGTATGTCATATTCTTTGTCTGCTGTGGCATCCCAGTGTTCTTCCTGGAGACAGCACTGGGCCAGTTCACCAGTGAAGGGGGAATCACCTGCTGGCGGAAAGTGTGCCCACTTTTTGAGGGTAATGGGTCAAACCGTGTAACAAATACTGCACTGCTGTAAACAAATACTTATGAGGTCTCTCGAGTATAAAACGTAGTCTTATACTCTAACTTAAAAATGTGTCACCCTTGGGCAAATATGTGAAATACCCATAATTCAAGTCCAACATTGTAGTGAAATGGTAATTTTGAATGAATGGAAAGAACTCTATTAATATTAAGGACATCATGAATTGAGATTACATGATAACCAATTATGCAAAGGCCTGAAGGGGAGAGTATAACAAACAATTTTCTATTTAATTCCTGTGCTGTAGCATGCTATAGAAAGCAATCTCTCTCTTAGCTGTCCCACAGTCAGTTGAGAAGATACATTTGTTTTTCCTTACGATCCTTTATTACCTGTAGGTATCGGATATGCTACCCAGGTTATCGAAGCACATCTCAACGTGTATTACATCATCATTCTGGCATGGGCTATATTTTACTTGTTTAATTGCTTCACAACTGATCTGCCCTGGGCTTCATGTGGACATGAGTGGAATACAGGTCAGACTCATTAGTCAGTGCCTACATTTGATTTTTGATTTAATGATACCTGTTTAATATTAGTCAAATGTTTTTAAAGTTATTCAGAGTCAAGAGCTTATTAACAGTCATATTTGGCATTGAAGCCAAAGTGCATATGGTTGTCTTAATAACCTTTTGTAAACACAGCTCCTCTCCGAATATTAGAATTTTAGGAAAGTGGCATTAGATTTTCCATTAAAAATAACAGTATTCAGAACAGTGGTTTTGATGAACTCAACAATGATTTCCATCTCACTTTAAAATGACCTCTTTTGCTTTGTTAGAGAACTGCATAGAATTCCAGAAAGTGAATGGAACCAACGTAACCAACCCCAATGCAACATCCCCAGTGATAGAGTTCTGGGAGTAAGTGCTTTTCATTAATATGCAGTTTAATATTGTATGTTTCCCTTATAATAACACACTCCTATGAAAGCATAACCAAAATAATATAGGTATTCAAATATTAACTGGAGTTTTAGTGTATGCATGTTAGCATCTACCTGTATGAACTCATTTTCATTGAGATTGCTTGTGTATTGTCATTGTTACCATTTAGCTGGTTAGTAGTCTGTGCAAAAAGTCTTACATTTTCAGAACTTTGTTTGCAGTTCTGTGCTTGTGTGTGAAATTTAGTCCCACTATTACCCATAGCCCAAAGGCCATACCGTTCATGGGTTTCGAACCAGCAACCAGAAAGTGTGGTGAAGGCGCACCACTGGAGGTGTTGGCGGTTTCGCCAGACACAAAATTGCCGGTTGCAGTCCCTGTGACATGGGACTCCCTTTGTATCACCAAGCGGGGTGTCGGATAACGCCAGCTTTGTTTGCAGAAACAGGCCCTTGTTGTTCCGTCTTTTTTTCCCATCAAAGAGCCACCGGAGAAGGAAGCGTGTAAACAGCTTGCCACTTCGGAACGGATGATGGCAAACGTCTCCTGTCAGTGCCTGTCTTCAGCAGCCTGTATCTGCTGCCTGGGTGATTTCATGGGCGGAATCCCCCATGAGAAACATCTCTGTCAACTTTAGCAGCGAAATCTCAGTGCTCTGACTAGAGATAAAAAACACTGTCCCAGAATGACCTCGTAGCATTAGGATGCTCAATGTTTTATGAGAATTTGGAAAGAAGTGGCGCAGACTGGCAATGTGGCTCGGGCGAGAGCGCTTGGCAAAAGGCATGTGCTCGGCAATAAGCTTCTGGTCTCAGATGACCAAAAAATGCATAACCTTTACTATAATAATTTGTCCCTCCTTTCACTCTAACGTTGTCAACATGCCTCAGGAGGCCGCTGGCACAGCTAGAGATGGTATGGACACAAATTTGGCCCCCGGTCATCTTGTTTGAATTCCCACACTGTTGCCAGTAGCAGGCGCAGAGGAAACAGCAAGGCTCTAACTGTGGCAGTTCGCAGTGATCCAAAACACGGCCGTGTTCTTGTTAAGAAAATGTTCATCTACTTGTGACCCCCTCCTATTAAGAAATGGAGTCTCTTTGTAAGGGAGCATCGTTAAATTACTTATTTCATTATAATATATTCTGAAAATTATATTAAGTTGGCAGATGAAATATATTCTTTGTTAGGCAATGCAAAGTTTGGAATGGATAATTAAAAATATACCGTATATTATGTAATACAGCAGAAGTGTTTTTCTTTTTTTTTAAACTCAGTCTACTCTGCCAAACCACTGAAACTGTAGTTCTGCTTGAAAAAATCTAGAACAAAGTAAAAAATATTTATCTACCAAAACTTTGCTTGGGAGGTGAGGCAAAGCATTGTGGGAAAACAAGATGTGCCTTAGGAACCAACAGCAAAGTCTCCAGATGTTAGGAATTAAGTTACTCACTGTAATCCGAATCCTGAAATCCGGTGTATTTACATATCGGTTGATTGCATCATGCACATTGAAATATACGGCAGAGAGAATGAATGTGCTGGTAAATAAATAGCTGCTATAGCTTGTTGGTCTTGTTCTTGATATTCCTGAGCAAAGGGGTGCACCATCAAAGAATACGCATGCATATACCTGAGGGGAAAATCGATATATGATCCTCACATGTAGTTGACTTTTCATATAATCTAGCTGTAGTACTTCACAAATATCCACTGTGCTATCTGTATGCTTTATGATGCCCAGAATGCTTCTGCTGACAATCCTGATCCCTGGAATGACTGGAGTGTGTAATTTTTTCATTTTATTGCATGACTCGCAATAGTTAGGTTCGCTATAGCCCAGCATTTTTACGTATATAAGTTCTTAGAAACGTTTTACATGTCAAACTCTTTCCTACAAATTCTTGGGTTAATATGCACCTTGAGTCTTCAAGTCTTCATGGAAACGCCCTTCTCCTGCGGCAAGGAGACTCAAATACGCTCAGTCAGTAATACCTGGCCAATTTCGCCCCCTACAGGCGTCGTGTGCTCAGTATCTCGAGTGGAATCGAGCACATTGGGAACCTACGATGGGAGCTGGCGCTCTGTCTGCTCCTGGCCTGGTTCATATGTTACTTCTGCATCTGGAAGGGGCCCAAATCCACCGGAAAGGTAATCCAGATTCCGCCGGATACCGCCAAGCTCTGTCTCTGCTGTTCTTTAGTTACCAACAGGACAAATCAGTAGGGTAAATCAGCAGGGTGCATTTTGAGTCGTTACAAGATGGCATTTATGTCAATCATTCATTGATTCAGTTACGCATAATGCTCATTAGTTTGGGTTGTTCAGGTTAGCTTGAATCATTTCCAGATTCTCTGTGGTGATACGTTATGCGATTACATCCCCTTTACTTACATGCTAATGTTTCGCCGTTTTGTTTATTTTATTTTGGCGCGGTGGGTGGTGCTGTGGCCTCACACCCACACCACGGTGGACTTGATTCCTGCCCAGTAACGGTCCAAACTAATTTTGCGCCCTAGGCGAGCATCACCAGCGGCGCCCCCCCCACCCCTCCGTTATAGGCAAAGTGTAATTGGCTGGCAAGTCAGCGCCCCCTCATAAGTTAGCACTAGTCGGCCTCCTACGTCGCCTATACGATATACCGGCCCTCGGATACAGTCCCACATACGTAATACGCAGGCTGCTCTTCCTGTGTTCTGGTGGTTTTTCTGGGCATTTTGGCCTTTTTTGTGGTTTATGTGAATCAATGGCTCTAAACTGATGCTGTAGCGTCATTATACGTGTGTCCTTCGATGGATGGGCATTCCATCCAGGATGTAGCCAGCCACGTGTACTGTGCTACTTGGGATCGACTCCAGGCTCACCATGGATGAGTGATTATGGAAAATGGATGGATGGTTGGATGTGTCGCTTGTGTGTGTGGTTTCTATGGTAGAAGTCTAAGTGCGACCTGCTTCTGAAACAGCATGAGAAAGAAACACCCCCTACTTTCCTGACATTGGTTATACCCCAGTAGTTACCCACTCTCTTTGATGGCTTGTTTATACTAATTAACAGCACCAGTGCATCACTAAAGTCCTATCAAGCAGTCATTTTCTTTTGCAGATTAGCTTCTCAGGCATCTCACAATTGTTGTCATTGACTAATGATTTGCAGTTCAAACGTTGCCATAATAATTGCTATATCAAAATGATGCGTGTAACAGATTATCTGTTATGTAGTCTGAGGTACTACGAATATTCCAGCTTGGTGCTTCTGTACGTTTGTGCTGAAGATGTCTTAAAGATGCAAAAAAAAACCCTAATCTATAACCAACTGCCAATGATTAGAGCAGCATTAATGGCTGCCTAGACCAGCTCTCAGCAGTGCGGCCCACCCAGCGTAAGCAGCTGACTGATCTCAGGATAAATCCCTTGTTTCCCCCACCATTCTGCAAAATTGCTGTTAAATTCCAAGATCCCTAATTTGAAAACAAAAGTATACAGTCTTTCAAGGAATATCTAGTCAGCAGGAGCTTTGATGAAGCAAAGATATAACAGGAGTCAGTTTGAAATAGTTGTATCAGCTGTTGTATCGTTCTCACAAAGAATAATAAACTTTGCAGTAGGAGACTTCGAAAGAGAAAAATTGAAAATGACAGACAATGGGATGTCGAATACTCACACTAATGTGTTACAGAAAAGTAATACGTCATTCATTTATTCATTCATTCATTCATTCTGTCACTCATTGATTGATTTATTGATTCATTCATTCATGTATCCTGTTTTCCCAGAACCAGCTCTCTAATGGAGGGTCACGGCGGTAATACGATTGACAGTAACACAAGGACACAAAAGCACCCCCACCCACACAAGGCCTTATTCCACATTGTAGTATTTGTCACAAAAAGGTAACAACAACTTTTAGGTGAATGTTTGGCATTTTTGCTAGAACTACAAGTAATGGGGGCCAACCCTCTGGAACAACTCATCTCTACATCCATAGTTGCTCTAGAGGAGTATGTTGGTGTTTCCCTGAGATTTTTTAATATAAATTATTTTAGAATAATGTTTTTATATATATTTTTACAATCTATCCATTTGCGCAGGGATGATTTATACGTCACAAAAGGCAGTTTCTGGGCTAATGTAATTTACGATGGGGTTAGTCAGGTAGCTTTTGCAGTCAGGGAAAAGGAAAAACCAAGATTCTTGTCCATGTATTTTTTTAAGCGTTGTTCAGAGCATCTCTGAATTCTGCTGCAGAAGCTCATATCAGAGATCAGACCCAAAGCGAATCCAATTATGAACAGTCCCAGATTAGATTAACAATTGCGGCAGGTACATAACATATGTGAATCTATTTTATTAACAGTGGACACACTCTAATCAATGGTATTGGATCTCCTTTTGTTTATTGCATAAAAATGCATAAGGACCTGTCAAGTACGTACTTGGTACAAGACTCACTTTGCACTTGTCTCATTTCCGCCATGTCGTGGAGCTTGTTTGCCGAAAAGTGTAAGGGAGCTACACCAAGGAGATCAGATCCAGCATAGTATCAGTGTATTTCGATTTAAGTGGTATAGAACATCGATGGTGCTTGAATAACCTTGTTAGCAGGGTATATGAAGTTGGTGTGTTATGTGTCAATATCCTCAATTAATATTCAGATTATGTTTTATCCACAGAAAGGAGAATATCTCTTGCTGCTGGGCGTTATCAATGGCAACGGAACCACATTTCACAATCAAAATTGTTATATATGTTTATGCAATAAATTATCTATACCTGTGAGTGTAGTAAAATAAGAGTTTGGTATGTTATTTTTAAATTAATTGCATCATTAAAAAAAACAGAAGAGGCTTATAATGACAAAGTCGATCAATAGCTAGAAAAAAAATGTTACACAGGAAAAACTTTTGCAGCTCATTGAGACAAAACATGTCCAAGGAAAAGCAATTTATTATCCCCATGCATGGAAACAAAGAGGGACCCCGGCCTTCCTCTACCTTAGCCTTTTACCCAGAATCCCCCACATTATGAGGGCTTTGGTGCCTTTGCCAACAGCTAAAACTCACTATCCTTCCTCTGGGTGCTTTTTTTTACCCCCTTTCCTCCCCCCTAAGCCTTTAAACAAGTCTAACAGATTCAATGAGGCATAAAGAAACTGGAAAGAAAGAGAGAGAGATGTTTGAGGAAAAATGAATGGGCTCACATTGTACAGGTCCAGGAAAAAAAGAGCTGGGCAGAAATGCCTATATCTCCTGAAGTGGCTTTTGTTTGGGCATGAAGTAACGGGGAAGAATGCTCCTTCATGGCAGGGCTTTAGCGGCCAGTCCAAGATTGATTTCTGTATTCACTGGAGAAAAGTAGAACGTTCATGAGAAGCATGCAGAATTCCCCAGCTCCGCTCTCCCCTCTATGAGGAATTATTGCGGCGAGTGGGATTCTTTATACTTCTCCTTCTTCTTTTTTTGTACCCCCATACAGATCTGAGCATCTCTAAGCTGTTTGCCACAGGCCCTTTGTGAAGTGGGAGAGAGCTGGTCTCACATAGCCGTCTCCACATTTATGGAAGCAGTTTTGATCGTTATATTTAGCCCCTGTGGCGAGGTTGGGCGAGCATGGTGACTGTCGGAGATTTGTGGAGAGACGGCGCATTGATAAGTTTCACTATAACCAGTGACGGTACATGTAAACACATAGACATAAAGGCTTAGCACTCACTGAATAGGGTCTAACCCGTTAACAAGCCATAGCCTGATAATGTGGGACCTCACATTGGCTGAAGGGCTCTTTCCCCAAAACGAACCGAACGCCTTCAGTCTTCACCTTGGCCAGTAAATTATGAAGAGCTGTTCATTGGCAGGCTAGGTGGCTAGAAAACAATGCAGAGTGTTTTGTTTCCTCTATTTCACGGCCTTCTACCTTTTTTAACACACTGACTTTTAATGCTCTGTAATATTATCTAAATTAATGCCTGTTATGCCGCTTGTTTGCAAAACCTTTGTTAAGAGCTTTGGGCCAGAGCCTTCTAAGCAATGATCAATTGAATTGAATCAGATGACAGGAGCGTATACTTGCACTGGTGTTTTTTTGTCAACAATTCTGGCTTTACTGAAAGGTTAAGGACAAATCTAAAGCTGTGTGTGTCTAGAAGCCTTCTGTAAAGCATTACAGGCGGCACGTCCATCTGTGTACAGCAATAGGGCGACTGCCCAATGAATTACTCATGAGATTTCTCAGATCCTATAGCATGTTATGCTTTCTCACAGAAAGTACACCATATTCATTCCTGTGACCAGCGGTGAACCCAAATGATTAATTGACCAGGCAGGCCTTCTTATTGTTCATTTACATTCTTTAATGTATGCTTTAAAGTACAGTGACATAATATAGGTCTGCTGTAAGACTGCGGTAATTGGATGGTGCCATGAGACACATTTTCCCACACCACCGATGGAGCTCGGCAGAGCCAGACACTCGGAAGGATTCTTTTTGTTTTTATCTCCCATCTTGTCCTAACATGCTCTTGACTGGCTGCCAGGGGTAGAAGGACACAGAGCCACTTCCAAGGTGTGAGGAGAAGCGAGGGGGGGTGGTGGTGGTGGAATCATTCCAGGGATTTGGATGGTGCTGTAAAATGCTTAACACATTTCTTAGGCCTCAAGGTAGGATCCAGAGGGACCACTTACCAAAAGCCACCCTTAGCTGCGTTGCAGATAATCACATTATCATGTTTGACCACTGTGTACCTTTACATGACTTGCATTAGAAACGTGCCCCACGCCCGTCAGGGTGGTTTTCAAAGCGCAGATTTGCTCAGGAGTGGTCCCAGATTGAGCCCACGGGTCGCGCCCATGAAAATCTTCGGTGGTCTATATCTGTCTTGTATTTATTTGTGCCGGTGTTGCAGGAGATGTGGTGTAGTGTGCTTT
The DNA here is from genome assembly GCA_011763525.2 of Mormyrus iriodes. NCBI lineage: Eukaryota > Metazoa > Chordata > Actinopteri > Osteoglossiformes > Mormyridae > Mormyrus > Mormyrus iriodes. Next base: position 6,771,172 of record JAAGVU020000123.1, on the reverse strand, counting down.
TTCCATCAAAACTTTGGGCTCGGAGTTTAATCTTCCACATCCTCTGGAGTATTAGTCTTTCACTGCTTTCAATTAGGCCTTACAGAATAGAACCTGCTAAGTTGGCACCAGTGCAGAGGGAGCTTAACCCGCTCAAGGCACCAAGCTAGCATTTAATTACCCCATTCTAAAAGCAAAAGTAAAACTTTTTTTTAATGTAATGTATATATGAACAAGGATTCTGGTGTTGACAAGCATTTTTTTCCAGGTGGAATAAATAAATTTAACTGTATTCTATTAAGCTAAGCATAACGTTAAGGGGTATAATTATGGTCAAACTAATTTTAAAGGCTGATGATTTATGGTTTGTTATTATATTGATTTGTTTTTTTTCTATCATAAAGTTATCCATTAATATTGTTTTTTATTATTTCATTGTTCGAGAAATGTATAGTTCAGTTAAAATAAATCGCCTTGTGGTCTATTGTTTATCTTGACAGTTTAACCACACATTGGAGCAAAGTGATGTTGCCCTTTATGACATACCATCCATAAGAAATTGTCAAGTGCTTGTGTGCATGCCATGTGAGAAACTGCCTCCTGCCCTGTGCCCTGTGCTTCCTGGGATAGGCTCCACACCTGTATTGGATGACACTGGACACTACTAGTTGACGAATGTCCTTGAGATAAATTTTGAGTGATCAAGTTCAAGAAGAATGCTTATTCCTCTGCTTTTTAACTCACCTGGCATGACCATATGACTTCTGCAAGAAAGTTTAAATTCTGTACAAAATAAAATGTCTTAAAGCAGTTATTTTGTCATTTTCATTATTGCCAATGTGTTCTTCGCATTAATGTTAATATGCTAATGGACTGTTGCGTTGTGTCTCTAGGTGGTATATGTCACCGCCACCTTCCCCTATGTGATGCTGCTGATCTTGTTAATTCGGGGGATTACTCTACCTGGAGCCGCAGATGGGATTAAGTTTTACCTGTACCCTGACATGTCTCGGCTGTCTGACCCGCAGGTATGGTGGGAGTGAAGGATTTCATTGTTTTTTCTTATGTGACGTATTATTATCATCATTAATGTTATTACATTGCTACAGTGCTTAACTTATGCAGGATCATGCCGGAGCGCGTTCCGGGACCTGTTTTTTTGACGGTCTGCATTCCAGCACCTATTTGCAAAGATCTGGCATCACCCTGTTTAAAAAACAACAATAACATAATCAAATTAAATATGTATGTATTTTAATTTACAAATCAATTTTCATGTGATTCCATGTCCTTTATTAGTTTAGATTTATCGTTAAAAATTCTCGGAGCAGCAGCAGCAGTAGTTTTAGTATTTCCAGCAATAGCACTGGGGAAGAAGCAGTTAATCTGCAACCAAGAAGCCATGAAAAATTCATGTTTCATAGCACGTTTCTTACAGCTGAAAGCCGCCCAGGCTATAAAATTGCGTGGCGTGCTGGGTACATAGATGCATTTTTCCACTATGAGAGCTACGATCTGCTCATTTGTGATGATGTGTTTTGTTCTACTAATGTCAATGTGGTGTCCCTGATTCAAGCGATCTTATCTTGTGCGTTTGGCCTAGAGGTCTGGGCACTTTCTCATTTTCTGTTCCTTGTTGACATGGAAGCGTGTGGCATTTTGAGGGCATTTGTTGTTAGAAAGTGCTCAGAAGTATGTGGTATTTCTGGTGTCAGTATCAAAAAAGATCCATTAAGGGGTAATCCTCGAAAACATCCTTCCTGTCAAAATGGGTTCAGGTCTCCATCTGATTATAAAGTATGCATCACTGTACAGAACAGAAGGGTTGACCCTATCTCTTGAGTACAGACATCTGAGGTTGCTAGGCAACAGCTGAACGAATGCTTCTAGTCCTGAAGTCATTTAGCTGCGATAGCTGTGGATGACTTTTACCATGAGAATCTGAGATCTGTAAGCCTTGTATTTTCACTCTTTCATTCACAAGTGCAGTGATGTCTCAGAGGCTAACATGAGTCAAAAGGACTGGTTTGTTGAATTTTACAGAAACGATGTGACTCATATTAGCAAAATGATGGCCTGCTCACTGCAGTTTTGGCACTTTCCCTGTTGGCGACATATAATGAGATTCATCAATGTGGCCAATCTAAATGACACTTAGTAGTGCCATGGTAACCCAGGCAAATGTCACCCCTGTGAGCATCTGTCCATGTGTCCAGTGAATCCTTTTGGACTGAAGCTCTGAGACTTGAAGATTTTGATGCCCAAAGCTTGTTATTCAGTAGTTTAATTTGAACAGAAATATAAAGATAGCTCTGGGTTGGTGGAAACGTTGTTGAATTCATATTGGATTGTTTTTTGGAATGTATGAATGTTTATCAGTCACACATCTTTACATCTATTCCTTCTTACATTTGGACAGTTGGCTGAAATGTTGTATGGAACATCAGTTCCTCACTAGGGAGGCCTTTTGGTTAGCTTCTGAACTACTACTACCTGTTTTCACTCTGGAAAAAATTGCAAATAAAAACAATCATTCCCTAATGATATCTGAACTTATGATTCAGACTGAATTTTACCAATGTTTTAAACATGCATTATGTTCCAAGCAACAAAATGAAATAGCTCTTTCTCACAATGGACTGAAAGCTGAGATCCCAAATTTGTAAAATGCTGAGAAATCTAGAAACGTGATCAGGATCTGCTGTATATATATTACACATCTTTTCTTTTGACATTGATACTGAAAGATTTCTCCACACATTTATCCCCAGTTATATAGTAGTAACCCCGCCACTACTTAATTGAGCATCATTTCATTCAATTGATGTTGCTCTTTGAATGGTCTGGTAGTAACTCTCGCACTGGGTACCAGTTGCACCTCTACTGTGTGTGTGTGAAGCTTGCATGTTCTCCCCGTGTTGTGTGGGTTTCATCCTTCAGTCCAAAGACATGCAGTGTGCAGGTATGTGCCATGTAATGGACTGGCATTTTTCCATGGGGTGTACCCCTGCCTTGTGCCCTTTGCTGTCTGGAATAGGCTCCAGGCCACCCTGTTCTGGGGAAGCAGTTATAGATAAATGAATGGGGAGATAATGAATTCCTCATCAAACATCACTTTTAAAGATAATTATTCTCTGGTTGAGATCTCAATAAGGAAGGTGCCAGTGTTCTCATTTACAACATGTTGGCATCACCAGAGACAGGAACAGATGTATTCTGAGACAGCATATCTGTGCCTGACCATCTCCGTTCCATCTCCCACGGCACATAGCTGCAGGGTAGAAGCACCACATTACTCTAGGTCCCTTTGGGCTATCAGGGCAGGAGCTTTTCAAGGGCTTTGAAAAGTAGAGTGAGAAGCTGGGAGTTTTGTTTTTTTTTCTTCTCGTGACATTGCCAGCCTTGTCGTAACAAGCCATTCTTGTTTATGATGCATTAGCCCATTTGGTGGACGGTAATTGATTTGTTACAGTGCCCTCTACTGAGCCTTTCAGGGGTGGGCAGGGGAAGAACTGATTAATATTCAGCAGTTATCGGAGATTAGTAAAATAATGACAATGTGGTAAAGAGAAATATCCAGGGATACAACCAGGAAATCATAAAAACTGGAAACTACAGTCCAGCTAACTTGGTCATATTGAAATCATACACAACAGATGCTTGGATCTCAGCTGAGTTTATGGAAAAGGCTTCTTGCACTTGTTGAATAGTAAATGATTGCATTGTATGCCAGGACAAGCAGGATGTAGATAAATTAGAAATACATCAAACCTGCGAGGTCTCCATAATTCCGCAATCTCATTTTTCAGGAAGATGACACACCTTGTGTGTCTATGTGCTCCTGCACGGCATCTCTTTGATTGGTCTGGACCTTTAATGTGCATTTGCTTATCTGTGAAGCGATGTTTTCATCTTGGCAGATTTCCTTAGGGCCCGGTGATGCACGAGTCACCGCCATGTACACAGAATCGCACTGTGGCTGCACAGCTTCATGTAAACAGGGGGATAAAGGGATCTCGTTTGATGTTAAGAGAGGGAGCTGTTAGCTAAAATGTTAATTTAGCTGTCAGAGGGACAATGAGGGCTGTTGTTTTTGCAATCACCTGTCACCTATACATTAATCACAACCATTACATGCTGTTGGCATGGCTGTTCTCTCATCTCGGTAGTTTGGCATTTGGCGGTGTTGAATGTTTCTGGAAGAACAGGCAGTGTTATGTCTAGGGCTTTTCCATGGCTTAAGCTGTTAAGGTCAAACCTGTAGCTAAATTGTTTGACAGGGTCTTATAAGTACCAGCCTCTCCAACTGGGATCCAAGCTGTTTTAGTTAGGAAGCCAATATTCTGGGCACAAAAATTAAAACATCAACATACAAATTTAATCGACAACTTGATCCGGACAAATCTGAGGCACCGTGGGAGCTCTAGACGACGTATCCGGATTTAAGAGAATAAGGGGACCGGGGCGGTCTTATTGTAGCATCCTGCAGTCTAAACAAGACCAAACACAACCCCCTCCAAATTAGCCACAACATCAACAAGTAATTCCCTGGATGGGAGCCTCCAGACTGGGAGCCAGGAAAAGGCATCAGCGGTAGTCGTGTGTGAGATAAAAAAGGACATAAATGAACATCAGCGCAGAAAAGATGTTCTTGGAGGGAAGCAGGTTTGTGTTGGTTGGGTCAAAAGGGTTTCCCTGGAAACCGGCTGGAAGAAGCAAATACTGCGCACTGTCAATTGTTTCCTCCGTAAAGGAGATTAGTGGCTCAATGGTTATCTGGACGCATTTTTACAGAAGGACCCTTGCATACCCCTTTGGTGAATTTTACCTTCCGCTTTGTTATATTATGGGCCAATTATCGCCCTTTGTTGGACAGTTATTAGTTATGAACATATCAGTAATCACAGTAATTATCTTTCTATATTTTATTACAGGGCAAGGATAAAAAGGCCATCAAAAAAAGTTGAAAACCATGAATTCAAAGTTAAAATATACAAGTCCTTACAATCTGTATGGATTATATGACATTGTTTTCAGATTTATTGGAAAATGGTGCTTTACGTATATAAGGTCTGTGCAATAAAAAATTATTTTATGGTGTGTAATTCAGCGTGTGATCACACCCAGAAGCTTAAAAGGAAGTGAGGTCATAGCTTATGATCACTTTTTGAAAGCATTGTTTCAGTTGAACAACAAAATTCTACTGTTTGTATTAATGCGGTATTTTATTGATAGCTGTCATTATATAACTTCTGCCAAACTCCATCCGCTCCAAGAAATCAGATTTCACTCGATTCAGTAAACTACCCATTGTCTAAGCAAATTTTCATATTTCCAAGGGTTACTTAAATGTCTATTCACTGAAAGGTATGTGGGAACTCCAAAATTAACAAGAACTAAAAATGTCAGAATTATTTAATGATTAAAAAGTTGAAATTAAAAAGTGAAGCCAGTGACCATTGCCTATTTATGTCTAGTCAAATGGAAAAACTTTGATAAACCATGTTAGAGAATGGCAGACAAGTCCTGTTGCTCATGTGCATAAGTAGTATTGACTACCTCTGAACGAAAGAATTCCATCTTGTCCCACAGGTGTGGGTGGATGCCGGGACCCAGATTTTCTTCTCCTACGCCATTTGCCTGGGTTGTCTCACAGCCCTGGGGAGTTACAACAGCTACAACAACAACTGCTACAGGTGATGCATTTAAACAAGCTTCCTTATATGGGCTATGTATAAATTCATATGCAAATTATCGATAGTGCCTTAACTGGAGCATGGTGAGGAAACAGTAATGTTTCTTTTCAGCTGCTGGGGTTTTCAGTAGATGCTATTGAGGTCTAAAGTATATATACATTAACAACAGCATGTATAAAAATCAGCCCCCCTGTTTAAACTGTCCTGTATTTTGCACTCCGTTTTGCACAGTGTTGTGAAAACTTCTATCGTGTAATTTTTGCATGTTGCACCATGGTCCTGGGGGAACGTAATTTCGTGCCAATGTGTACCTTTATATGGATGGTATGACAGTAAAACCCACTTCACTTCACTTGACTAAAGGAATGATATAAACTGGAATGCTTGCATTGTTTTTAATGCGAAGTCCCACCAGTCTTTGGCAAATTGATCACACTGAATGCATTCTCACTTCTCAGAAGTCGTTTGTTCCTGTGCAGTAACACGCTGACATCAGGGAGGATTTTGCGTGGCATCCTTACTCTATGCTGTTGCAAACATAAGTAAAGCTACTGTGTAATGCCTGAAAGCAGGAGCTATGCACTAGTGTTGATTCAAGGCGGCATGGTGGTTAGCACTATTGCATCACAGCTCCTGGACCAGGGTTCAAATGTCTGCCAGGACTCCATGTGTGTGGAGTTTGCATGTTCTCCCTGTGTCATTGTGGGGTTTCTTCTGGGTACTTCCTATAATGGGTTAGTGCCCCATCCTGGGTTGTTCTAAGCCTTGTGCCCACTGGCTCTGGACCCCCCTGTGACCTTGCATAGGGTAAGCAGTTACCAAAAATGGGTGGATGTTCTCAGAGTACAAAGCAAATGTGTCAGCTGAAAAGGGATGTTTCTCTGGAACAGCTAAACATTCTAGGCTTTGCATTTAGAGGATTGTAAGATACACAACTGATAGCAGTTCTAGCAGCGGGTAACTTTGACCTTCATGGGACTTGTGATAACTACATAAATCCAAGGTTTACTCTCTTAAATACCCATTAAATATTGATTTCTAATGGCGTAAACCTCAGATAAGTAACATGTGGTCAACTAATGAGTAAAAATGATGTGAGGCTACATTATCCTTGAAATTTGCTATGCAGTTGTTAATATAACTGGTTAGTAATAAACAAACACCCTATTTCGCTAAAATGCTGTGTAAGAAGACACACAGCAGGGCTGCGCTTGTTTTCTATTTTGTTCTTTTATCGTTTGCATATGTTGGTTGGCACGATTAGGCGAACAACGGAATTTTCACAGTATTTCTATAGCTCAGCAGTCATTGACAAAATAAGAAGCGTACCCAGATTAAGGGGGGGGGGGGGGGGGGGGCGGAGGCCCAGGGAGGGGGGGGGGCAGGGGGACGCCTTCCAGACGGGGGGGGCACGCGGGCGAGGGGGGGGGGCCTC
>JAAGVU020000123.1:6720383-6755805 GCA_011763525.2 Mormyrus iriodes | reverse complement strand
ACATGACATGGGGAGAACATGCAGACTCACACACACACACACACACACACACACACACACACACACACACACACACAGAGGCTTTGACAGAAAGAAATAGCTTTATCATTGCACATGAATTCTTTTGATATTTCGTTTTATGCTTTCGTTGCAAGACATTTAGTGATGTTATGAAGCGAATGTGACCTTTTGAAAAAAGCTGTGAGCAGTTAAAAGATTTTTATGGAAAGATCAGATCTGGAAATCTGTAAATCTCTGTCTGGTACACTGTTACAAATATCTTGATGTGCCTCTTAAATAAGGACTTTCATATTTCTATGGTAAAAGGTTCGACTGGGGATGGCAGCAGGACTCAGCTGAGCTGCTGCTGTGGTGTTAGGTCTTTAGCATATCAGAATTCTTTTTGGCACGGTATTTCGGGAAAGCATGATATGTTTTATAATTACTCTGCTGCTGTAGCCTCTCTTGTGGCAAGACATTATATAATCTGTGAATGCCTCTGGAATTGTAATTTGTATAGGTTGATTTTGGGTTGGTAATCCTTGCTCTCAAGGGAACTGGGACGCATCCTACACAGCAGGGTGAGATGAGAGGTTTGCTAACAGAGTATCGAATGTATTTCTCAGACTGCAATGTCCTCTGAGATTATTTGACTTGTGACAAGGTCAGCTGCGAGAATGCTGTTTATTCTCTATTGATTATTTTCTGTTTACTGTTTATGCAATGATTTAGATTGCTTTTGATGAAACAATTTTTTTGTGTCTAAACTAGGTTTATAGTAGGGGAATCTGAGCACATTTTATCAAAGTGAGTGCAAGAGTTTCCCATCCTCTGCATTCAAATGATATCGTTTGTATATTACAGCTGATGTTGTTTACATTCTCTCAGCCTTCTAACTAGATATTGAACTGAAGTTAAGCATCTTGATTTGTTGTGTAGGTGTGCAGTGTTGGGCCTGCTTAGTACTAGAATGGAATACCTGAGAATACCAGGTGCTGAAAGCTTTTTTTGTCCTGGGTTATTCCCTACATTGCGCCTGTCAAATAAGCTCCAGACCCCAGGCACCCTGCATACGATAAGCAATTATAGAAAACGGATGGATGGATGGATGAATGGATGGATTTGCTATGTTGGTTGCAGACAAAGCTCTTTGTCCATTTCCCCAGTTTCTGTTTTGTCACATGCATTTGAACTCTTTCACCCGACAGAGAATTAAGAAACTGACCACGCCCTGCCCAGACCTGAAGATGAGGGGCAAGCTGGGAGGCAGTCTGAGCCCATACGCTGTAAATGACTGTGACGCCAAACTGAAGGGCGACGGAAACATCGCCACCATCACAGAAAAGGAGACACACTTCTGAGCAGCCACGCGCAAGCATTAGCCGCGCAATTCCACACCATGCCACGCCACACCATGCCACGGAACCATCATGGACATTGGCGAAAAACAAACGACAGTAGGAACAAATTCCGTTGTTCGTTCTTACTCTGTAAAGAAGCAGAAAAGGTCATAATTATAGAGGCTCGCTTATTTTGCACAAACTTCATTAACTGGTTCATTTTAGGTCAACAGTACGTAATAAGTAAAAGCTACTCTCTTAATGTTACAATTATATAAAAATATAAACCGCTCAGATCTGATAGTATATAGTCAAACTTTGTGACAATAGTAAATGTTTACTGTTAGAAGGATGCCAATGTATAATGTGCTGTAAAACTTTTATACTTGGACTTGTTTTGGCAAAGTGATGTATAGGTATGTTTCTAATGTCTAGGTTAACTTGGACCATCCCAAATTGTAATGTATGTCTACGGGTTGAGCAAGCATCCCATCCATGCTGTTATCGAGCAGGAGGGCTCTTAGCTCTGGCCCCAGTCACAATAATCACATGTAACGTAAGGAATAAGGCTCGGAGACCCAGAGTGGGTGGGGTTAATCCGTAGAATCACCCTGTCAATCATAGCCTGGTCTTAAGCCAGTGCGTTAAAGCCAGTGGGATATTGGTTAAATTACTTGTGTTTGACAAGACATGATAGCCGCGCTCATAGTGGATTTCAAATCCCAATTTTGTCCATCATCAGCTCCCACCTCCCACACTTCCTGTTCCTACTTTGAGTTACTTCGCAACTTGCGGGGCGAGTTTACGACAGTGTTATTTTTTCCTAGGTTTTCTTTTTTTTCCCAAAGGCATAGAATTCTGTTATTTCACAGTGATTAAACTGAGTTTAATCAAGTGTGACAGATAGAGGACAGAGGTGGGGGGGGGGGGGGATTTATCATTACATTATCTGCTGTAGCTGTGAATCAAAATACAGTCCTGCACGTGTCTAAAATCCACGTGTTTCTACCACCCAACCACCCCACCTGTACACTGTCGATGTTTAACATGGATTTTACATTGTAGTAGTTTTACACACGTACGGACCTGTGCACCTAAAGGGCAGCATTCGGTTGACGCCAGGTTGGTGGGCCCCAACGGGTTTAACGGTACCTGTTTGCGGGCCTTGGCTTAGTGATCATGGCTTTCGGTGCAATAGCCAGACTGAGCCCGGCTGCGTCTCGAAGTTCTCTAACCCTCCACTCGCGTCCTGTTTGTGTGCTACTGTTGTTGCTGCTGCTAAACGGTCATGAACCTGTGGACTCTGTACACATGCATGCTCCTTTGGTGTGGTCTATCCCATCATGCATCACTACTCGAGTTTGTGCTAGTTAAACGTGCACATTTAACTGACAATTAACATTTTTGATAGATGTATATTTTTCAATCTTGTTAGTCTGTGTACTATTTCTTGACAAAACATGTAAAAGATATCCACATTTCTGTGAAGACTTTTGCTATGTTGTACAACAATTTGTCCTTTTGAAGTTTTAGCAGTATAATGAAAATGTTGTAAGTACTGTTTTACACAGATTTTGGTATTCACAGGGCACAAGATTTTATTGTCTGTTTACTCATTTTTGAAAATAAATATTAAAAAGGATGTTAGTACTCAGTCGCTCATTTTTGATTACCTAAAAATACATAGAGAAGAACAATAATGGAAGATTAGTGAGTGACAGGAAATACATACGTATGTTGATTCAGATTTTGAAAATTATACCCTTTGTGCCCAAGGGCACATTTTCACAATTATAGACAGGAAAGCAGAATAAATGTGATCTGCAGTTTGATCAACAGTGCCAATACTTTAGGGCGAGAGGCCCTTCAAAATAGTTTGTCGAAATTTTTGCCAGTGAAGGTCTTTAGCCTGCAGTCAGTGGGAAAGGCACGGCTGATTTGCCGTGTCACATTTAAATGTGGGTGAGCGCTGCCCTAAGGAGCAGCTAATACTGCCATGCCGCCCAGAATCCCGACATCGCCCAAAGACGATGACAACCTAGATACAACGTGATGGTTTCGTAATCATCAGGACCTAAAAATGGAAAGTGCAGTATAAGCGGAGCATTCTGAAACAGTACAAAAATACACGCAGTGAAGTCTGTAGAGCATGTATATACCCTATGTATTCTGTATTTTGATTTACAGTATTACAATATTGTAATATAATGTTCATTATTAGCTTAGTATGATTGACATTTGTCATGTATTTTAACTGTAATGTAATTGGGGTGCAAAACGGCATAGTTCCTTGATTGTTAATAACCCCGTGTAACCCCGTGTACCCATCGCCCATTTATTATGGAGTAAGTGTATATGCCGCATGCCTAACAGCATTCTTGTTAGGCTTTATTGCTCTTTACTTGAATTTTTTTTTGCGTGTGGTGTCGGCAGCACAGTAGGAGCATGGGAAAGGGGACAAAGCTGGCGTATGCGCTGGTATTATTGTACAAGGCAATCAAAGCCCCGGAGCCCCCTCCTCTCCGCTCCGACGGAATGGCGGGGAGCGGTGGGTCTCTAATGGCATGCAAATGACGGCTAGCGGAGCCGATAAGCGGTTCAGGGAAGCGGAGAGGCTCCGCATCGGCACCACCGGGTTCACGGACTCAAAATCGCTCTGAGAGTATGAGTGCCCTCTGGGCCGAGCTAAGACCAAAGAGGACGGGGGAGGTGGAAAAAATGCAGTCAGAGAATACAATTTGATAAGAAAATCCTATTTATAGACGTGGGCTGGAGGTAGATGATTTAAACTCAGATAGGCATCTAGAAAACCATAGCAGCACCGACAGCAAGCTGTCCGCTGTGCAATGTCATGTGACCGCCAGCGAAAAGACACGTGACACAACAGTCGCTCTTTTGTAGTCATTTGTTTCATTGCTCACTAATGCTGTTAAGAAGACATGGTCCCATTTTTAATTAAAAATGTTTTCAAAAAGATTTTTTTTTTTTTCTTTCATTTATTTGCAATGCAACCAAGTTTAAATGCAATAACCATGGAAAAACAACCTGCACTAGATGAAAAAGCAAGTACTCTCGTTCTCTAACCATTTTGTCTCCTATTATTCGCTTTATTTGATTTAATGCCGTTGTTTGTTCCCTTCATCGAAAAAGTATTTCTTACTGCTGCCTTTTGTTTTACTTTTTGTAATTTTCAGAAGAATATCTAAGATACTTTTTAAAAAGCACACTTTGCTTTTTATTATGATTTTCATTATTAATAATAATTCCTTACATCGGCTTCTCATCGAATCAAAAATGATCCTTGTTGCGGTCTAATTTTGTAAAACATTGTACTGTATATTCACTCAAAGTGAATTGATGGTGATGTGATAAAGGCTTACTTATAATGGACATTATGGTTGACTGAATTCCTTAGTTTAAATCAATATGTCCCAATGTCCAAAACAAAAGCAAGATAGAATTGATTTGGGCTGCATTCTACGAATGAAGCATATTGATTACTTTCTAGTTGAATGGTTGGATTTAAAATAGACTGCCATTCATTGTTGGACAGCAAAAGTTCATGTCATGTCATTTAATTACAGTTTTAGAGTACCTGGCTACAACCTGACATACCACAATGTAACAATTGTACTTGATTTGTTGGACTCGTGGACATTTTTAAAGCATAAAAATTTGTCATATACTGTGTATTATATTTTATTTAGAACAGATCATTCTACTTAAATGCAATGTCTAGAAACGCACAGTTTTTATGAATTAAAGGTTAATCTATTATTATTTATTTACATTTGATAAAATTATGATTGCTATATTATAATTTTGAGGAACCTTTTTTGAAAATGTAAAACCAGAATGGTAGAACTGATTGGGTAATACAAAACTCAGCTGTAGAACTTTACAACTGCACAGCAAATCAGTTATGTTAACACAATAATCTACATTGTAACCACCTTACCAAACCCTGTGTTTAGTATCAGTCATACATTATAAATTATTTTCATTTCTGGTAATATTTTAAATTAATTTAAAGCAAGTACCCATATGTTGGGTTATATTATCTCATAGAATATTCCATAGTTCCATATTTAGAAATTCACAAGGGACTCTATCAGTATTCTGTCTTAGTAATATTTATAAAATGTTTCCCTTTCCACTGAACCTACTAATGTAGGTACTATACACACACACACACACACACACATATATATGTGCGTGTGTGTGTGTATATATATATATATGATCTGCTGGCCAGTCTTAAATCTCTAAATTGGTCAAATAACATGGTTTGGTTTGTGACAAAGAAAATTATAAAAGACTCTCTAATTTGGCTCATTAACATGCTGAATATTTTATACTTGGATCCAAATTTGAGGTTTCCAAGACTCTGCCCACTGATCAAACCACCATTGCAAATGGATTTTGTAACTGGCATTATATATAAATAGAAAAAAACACACAAATAACTGTAATAAAATCAGACTCGGTTGCACAATACCCAATGTCTTAATGCATCTCTAGGGGGCACCAAAATCAAAAGATGAAATTATTGTTTGAAGTGATGGGCCTGCCTTCATCTGCAAGCAGTTTTGTTAAAACAGCACATATAATACTATATCTGGAACATATTTTGAATATTTCATATTACATAATTTTCTAGTGAAACTGTACTCTTGAAAGCATCATACATATATTTCAAAGATCCAAAAACTGAATGACGTCTAAGCATTTGAATAGGTTGCTATAGAAACTCCATTCTCTAGTTTCATGTGAAATTTGCTGATGAAAGTGTGCATGTGCCCTACAATGGGTTGGCCTGGCTTATTCCCTGTCTTGTGGCTGTAGCTTCTGGGATAGGCTCCAGACCCCTGTGACCCTGCATAGAACAAGTGGCATAGGCAATGGCTGAATGGATGGATGGTAGTGTATTCTAACCAGGTTATGGAAACAAATACTTCTAACTTTTTATTCTTCCCCTCAAATTATAAATTTGGGTCGAGAACAGGTTTAATAAAAAATGTTGGCTGGATAATATTTTGAAGACACTAAACAAGTGTATTAATCAATCTGCAGTTGTGGTAAAAATTTTGAATGATCTGAATTGATACATGAATGGCTTCACAGCAACAATTTAAGTTATTTAATTTAATTTAATTTAAGACCTTTTGAAAAGATGATAAATGGATTGTTCTAATCAATTGAGATGTGCTTGTATCTACTCTCTATATATAAACATACAAACAGTTTTGCTGAAATGCAGTATGACTAAATAAAATAGTTTTCAAAGCTGAGAAGCGTGTAAGACTGGAAAGGGTTACAAATGGTGTCCACAGACATGCAGGACAGTTTACAAATGGAAGAAATTCAGCAGTATTGGTATTCTCCTACAAAGATCAGGCACGCCACAAAATCTTCAAACAAGTGACAAGAGCTGCAAGGTGACAGCTAAGGATCTGCAGACATCTCTAGCACTTGATAATGTCTGATGTGTCGAGTCATAAAAAGAAACACAATAAATAAGCATGGAACTGGAGGTTAACATGGAGGGAATGGCTGTTCTCCAAAACTCATCTGATCTCAAGTTTACTTAAGAGTCCCCCAGCACTACTGGGACAATGTTTTGTCTACAAATTAGACAGAAGTATTAACTTTGTAGTAAAGGTACACAGCATCATGTTGGAAGAAAAGAAAACTGCCTACCAACACCAAAATCTCATCCCAGCTGTGAAGCATGGTGGAGAATGATGGCATGGGGCTGCTTTACTGGTTTGGGGACAGGGTGGCTTACAATCACTGAAGGACCAAGGAATTCCAAGTTGCTCCAGAAAATTCTAGAGCAGAATTTCAGAGCATCCATGTGTGATCAAAAAAATTAATAAAAAGAAGCTCGGTTCTGCCACATGACAAGGATCCTAAATGTAGGAGTAAATCATCCTGTTCAAGGAAGAAGAAACTGAAGCAGATTTGTTGAGACATAAGGCCAAAATACCTGCTGTTACACAGATCCGATCAGCAGGTACCCAAACAATAAATTTGAGCTTATTGTCAATTAAATAGATTCCATTATTTATGATCTATAAGGGATCACATACTTTCCCATTGATTTGTTCACTAAAGAAATGGCAGTGCAAAATGTTTGTGTTGTGAAGATCACATTCTTGAGCTCATAATTCTAGTGGGTTCACAAACTTTTTCTCACATATATATGCATATGGATCAAATTACTGCTTTCTAACTGTCCAGTTCTTCTAGACACATAAATCAATGATTTCAATCAATGATACATTACAAGTTTTGATGGTGGTTCTATTTTGAATATTTACTACATTGTTTTTGTAAGCCTGTCTGTGCATTTAGACCTCTACTACAGCTCACTGTGAGTATTATCTGCTCTGGTTTCTATAGTAACAGTACAATACTGGGGCACAGGGTAACAAGGCAATCTACTACATAATGAAAAAATGAACACAAAGAAAATGGAGAGACCTCGTTCCACAGCACAGGGGGAGAGGGGAGCGTTGAGTACAGAGGATTTTGGATTTTATTTCATAGCAGAAATGAGAATCAGTTCCTTGCAGTTCCTAAAGTACATTGTTCATCAGTTGAAAAAGTCAAATCAATTACTTGCATCCTTCCACAATCTAAAATGTTCCTTAAACATAAACATTGCAAAACCTTCATCTTTCATAGCATAAAATAAATAAAAGCCATTGCTTGCAGAAGTTAGTTATTTTAATAAGCTGGGGCACATTTTTTTATCAGCGAAGAGTGCAATCAAAAATTTTCTTTTTGCTAATCACCATCTCACATCTTCTTTGAAGAATTCCTGTCCATTGTTGCTGAAAGACCAGCTTTGGCTGCTCTATGTCTGTGGCCCGTTTTGCATGAGCAGGCAACTCAATCTTTGTCACAAGTCCTCTATTGTGCTGAGGTCTGTATATTGATTCACATACAGAAACATTCAAGGTTATCATCATGCTTCAGCTGAAGGATGCAGGACATTGTCCTCTGTTTTGTTATGATTCTAAATCTGTGGTTCTTTCAATAATAGCAAATTGCTTGGTTCATTTAATAACAGGTCCTAATTATATAACTTACACCACTCTGCTTTTCCACTGGGATAGTATTATTTTGGTAGCAGGCATCTCCAGAGATTTTCATCAGAGCGTTTAGGTTGTATCTCCATCCATCCAAAGAACATTTTTGCAAAAATCAATACGACCATACAGGTAATCCATTGCAAATTTAACATGAATAGTGAAGCTCACTCCTGGCCAGCGGCGTAGCATTGAAATTCTGGGCCCTCTGACAAAATGTCCCCTTGGGCCCCCCCCCACCCAGTTTTACATATAATTTTACATATTTAAGGGCCCCTATCAAGTGCTGAGACCCTGAATCTGTTGTGTTTCCCAATCCGATCCTCAGGGACCCACAGTCCACGTTTTTGTTCCCTCCCAGGTCCCGGAGAAAAAATGTGGACTGTCTGGTAGGGAGCTGG
Source organism: Mormyrus iriodes (assembly GCA_011763525.2). Lineage (NCBI taxonomy): Eukaryota > Metazoa > Chordata > Actinopteri > Osteoglossiformes > Mormyridae > Mormyrus > Mormyrus iriodes. Next base: position 6,746,967 of record JAAGVU020000123.1, on the reverse strand, counting down.
GAGTGAGCAAAAACATGAACCGGCTGTGGGTCTCCAAGGTTGGGAAACACTGTGCTAGGGTATTCATGCCCCTTTGACACTCCTGCCCCTGGCTGAGCCTCCACACAGTATATTTCTCGGTTTCTCACAATCCTGTTGCCTGCCCTTTGACTCTAAGCTTCTCTTTACCCAAAATTACAATTTTTCCACTTTGCAGAACTTTATTGGATTAAGAAGAGCATGGTACCTGAGGATACAACTGTAAAGGGGGTCTGGTTTCCAGTTTTTGAATAGATATGATGGGACATGTGGGTGTAACTGGATAGATTGTTTCAGAAATTAGACAGATTTCATCACCACCAGCAATGAAGTGACTGTTGCTTGATGGCATGCGTGTTGACCTTAATAAACCAATATTCCATAATAACAGTATAGACATGCTATCCATCAATTTTCCAATACCCTGCTGTAAGAAATAGGAGCAATGATTTCAAGATGACTAATTTTTACCCTTTGATAGATGTGATTCCCAGAATCCAGAGTTATCACTCACTGTTAATGGACATGTAGTGAGATTCTGTTATTACTGTGATCATTATCGTATAGCTTACTATTTTACAGTTCTAAGTCCTCTAAGGTAACATTAAAAACTAATATCCCTGGTGTATTCAGGATTGGCTACACATATTCTCCCATTCTTATAGCATTTGTATGACAAACACAAAAAATAACATAATAGCTAACACTTTAATTAAAGCACATGTATAATGCTTTATAGCTACCTTCATAATGCATAACAATGAATTCAAAAAGTATTATAAACATGGCTATTAATAAATAGGAATACCACATTAAATGCCAGTTTATTATGCATTATGAATGCTCTATGAAGCTCTCACCTATAATGCACTATAGATACCTTCATAATGCATTATAATGGTCGGTATCAAACCTTCCTTAAATGAATTATCATAAAGCGTGAATTTCCCGCTTTGTCTTACGGTATGGTGCCGAGTATGCGAAAACTCAAAGAAGAAACTGTTTTTTTGGGTATATGCTGAAAAAACCAGTTAGTGTGACACATATAATATGCATTGTCTAGTTCCCCAGTCGGTTCTCCCTTTTATAAGAACTTCTACGTTTAGCTGACAGAAATTAATTTTGTCCTTAGGAACAAAAGTAGCTAGATGATTTATCTCTAATGAAGTCTTCCATATATGACAAACCATAAGACGCCACTGTCTGAGCATGCCTGTTAAAATGAACCAGAATGCCACTGCAGGATAGCAAGTTAATTCACAAGTTCTAGGGCACAGCACTGCTGCTTGCTAATTGCTCTATTTTTTGTCATATAATGACATTTAGTGAGCAATATCTGATAGTTTTACTACTTTACTTTAAGGCAATTTGCACCGAGCACCAAAGCAGCTTCTTTCCTTGGATTACTGGTCATGGGAAAACGAAGTTCACACTCATGTAAGTTTTACTTACACAAAGATGTTCTGAGGGCAGAATGAAAAATTCTGAATTATTTTGGAAGAAAAAACCCAATTAGATTGTAGAGGAGGTGAGTCCAAGCAACTAGAGGTGGTGGGACCAACCAATCATATTCCTTAGTCCTGCCTCCTCCTGTTCTCTCTCTGAACCTATCATTTTTCGTTCTGCCCTCAGAATATGCTTGTGAAAATATAACTCCCATAGGTAAAGTTCTCAACAGGCAATCTGGGCCCAACAGCATGTGTCATGTGATTTTTTTGCATCTAGCCAAAGCTGTGATAGGCTGTATTTAGGATTCTGTAAGCCTGGAGATGAAGGATCTTAAAATGACAGAAAAAAATAAACAGAATGACATATTTTATTAAATATTTTACATACATAAAATACAATCCCTCAAAGTTTTTTGTTACAAATTACATCTGACTTTTTCTGCCGTACAGTTAAATACAAATCACAAAATACTGAAATGTAATTAAATACGTATTTTAAATACATTTAATTGAAATACTGCAAATTACTGCCCATTACAAGATAGGAGTTCAGATTGGCTATACACTGTTGCTCACTTCTGTGAAAGGCAGCAGATGGTCTCTCCAGAGGTGGGACCCTGGGTGTCTTTGAAGTCCAACCAAAATCCAACAATGAAAAAAGTGCATTGATGTCAAATTACACCTCTGCATAACTTTGCAAGAAGAATACCACAAAAATCAAATATGTAGAGGAGCCAACCCTTTAGCACTAAGCCACACATAACAGCGCTTCCTGGACATATTAATGCAGTATTGTAGTTGAGGTCAGTGCAAATTGTTAAGAAGATTAAAATCATTTCTTCCATAAACGCATAATGGTCTTTGGCAGCACAGAGAGTTTGGCAGCTCTGACGAATACTGACCGCAAATATTACATGTAGAGTCTCTGGAGTCACTATGATGGCTAAGCACTCTAGGGGAGCTTCATAAACATAACCAATGCATCAGAGCACCTTAGGAGAAGCTATAGCCAGACACCTGGCTGGCAGAGTCAAGGACTATTATGTCCTACATGCCCCGTTAGAAAGACTGATCTTGCAGAACGGCTGCCTGGCACTGAAGAGAAAACAGACATCAGTCATTAATAAATGTTACATGCTGTACATAAGTGATTTAGACTTTCTTCTTTTCCTATAAACCAAGGGCATCACTGGTGTTGCGGGTTTTATTTGCTGGTATCATCATGTATTAAAGTACTCTTGCATTATGATTAAAAAATTTTTTATTGCACAGTCATGCAAATATATGACATATCACAATATACAATATTTGGATATTTTTTGTAACTTAACTTGGAATTTGGGTCACAGCAAATCAACACAAGTTTTGAGGGCGGTGTATGGTGAGCAAGGCCCCTAATTGCTCCAGGGACCGTCTGACCCTGCTTTCTCAAAAAAGTATGTCGCTTTTGATAAAACCATCTACTAAATAAATAAAATGCCAATTATCGTCAGAAGTGTATACAAAATATAAAATTGGAAGTTGTATACCCCTTTTTGTTTCTAATGAACCAAATTGGTTGCAGAAATGCTTTTGTGACAGATTTGGGGGGGGGGGGGGGGTTAATTCAGAATCAGCAGATAAAGAAGCGGTGATAGCACACTTCAAGTGCCCTATCTATAACCAAGCTGAAATGCAATACTAAGGCTACAGAGCAAGGAATAGAATTAAAATGTGTGATATGGTCACATGTTACTGTAAAATCGAACCAGACCATCAACGGATTTCCTGACGTGACTCACTAGTCAAGTAGGATGTAGTTCATATAGTTGTTTGAATATTCTTTCCTTCCGTGGAGCTGTGTTAATAATGGAAAATTGCCCCTTAGATGCATTTGCCATTATCGATCCCTTTTAATGACGCATTCTATTTTTTACTTGTATGTCTCTCACAACAGCATTTCTGAATGGTGATACTCGTTCATAGCATTTCCCTGCAGTATTCCATGAGTTTTGGTCTCAGCCAATTTCATTGCTGATTATCTTACTAATGACATAGTTTCATTTACATTCCACCACTAAAAAGACCATACTGGACATCTAAAGGATTGAACTTGTATTAGGAAGAAGCTCATTTTAGATAGTGTTACAGGATAATTAAATATTAAAGATAAACATAATTGAATATGATACAATATGTTTGTCAATTAAATGAGTTAAATAATTATTAAAAGAAGTAAGTGGTCCTAGTACCAGACCTTGGGGAACCCCTGGTATGAGGTCCTGAAATGTTGAGATTTATTGATCTTAAAAAGCTTTAAGAGGCAGTTGTCAAACCAGTTAGACACAAAAAAATCTGATGGTTAACTAAACCAAAAGGGGAAAGTCGGAGTTATCATTGTGATTAAAAACTGTGATACAGTATACTCTTTTAGGATAAAAATTAAGTTAAACTTTTATAAGCTAAATGTCTTTTAAAATCAAACATGAAAATCACAAAATGCATTATTACACCAGATGATTGGTTTTCTCATAACAGACACCCACGTAGTAAGTTTTTCAAAGAAAATATATACACCAGTCAGCCACAACATTATAACCACTGAGAGGTGAAGTGAATAACATTGATTATTTCATTACCTTAGCACCTATCATTATATTTTAGGCAACTGAATAGTCAGTTCTTGAATTTGATGTGTTGGAAGCAAGAAGAATGACAAGCATAAGGATCTGAGTGACTTTAACAAAGGCTGAATTGAGATGACTAGATGGCTGGGTCAGAGCATCTCCAAAATGGCAGGTCTTGTGGGGTGTTCCCAGTATCCAGAGGTTAGTACATACCAAAAGTCACCCAAGGAAGGCCAATCAGTGAACAGATAATGGTGTCACGGACACCCAAGGCTCAGTGATGCACATGGGGAGTGAAGGCTAGCCCATCTGGTCTAATCCCACAGGAGAGCTACTGTAGTACAAATTGCTGAAAAAATTAATGCTGGCTATGACAGAAAGGCGTCAGAACACACAACGCATCTCAGCTTGCTGCGTATGGGGCTGTGTAGACGCAGACCGATGGTAACCCCTGTCCACTGCTGTAAGAGCCTATAATGGGCATATGAGCATTAGACCTCGACCATGGAACAATGGAAGAAGGTGGCCTGATCAGAAGAATCACATTTTCTGTTACATCATGTGGATGGCCAGGTATGTGTGTGCTGTTTACCTGTGGAAGAGATGTTACCCGGATGCAAACTGGCGGAGGCAGTGTGATGATCTGGGTAATGTTCTGCTGGGAGACCTTTAGGTCCTGGTGTTCATGTGAATGTTACTTTGACATGTACCACATACCTGAACGTTGTTGCAGACCAAGTATACCCCTTCATGGTATTCAATGGTATTCCCCGATGGCAGTTGCTTCTTTCAGCTTGAATGTGCCACACTGCGAAAAATTGTTCAGGAATGATTTGAGGAACATGATAAAGAGTTCCAGGTGTTAACTTGGCCTACAGATTCCACAGATCTCACTTCAATTGGGCAACTGTGACATGTACAGGACAAACAAGTCCAATCCATGGAGGCCCCACCTCGCAACTCACTGGACTTAAACGATCTGCTGCTAATGTCTCGATGCCAGATATACACTATATTGCCAAAAGTATCGGGACGCCTGCCTTTACACACACATGAACTTTAATGACATAGGCCTTAATATGGAGTTGGCCCACCCTTTGCAGCTATAACAGCTTCAACTCTTCTGGGAAGGCTTTCCACAAGGTTTCGGAGTGTGTTGATGGGAATTTTTGACCATTCTTCCAGGAAAGCATTGGTGAGGTCAGGCACTGATATTGGACAAGAAGGCCTGGCTCGCAGTTTCCACTCGAATTCATCCCAAAGGTGTTCTGTCGGGTTGAGGTCACGAATGGATCCTATCACAGTACCACAGAAGCAGTCTGCATGCCTAGGTGCTTGATTTTATACTCCTGTGGCCATGGAAATGATTGGAACACCTGAATTCAATGATTTGGAGGGGTGTCCCAATACGTTTGGCAATATAGTGTGTGTGTGTGTATATATATATATATATATATATATATATATATATATATGTGTGTGTGTGTGTGTTTAAAAACTTACAACAACTTATTAGACACTTATGTGGGCTGGTGACAGACATGCTAATCACTAAAATAGCTGCCAGATAAGATTACGGCCTTCTCTCCCAACTCTTGAACTAACTAAAGCGTATTATGGGATTTTTAATATATCACTGGATCCTTAAGCATCTAAACAATTTCTGTGTGATCTGCCTCTGCTGTCCACCCACTGACATTAGTTGTTCTATTTTAGTTATCTTGTTGTAGGTCAACCTAGAAATATTTGGGCAAAATAGGAATGTTATTCCAGGAGATTCTGAACCCACAATTTATGAACCTTGTTCATCCAACTATTTTTAATTCCGCTTGTCCAGCAGAAACGATTCTAGGGACTCTTGGGGACCATGGCAAAAAAACTCCATGGGGCCCTCCAACTCCCCCTCCCCCAGGATGGTAAAATTTGTTACCTTTATTTGACTGTGAAGTGTAAATTAATAATATCAACAAAAAGAATTTAATAAACACAAGACCTTCATTTTTATTTTTGTGAAAAACAGAAAGCACAAATAAAGCATATTTGTCGTTGCAATGTCCTATGCAATTGGCCACCCTTGGGGGCCCCCTCCAAGCTTGGAGCCCCAGGCCATTCCCTGCCCTGCCTGACTTGTCGCTGTGCCTCTGTTGTCTAATATTGGGTTTCCTATCCCAGGGGACACCCCAGATTAGATACCATGTCACAGCAGTAACATCATGTTTTGTTATTAATACTACATTCTCACTAATCTCAGTTGAAAATGTGAGGTATTGCTTTATTTTATTTAAACATAAAAAAGTGATGAGTTTCTATCATATGAAAGAAGGCGATGCGAAATGTAGCATGTAGCTGTAAATCCCTGTTTGCTCATTGCGCTGGATTACGTTATAAATTAAATTAAGTATAAATTATATGACTAATTTTATAATTACATTTAAGTGTAATTTTTATTCCAATAGAGTTTTAGCATATTTTATACTCATTAAGATGGTATACTTTAGGCAGTTTGGGATTAATAGTCCTATTTCATGGGTTCCCCATGTTACGTGGATTTTCTGTGGATGCTGCTTGATAAGTGACTAGATGAGTATATCCATCTTCCATCACCACTTTCTCTTGTAGAGAGTCTGGAGCCCATCCCAGGAAGCATAGAGTATGGCAGGGTACACTATGGACTGGGTGCCAGTCTATTACATAACATATGTTTACAAACATTTACATAGCATAGTACAGTATGGCAAATTAGGGATCCGTGCTTGTGCCTTGAAGGTCAAGGGTTTGAATCTTCTGGCTGGCAGAGTAGTTATATCACTGTCAGGCCCTTAACCCCCACTGCCCCAGCGGAGCTGGCTGACCCTGCTCTCTGGCCCTAAACTCTCCACACTTGTATGTCACTTAGGATGAGAACATCCACTAAATAAATGTAATGTAAGATATATATATATAAAAATACACTCCAGTTTTCCTGGGCTTTTAAATATTAATTAGCTGATTATGCAGCTTTGTGGAAACACAGCGATGTGGTTTGGGCGAGATTCAGAAAGCCATGCTCCCAGCTGGCCTGTAGGTACTTGGTGTTCTGCTGTTAACCGTAAGGGGCGCCTCTCGGTCAAGCCTCAGGCACTTTATTACCACAAGGAGAATAAGGGCGGCTACCCAGAAGGGAAAGCAGAGCAGGTTCATGACAAAGGTGGGAGAGCAGTGAGCTGGGCAAATGGAAGGGTGATAAGGGGTAGATACAAGTGGAGGCTAAATACCCTGACAAGGAGATGGAACCAGGAAACACTGCTCTAGTTTATTTTAGATTTCTGTGTGTTGCTGTTGGCTGTCAGCACAAAGCAACGGATATTCACATATTATTTATTTAGCAGAGACCTTTATCCAAAGTGACATACGTCTTTGAGAAAGCAGGGTCAGACAGTTCCTGGAACATTTGGGGGTTATGTGCCTGGTTTAAGGGACCAGCAGTGACATCACTCTGAAATCTGTAAGAAAGCAGAAGCCACAACTATTTAGCAGAGGATGGATATCTCACAGGAGTCAGCCGGCAGAATAATACTAGATTATAATAGATAGATATAATAACAGTCCCAGAGCTTGGTCGTGGTTAGGTTTGGTTTTTCTGGAGGTCCACTGATGGTGGGCCTTTGTTGTGGGGAAATCCAGGGGTGAATGTTTGTGAGGTGGTGTTATGGGGAAGACCAGAGGGGCTACATCAGGTTGGGCTTCTGTAATCCCTGTGGAGCTCATTATCAGGGTCATCATTCCACTGGTATCTGTGTTCAGTCTGGTTTACCAGTCCAATTGGTGACCTTTTTCTTTCAAGGACACGGCGTTTACGGCCTGCCTCCTCTCTTCTTGCCAGACTAACTCCCCTAATGAGTGGCTTCCAGCCACAGTCGGTTAGGGGCAGAGCCTGCATCCAGCTGTCCACCACCCCAGCACTGAATTCTAACAGACAGCTGCTGTGCTTTATGCCATAGCTCATGTGGGACCACAGCGGCATAAAAGCAGGGAAAGTGGGGTCAGAGAGTGGGGTCAGCCACCGTCCAGCACTAGCCGGTGATAAGGGTCTTGCTCAAGGGTCTAAAAGTGATAGACCCAGTTGACCCTTCTGCATCGCGATTTTCCCCATCATGGTTTTGATATATCAAGGGGTTGGCATAAGAAATTAAATTGGAATTTTTTGAGAGTTTTAAGACAGCCAGAGACGACACGTAAAGGCCAGCAGATGACACACAAAAAGTTTACTAACTCATAAATTAATGAAATATATGTACAGTGCTGATATGGAGGACACTAAGCGTGTTGACAGCAGCCTCTCACGTGATATCTTGCAATTTCTCATATCTTTTCATTTTGCTCCGCTTGCATGCTCTTTTCACTCCCCAAGTGGACCAAAAAATTTTACGTGGTTTTTCCAGATCACAGGGGTCCTGCACCCCTAACCCCTGTGACGTGGAAGGGTCAGCTGTAATTACACTGCCTGCCAAGGGATTTTAACCTATAACCTATGGATATCATAACATACTATACAATATCTAATTTACAATACATACTTTATACTGCTTTTATTCTTGAATTTGTATGTATTTTTTATTAAATCATTATTTATTTAACATTTATTCATTCAAATTTTCACTGTTTGATTTATTCTGTCAGATATAATGGGTGGGCCAGCAGCAAACAGACCACCCATTTGGCAGATGGAACTAACCTACTACAATCCGGAGCAAAGCATAAAGCTCATTTGCTTTTAGCAGGTGAACGAGAAACAGATTTTTGGACTAACATCAATCAGTCCGACTTGCCTCTCTATTTCTGCCACCAGCTTTGTTCCACAACGTTCCAGAGCGCTCATGTGACTAAGTGCTGTGATTGTGAGCCGTTTCCTGCAGCTGTCCTGCACGTGTTCGCAGACTCCAGGCATGGCTCCAGTGTCCAGAGGAACTTCGCTGATGGTAAATATTAAGTAGGTAAAGCAGCTGGTGCCAGTTCCTCCCATCTGCTTACTTCCTTACCATCTGCTTCAAAGTGTAGTGGAAACGCTGCAGCAGTCCATATGTCTGCAGATGATTAACACGAGCTTGTCACTGTCTCACCACCACTGCACCTCTGAGGGTCAACGCTGTCCTCGTATCAACAGTATGCCTTGATCACGCTGAAATTCAACAGCGATATTTCCACAGATGGTCAATTAATCTGTGGCAGCTAAGATGTTTCAGTGAAGGAATTTTACCACGACCAAATTTGCTGAAAGGGAACTTTAAAAATGGGAAGTGATAAATGATTTGGGTGCCGCATTTTAATAAGAAGCAAAGCATCTCTTAATATCACCCAAATCGGTAAAAAAAAATCAGTCCACTGATCTTGATGGATGTGCAACTTCTGTTAATTTTGTTGCAAAATTGTGTTTGTTTGTTGCAAAATTGTTTAGTGTAGCTTTTAAAAATATGGGTGAATTAGACGCACGTTCAATAGCTTTCCATCCATAGTATCTGACTGCATATGAAGGGTCAACCACCAACAGCAAAACACCATCCACATTTGAAATTTGTTGTTCTTCAAGTCAAGTCAAACTTTATTGTTATTTCAAAATATACAGACACACCATAAAAAAAATTGCGTTGTACGATATCTTAAAAACATCTTTACATAGAACATGACAAAGTAAACACACAAGACAATAATGAATGAATAAATAAATAAACTATATGGACAAGAGTATCGGGACACCTGGCCATTACACCTACAGGAACTTTTATGACATTCCATTCTAAATCCATAGACATCAGTATGGGGTTGGTCTCCCCTTTGCAGCTATAACAGCTGTGGAAATTTTTGCCCATCCATCCAGAAGAGCATTTGTAAGGTCATGCACTGATGTTCGACATGAAGGCCTGGCTTGCAATCTCTGTGCTAATTCATCCCAAAGGTGTTAGATGGGGTTGAGAGCAGTGCTCTGTGTGGGCCAGTCAAGTTTTTCCACACCAAACTTCCCCAAATATGTCTTTATGGACGTTGCTTTGTGCACAGGGACATAGTCATGCTGGAACAGAAAAGGGCTTTCCCCAAAACGTTCACACAAATTTGAAAGCATAGAATTGTCCAAAATGTCTTGGTATGCTGAAGCATTAAGAGTTTCCTTTGTGGGAACTAAGGGGCCAAGTCCAACCCCAGAAAAAAACCCATATCATTATCCCTCCTCCACCAAACTTTACTGTTGGCACAATGCAGTGAAGCAGGTAATGTTCTCCTGCCATCTGCCAAACTCAAACTCAGTCATCAGACTGCTAGACAGTGAAGTGTGATTTGTCACTCCACAGAACACATTTCCACTGCTCCAGAGTCCAGTGGAAGCGTGTTTTACACCAATCCATTTGACACTTGGCATTATGCTTGGTGTTGTGAGGCTTATATGCAGCTGCTTGGCCACGGACGCCCATTCCATGTTCCATGTAGCCCCCGGCACACAGGTTTTGTGCTGGTGTTAATGCCAGAGGAAGTCTAGAACTCTGCAGTTATTGAGTCAACTGAGTGTTGGCAACTTTTACGCACTATGTGCCTCAGCACTCAGTAACCCCCCCCCCCCCGTTACTTTACATGGTCTGTCGCTTCGTGGCTGAGTTTCTGTTGTTCCTAAATCCTTCCACTCTGCAATAATACCACTTACAGTTGACCATGGAATATCTAGCAGGGAAGAAATATCACAAACTGATTACTGCAAAGCTGGCATCCTATGACAGCACCACACTTGAATTCACAATGATCTTTAGAATGACACATTCTTTCAGAAATGTTTTTAAACCTGACTGTAAGGCTAGGTTGCTTGATTTTATACACCTGTGGCAATGGGAGTGAATGAAACACTGGAATTCAATGATTAAGAGGCGTGTCCCAATATTTTCGTCCATATAGCAGATGTTGTACATAGTACAGTGGCTGCCTATGAAGATAACCAGTGCAGCTTCCTGCATTGATTTTGGCTGTGCAGTGGTTTTCATACATCATACATTGTCCCAAAGGAGAGAGGTGAAAAGAAGCATCCCCAAGTACCCTTATGCAAATGGAAAATAAACCATCATTTTCATCTGCAGAGGTATAACGTTATTGTCTAGTACTTTGGATGTCTGAGGACAGCAACAGAAATGCAGTTAAATTAACCTCCCAGAATTCAAATATTCAATGAACATACATTATAAGTAACACTTTACTTGAGGAAACACAAATAGCATAGTATTACACTCTTAATATACTATTTAACCTGAAACTAAGTGTTACTTATACACTGATCATTCATCATTAATCATAACAGTTCATGTAATTCATGCAGTTACTATATTAGTTCTATATTAGTATTATTTGTACTTGAGTAGCAACTGAGTTACTAAGTTACTTGTGCTCCCTCAAGTAACGTGTTGCCAACATTATGTTATTAGTATCTTACCCTTATATAGCGTATGGGACAGTTCAGATTCAGAGCTCCCTCTGCTGTAAAATACCGCTTGCAATGGAAAGTTATATCATCTTTCAGTTTGAAAAAACATATTATGACATTATAAACGATCTCTAGGGCATGATTTCTTTTTATCCGACATATTATACATTTACATGATTTCCTGTAAAAAAAAGATATCCTTCATGATAGCTGGTTATCATGAAATGCCTAGAATATGTTACATTCAGTAAACTTTATGTTTTTGTTCTTTTTTTATCAATATATGTTTCATGGTATAGGTTCATTTTACAGGTTACACAACAGTGTTTTTTTGTTGTAATTTTTAAAGCATAATGTGGTGGTAAGCAGGACGAAGTTTATGGTTTAACAGCGCTGTAAAACCATCATCTGTTCTGTGTAAACAAGGTCAGGGAATCTTTGTAACATGCCAGAAGAGTTTCACTGACTTCGCAGTTTCCAGTCCCAGCTTTACACAAACATTAGCTCACAGTGAATGATTTTGCATATTTATTTATTATAAGGGTTCACTATGGCAATAGACGCATTCCTTATTCTCACATCTGCATTAGGGTCCCTGTTGTCATTGTTGTTTAATGACTTCACAATGAAATCACAATGCCAGTGATAGAATAAATTACCCAGCAAATAACCATTGTTAACTGTGTGCAGATTTATTTCATTCTTTAACACATGACTGAAATCTTTGGTAGACTCAAGAAATACGCAGTCGAGTTTGGTCCCTCTCCATTATAATATTTCTCAAGAAGAAAGGCATGGTTTGGCAGGACCTGACGGCTAAATGGCCTGACATGCTTCACAGAAACATGACGCTTTATGTCAGAGGTCTGAACCGGAGGCTTAGCTGCCAAAAAGGCGTCCTGATAATGCATCCCATTCTATTTTGGATGAAGGATCAGAACAGCAGCCTCCCTTCGCTTTGAAGCTTATAAACCTTTTAAAACCATGACAAATACATTTCCGCACAATTTCGCTGGGGGCTGGCAGGGAAGTGAAAATGGTGCTATTCGAGTAGAGAGGTTACAGTCTTCTATCTTTCAGAGAGAAATATCCATAAAATCACCCGGGAACAGGTATGTTAAGGTTCGCGCTCATGTCAAATCTTGGTCCTATGTTGATATACGCTATACATCATCATGCACGATGCTCACATTTTTTCAGCATGGATGGCTCGAAACACGTCCAGCACTACATTACATTTTGACACATCTTTTCTTTCTTTCTCTCCGTTTGGCATATTCTCACTCACGTATTACCATACTGAATATGTGGAAGCCTGTCAGAAACAGAACTCCGTTGAGGAAAATTATACACAGTTTTGCCACAGATAGCCAAGATAACAGTAAATATTGTAGCTTGCCATAGGGTTTAAAAATAGTCATTCTCTCTCACTGTCATACATACACACAGATATGCATATATATGTGTGCGTGTGTGTGTGGGGGGGGGGCACATATATAACCAAAAGTGCCCAGAACACATTAAGAAAGGGGATGGTGGCAGCCTCCTTATAATTACATATAATTTCTCTGTGAAGGCCTTGATCCAAAAGGCCAAATGAACAGAACAATCAGGTTTTGGCCTTAGAAAACTGCTGGTGTTTCAGAGGAATGATTTGTAGGAGATGTATTTTTCATTATGTCTTATGAAAAATCTTCCGTATATGTGCCCACTTCATGTACTGATAGGTGCTTCAGCAGTCATGCATGCGAATATATGAGAAGAGTTCAAACAACAGCGTGAAATGACCGTCATTTATATACCACTGTAAGCATTATTGTACATCTATTATTTATTTATGCTTCATGCAGGTTGTAGCTATGGGGCATATTTGCGTTGCTTGTGATTGTTTTAACCCTGAAACTGAAGGAAGTTTTTTTAATATCACTCAAGTTCCGGTTCCTGACTATGCACATCAAGGACTGACAAAGGTTATTGTACACTTAAGCTTGTACCAACTATGTGTGCCTGTATACTTATTTTGCAAAGGCCTTTTGAATAGATTGTTGTATCCTTTCGTGCTCCATAACCACTTATCCAGTACAGGGTCATGGGGAGTCTGGAGCCGATCCATGCAAGCACAGGGACACGCTGAATGGGATGCCAGGCCATCACAGAACACACACCTACACACTGCACAAAGAAACCAGAGTGCGAAGAGCTCCAGAATCATGGGAAGAACATGCAAACTACACATGCACAGTGACAGGTGTCAGAATGAAACCCCCAACCCTGGATAATTGAGGCTACTGTGTTACTTATCATTGTATTTTTTGATTTAATGTTTAAAAGGTCAAAAAAATTTTCAGCCATATATACTAACAAACATGACTTTTCTCGCAGAAGCACATTTTAAATTTACATGAGATATTTACATTATGATTGACATATACCTGTATCTGTACATATAGATTTGTTTAATAAGAATAGGCCTGTTGAATTGTTTCTATTAAATATTAACGTTAGACAAATAAAAAATAAATATGTATACAGTCGGCCCTCCATATCCGTGGAGGGCTGGTTCCGGAATATAAAAACCCCTGGATGCTTAATTCCTTTATATTAAATGGCGTAATATTTGTATATAACCTATGCACATCCTCCTGTATATTCCAAAATATCTCTAGGTTACATATAATATCCAATACAATATAAATACTATGTCTGTTGCTGTTATACTGCATTGTTTAGGAAATAATGACAAGAAAAAAGTCTATATATATATTCAGTACAAAGGCAACCATCATAGTATATATAGAAAATACACTCACTGGCCACTTTATTATTATATCCATGTTATTTATGCCAAATTCTTAGCCTATCATCTGATTGTTGCTGCAGAAATTGAGACTCTTCTGACCAGGCAACATTTTTCTAGGCTTTTATTGTCCAGTTTTGGTCAGCTTGTGCCCATTGAGGCCTCATTTCCTGTTTTAGCTGATAGGAGCAGCAACCAGTGTGGTCTTCTGGTGCTGTAGCCCATCTACCTTAAGTTTCGACGTGTTGTGCATTCAGAGATGCTCTTCTATATACCTTGGTTGTAACAAGTGGTTGTTTGAGTTACTGTTGCCTTTCTATCAGCTTGAACCATTCTGGCCATTTTCTGAGCTCTGCCATCAACAAGGCATTTTTGCCCAGAGAACCGCTTTCTGAATGTTCTTTCTTTTTCAGTAAATTCTCTGTAAACCCAAAAGATGGTTGGCGTATAAAAATCCCAGTAGATCAGCATTTCCCAAAATACTTATACCAGCCCTGTCAGGGTTGGTTCCTGTCCGACCTTCTCCTATGTGTCTTATCCCCTTTTGGCCAACAGGCGTCGCTGGTCATCCTTAACCCCCTCCCCACCCCCGTCTTATAGTCCTTCAGCTCCTAGTGTGTTTTTTCACTCTGTGGGCTGCTGTGTAGCTCAATAGGCTAAGTGAATGACTCAGTGATTGAATCCCTCAAGTTGTCAGTGCAAGGTTAGCCAGAAGCCACCCTCACCTGTTACTTAATATTTATTGGTTTACTGTTTTCCTTTTGGCCTGTAATTATCTTTACTTTGTGTCCTTGTTTTAAGTTTACCCTGTTCGTGCCTTGTTTAATTTTGTTCTACTTACACTTACGTTCCTAGTCTTTTCCAGTGTTTGTTAAGGTTTCCTAGTTTGTGTTTGTTAATTGAAATGTATTCCACCTATCACTCATTGCCTTTGGGCAGCACAGTGGTGCAGTGGTTAGCACTGTTGCCTCACACCTCTGGGACCAGCGTTCAAGTCTCCGCCAGAGTTCCATGTGTGGCGTTTGCATATTCTCCCTGTGTTATGGTGGGGTTTTCCCCCCACGATCCAAAAATATACTAAGCCTGGTTACAGTTGCCAAATTGCATGTGTGTATTACTGTCTCCTGTGATGGGTTAGTGCCCCATCCTGGGTTGTTCTCTGCTACATGCCAGCCACCTCCAAGTTAGGCTCTGGCCCCCCTATGACCCCAAATGGGATAAGTGGTTACAGAAAATGGATGGATGCTTGTGGTTCCATGCCTGAACTGATTGGTTGATTTTGTTATGGTCCACGTCTGCTCCTTGCTAGCCCTTGTTATCTGTATGTATTTAAGTACTTGCCCTCATCCTGTTCTTCAGTTATTCATTTTATTAGATGTGCGTGTTTAGATGTGTGAAGGTGTTACCTTGTGTCTGTAGCTTTGGTTGATCCCTAATCCTGCTCTCAGTTTTTGCTCTGTTCCCTAGTATGTTTATTTGTGTGTGTGTGTGTGTGTTTTTTACTTCTTATTTCTCCCATTTAGTTCTTGACCTCTCATGGTCCCTTTGTTTTGCAGTTTATCCCTTTGTGTTCAGTTCTTGGTAATAACTCCTTTTTCTTATGAGCCACTCCGTGAATCATCACTCCTTTTCCGCCTGCACCATACCCTGCTGTAACAAGCCTGTCTGGCACCATCAACCATGCTCAAAGTCACTTAAATCATCTTTCTTCCACATTTTGGTGTTTGATGTGAACATTCACTGAAGCTCCTTACCTGTATCTTCAAGATTTTATACATTGTGTTACTGACATATGACTGACTGATTAAGATATTTGCTTCAACAAACAGTGAAACAGGTGTACCTTATAAAGTGGCCATTGATTGTAAAATTTTATTTTTCTCTCTCACACACAAGATATCTATATTTTTGTAGGGCCTCTCCATTAATTTCTATGAGTATAACCCTAATACCAACTATGACAGGCTTAGCCCCTACCCAGCCCTAACCTTAACCATAAGTAACCAAACAAAATACAAGACTTTTGGAATTTTTAGATTTTAGAGATTGCATTTACAGATTTTTATAAAATTGATTTTCCCCTTGTGAGGGCCATAAAAATGTCCCCACAATGTCAAAATAACCGGTTTTCATCACATTGTGGGTACATTTAGTCCCTACAATGTACTATATACAATATATAACACACACACACACACACTGTGTTAACACTCACCAACACCCAAATCTGCACATCACTTCATTTGTGTTGATTCAGAATAGTGCTCAGCATGCCACAAATTCAATTTTTGCTTTTTGTAACTTTCTGAAATATAAGTATGTCTTAAGTATGTAAAATATTAATTTAAACAGAAGGAATGCATTAGCTACCTAATAATGTACAAACAAATAGCAGTTAGCTCTCACATTCATGTAGATGACTCCTGTCATGTTAAAGTATCACTTCAGGCATGCAAATGCCGTTTTAATGGACTTGGTACTGATTTCAGGAAACCCATTAAGCAGACGCTACATGTGGCGGCACCTGCACGCATCAGCTCATGTTATTGGGAGAGCAGGAGAGTCGTCGAGTGTTCTTACGTAACCGCTCATTTGTAGCGATTTATCTCTCTGACTTTCGTAATTTGATGGCACTGTTATGTAACAGCTGCGAAGCCCCCCTCGGCTGCCGCCTGACCGGGGGCTGGAGAGTCAAGCAAGACAAGAGGAGTCACACCGAGGTTATCTGGGTCGAGGTGAGCACAGTGAGCAGGCGTGCTGAGAAGGGCCTGTTTCATAAGAGTGCTTGGCCTGGAGCACTGCTTTGCACACTTGGCCCACTGCTGCCCCACAGACGGGGAAATATTTATTTATTTCCAACATCTCTCATACAAACATGGGGATTGCTGGTGTTTCATACCTCTTGGGAGATATACTCCCCTTTGGTTTGTCCATGTTACTCTGTTCTTGTGAAGGAATTTAACGGAAACCTCATTTCTCATAACATCAGTATGGCTGTTTGTCCTGTACTGCGCTGCTTTCAGTCCTGTACTGCACTGCTGTCTGTTCTGTATCGCACTGCAATTTGTCCTGTATTGGGTTGCTGTCTGTCCTGTATCACACTGCTGTCTGTCCTCTGTCGCGCTGCAATCTGTCCTGTATTGCGCTGATGTGTGTTCTGTATTGCGCTGCAATCTGTCCAGTATCGCGCTGCTAGCTAACCTGTATCGTGCTGCTGTCTGGCCTGTATCACACTGCTGTCTGTCCTCTGTCGCGCTGCAATCTGTCCTGTATTGCGCTGATGTGTGTTCTGTATTGCGCTGCAATCTGTCCAGTATCGCGCTGCTAGCTAACCTGTATCGTGCTGCTGTCTGGCCTGTATCACACTGCTGTTTGTCCTGTATTGCAATGCAGTCTGCCCTGTATTGCGCTGCTGTCTGTCCTGTATCACACCACTGTCTGTCCTGTAATGCATTGCTATCTGTCCTGTAATATATTGCTATCTGTCCTGTAATACATTGCTATCTGTCCTGTATCGTGCTGCTGTCTGTCCTGTACTACACTGTTGTCTGTGCTATTGTCCCCCATGCACCTGTCTCCTCCCCCGCAACTGTAGCATCAGAATTTTACTGTGTTGCTCGAAACATATACAACAATAAAACCTGAAAATTGTATTGGAAAAAGTAGTAGTGTCTTTTCCCACTGATCAGGAAAAAAGATTATGTGGTGAGATTAATGACAATTAAAAACATAATAATAATTGCTGGCAAATCAAATAATAGTGCTATAAATTAAACCAGTATTTGCTTCCTGGTAACATGTGACTGTGACCACGAAGTTCTGGCCAGCAGAGCATAATTCATTTCACTATTACTAAGTGGCTGGATTAGCCTGGGAGAGATGCACAAGAGCCTCCTGTGGGCACCTCCACTTGTGGTAAATTAATTAGCTAGTTTCTTATTAGCAAGCTCCCCACCATAATACTGCCAGTTTCAAAATCTGAACAATCATGTAGATCATGCATTAAGCCTAGGTCATACTTTATGTTTTCCGCGTGCGCTTTCGTGCGCTTCCGGTCTGGAGACGGTCGTCTGCGTGGTAGCTTCTGTTCACACTGTGGATGCAGATGGTTACGGTTGGCGAATGCGTACTGCAATAATATTCCTCCAGACCAGCAGAGGGCAGATGTCGTTTTCTAGGTCTGAATGAAGCTTACGCAAAAACAGGATGAGATACGGTTTATAAGCACAAGTTTCAAGTACTCTCGGGTTTTTAAAACTTTAATCATAACTTTTGTAAAACTGATGTTGGCCTTGTCTCACAAACAATTTGTACAGTAAATGTTTAATATTTACCTCTGCCCGATCACCTTCCTCACTGAAAGTACTATTCGATTCTTGTGATGAAATTTGATTTTTGAGTAGAAATCAATAATAAAGACACAGGTGGTATATACGGAGCCCCGAATACGTCAGGGTGGGAAAATATTTTTTTAAATAGTTTTGCGGTGCCCCTACACTTGCCCAGCTGCTAATTGCTACAACGTGATGACAAGGATAAACCTAAATAATGTTTGTGTGTAAACTTCACGTTCAATAACCCAGCTGTCTTGTGTACAGTTAATGGTGGTGAACTGACACAGTGCCGTTATTGATAAATATGTATAAAAACACATATATGAAAGTTACATGGTGTACATTATCCCCATAGTTTAATGCTTAAAGCAAACTTAACTGGACATGTCTTTATCATTTAGGTTTATACTTATAAGTTGATTAATTCTATATTTTGTACTTTTTTTTCCCTTCCCTTCCCTATATTTTGTACTTCAAACGGACACAGTACCGTTATTATTATTAACGGAAAACTATTGCAAGGGATCGCAGAAGTATAGGGAAAGAACGTAAAACTATTTCAAAAAATATTTTCTCACCCTGACCTCTTAGAGCCTCCGTAATATTATATCAATAATCTTGAACAAATATAGATGAGAAGGGGTTTCCAGAGCTATTGATATTTACTGTTTTGAGCTGAACAAATTGAAAGGACAAAGTTTACATACATGCCACCTACTGGGAATACCTAGTCAATTATCTTGCACATGCGCAGTGAACGCGCAAGGTTTCCGCTAGACATAAAAATCTGGGCTACACGCGGATCGACCGCAGCCCGCCCATGCTGATGAGTTTGACGTCATGTGCCCTCATCCGCAACTCAAAGCGCACGCGGAAAAGTGAAGTATGAATTGGCCTTAATGGGAAATCGCAACACAGCCAGCTAATGTGTCCACACATTTCATAGCAAGATAAACCAATATAACTGCATATAATAAAAAAAAATGATGAAATTTCCTAGCGTTTTTCTTTGCCGTTGCATTAGCCTCATTTCCACTAACACTGTCATGTTATGGATTCTGGGTTCAATAACCATTCAGGATTGAAGAGAAGTCTTAATATATATTCAGCACCCACCTTAACATACCGCTTGGTGTGCACCTCACAATCAGCTTCCCGCGCCAGGCATTCACAATCACTCACCGAACACTGCAACTAGACACCACTAATCCAGTTTCTTATCATTACAAACACAGCCGGTGCTGGGCTGATTCTCGCTTGGTGCATTTAACCTGCCCGTGTTTCCACCGGTTTCAAAAATGAACGTAGGCGGAACTGAGAGTAAATTAAAGGTTCATGTGTATTCCGTTTTTTTGGATTTACTTTGATCCGTTTCAGATTTTAAGTTTTTATAAGCTGCCAAGCTAAAAAAAATGTTTTTTCAGTTCATAACTCGTTGTGCTCTGTCTCCGCTGCTTGTGTCCACTTTTTTGTCTCCTTTTGTCACCCATCTGTTTGTGTAAGTTAGTTTATTCTTTATTCGCGCTCTTTGTTTTACCGCTGTCCTTTTAAGGATGGTGCAATAAAAAAGTCTGCTAATAACTGAAGTTTGGCCAGCAGATCTGTTTCGTTTTCCGCAGAATAAAAAAAACAATGTAAAGTTATTCCGCTAATACGCTGGCTAGTTGTTTCACTGCCAGCACCCGCGATATTAGACAAAACTATCGGTTATGAACTGAATTTTCCCGGTATGCAGAAGCAGTATTGACAACTATTTCCTACAAGAAGTAGCTGAACTATACCCAGAAAGTCGCTACCTGTCGCTAGATGACGTTAGATGTCATATTTACAAAAAGAACAAAACTACAACTGGTTATTTGATCTGATTTCTGATTCATACCAAAGCGAGGATCTGTCTGTGTGGCTTCTAGAAAAATGTTACTGTAAGGGGTTCAGAGCAAATGCGGCATACATTCCACGCAGAATAGGCCTGGTTTTCAAAACTCGCTCCTGTCATTTCGTTATTGCTCCGGCTCGTGGTCAGTCACTACGACGTATATATCACATGCTAAAAGATGGTAAGCTTGTGTCATATAGCTCTGAGAACTCAGATACGAACAATACAGGTTTCTCTTCCATTTCGATTTCGGTGCCCAGTTCAGTGCCTTGTTTGTACTGGTCGCGCAACAATGCGTTAGAGCGCGCAGCGGTCAAACTTCAACAAAGTTCAACTAGATCACTTGCTTTGTGATTGGGTTAGACGTTTCTGAAAAAAAGTCGCTAAGTGGGCAACACTATGCGGAAGATTTGGACCCGTCCTACTTTTGCTGACGTTACAGGAACTATTTTTAGGGGAGGCCCGTAAATGTTTAAATAAACAAAATATGCTGTATCTTATTACTGTTACCTCATAAATGCTAGTCGATTAACTGTTGTATAAAAGCAATAACATACTCGAAGTCGTGCGGTTCTGTTCCAATGTATTGAGGCCGCGATTATCTTTGGCACACGGCCTTGCGCCTACTACAGAATCATAGCCGTGATATTTTGCAGTACCAACCGCACGACTTTGAGTAGTGTTGCCTATGGGGAGGTCATTAATGCCATTATTAAGTTGCTCATTCGGATGGAAGACATGCATGCTGAACATGCATATGAAGCATTAAGACATACATGCGGAAAGTACACAAAGTACATGTTTCATTCGGGATGGAGACTTGCACGCGGAGCATGCGCATTCGGCATGAAGACGTGCTTTCGCTTCATGAACTTTTGTATTCGGCATGAAGATCCACGTTCGTTAATCGGGTTGCTACTGATACCGAATCCAATAATGCATTTCGTGGAAAATGCCGGACGGACAGTGTGAACGGTAGAATTTTAGTATTTTATTTTTTGACGGAAAAGAGATTTAATTCATTTACCACGTTTTAAACAGCATCTACACATATAACATTAACGCCGACAGTATAAATTTGAGTGCAATTGATCAAAGGTTTAATCCTTCATAATCTCTGATGGTACTGAACGGGAACAGAAGTTCAAACAGCTCACACTTAGCCAGTTAGCCCAACAAAACCAGATCTTGCCTGTTTTTAACAGCAAACGAAATGTTATATGAAATAAGATTTTTTAGATAATTGCAAAGTTACTTTTTAATTGGAAATATTCGGATTTAACAATAAAGGAATGTTTGAGTCTTTAATATGTCTGGTTTTAATTTATAGGTTAAAAACACGACACCTAACATTTACATTGGTTAATTGCAGAAAATCCATGTTTTTCAGCCCTACTCCCAAATGCACACCAGTCAGATTTCATTCCGATATCCCTTTAAAAAGCTGGACACTTATTACTGGGATTATATGGTATTTGGTGTCCGTAGTAACCCGTTAAATGAACGTGGATCTTCATGCCAAATATGAAAGTTCATGAAGCGAAAGCACGTCTTCATGCAAAACGTGCATGTTCCGCCTGCAGGTCTCCATTCCTAATACGAATGTGTACATTCTGCCTGTATGTCTTAATGCTGCATATGCATGTTCAGCATGCATGTCTTCCATCTGAATGAGCATCTTAATAACGGCATTAATGACCGCCCCACCATAGTTGCCAACTTAGTGACTTTATCACTAGATCTAGCAACTCTTCAGACTTTTTTTATACCCAAAAAGCACCTAGCGGCATTTTTAACAAACTTTAGCTACTTTCTGTACAACATTGTCGTTACTGTGGAAGCGAGCTGAGCTCCCAGAGCGAGCGTTCCCTGGGGCCATTAAGCTGCTGAGCTGATCATTCTGAGAGACAGACGTGGCAATGAATGATCTGCGCATGTGCCTGCAGTATGCCAACGTCAAATAGACTGACTAATCAGAAACTTTTCTTGGTTGTTCTCACCCAATCACAAAGCAAGTGATTTTTCAAACAACAGAATTCCTCTGCGGAACAGGTATATTAATTAAAGGGGTTTTCAGGGCAAACGCTGCATGCGCTGCGGCACGCTCTAAAACCCATTATTTCCTATGGTTTCCTACGGCGCAAGTTTTGTGCTGCACCGAGCAAAGCGCAAGCGCAGCGAAGACCGGTGACAAGGTTGAACTGTGTTGAAATTTGACTGCTGTGCGCTATGACGCATTGTCAATACAATACAAACAAGGCACCAAACTGGGCACCAAAATCAAAATGGAAGAGAAACATATATTGTTTGCGTCTGAGTTCCCAGAGCTATATGACACAAGCTTACCATCTTTTAGCATGCAAAATATACATCGTCATGACTGACCAGAAGCCGGGGCAACAACGAAATGACAGGAGCGAGTTTTGAAAACCACGCCTATTCTGTGTAGAACCTCGCAGCGAGCGCAGTATATTGAGCGCAAACCGTTGTTGTTTGGAGGGTTGCGGAAACCTCGCAGCGAGCGCCGTGTATGCCGTGTTTGGTCTGAAAACCCCTTAACATAGATCTTTCTAGAAGTCACACAGACAGATCCTCGCTTTGGTACAAATCAGAATTCAGATCAAATAACCAATTATGGTTTCGTTCTTTTTGTAAATACGGCCATAGTTCATGTATGACATTTAAATTAAGATGTAAAATAAAGTGGCAACAAAAACCTGACCTAGAGCACACAATTTCCTATCCATTTATTTACAGTTAATAACATATCCTATGCCTTTGCTGCATCGGCCAAGCTTTGTTCTTTTGTAAATACATTTTTTTTTCCTGAAAAATATGCACATAGTTTAAAAGGTAGCTGCAACTTTAAATGATTTTGTGTGTATATTAATAGCCTGTGATTTTCCAGTACAATGGTAAATAATATAAACATAAATAGAATAATAATAAATGAAATACTTTGAGCTGCGTTAAAATACAGTAGCCTATATGAGTATTGGGTACAAAGTAGGAGAAAAACGAACACAATGTGGTAGCACTTGGCTGAACGGGAACGAGACATGATGACGTTGTCGATATGACGCCATCTTGCGACAGCTAGCGACTTTCTGGGTACAGTTCAGCTACTTCTTGTAGGAATTAGTTGGCAACACTGCTTTGAGTATGTTATTGCTTCATTGAACCTGTAAGATGATGTCTGAGATGATAATGCGATTGCGATCATTTGTTAAAATGACTTATTTTTCCTCTTACTCCACATCCTGTTCATGAGGGGCATGAGTGAAAGTCCGCAGGGCAGGACTGTCAGAAATGGTAATGTTAACCTTTCGCTGATGCAGACATGCAGTGGCTTCGTCTGCCGGCCGTCCCACCCAGAACCCCCTGTCCTCTTGCGGCAGCCGTGGCGGACTGCGCAGCACGTGTTTCAGGATGCAGGACTCTGCCCACTGTACCTTATCACACACTCCTGTAAACCGACATCAAGTGAATTAATGAATGAATGTTACATTTATATCGTGCTTTTTAATAAACTTAAAATCGAAAGCAAAAAGGGCAGTTTCGAGAATGGTCAAATATACATCATGGAAACAAGAGCTAGACTGCTTTCCATTTTGTGAGCAGACTTCTAAGTAAAGGAAGCTGGTCACATATTTTAATTAAGCTCATCAATCCTACGGTTCATAATTAGCAAGGGGAGGGGGGATTCGGTTGGCTATGTGTGGATCGGAAATGAAGATGGAAATTTGCTGAAAGCAAGCCGAGTCACTGTGAATTACCAAAGAAAACAAAATATTATCGTCCTTGATGCTCCAATACTACTAAACAAACTATTAAACAGTGTTAAATCTCATTTTAGATAATTCCACATTTGTCATTGTAATGGTCTCTTAAAGAGCTGCATGCAGTGAAGTAAACATTCAGCTGTGAGGCCACAATGCCACTCTCAGAGTCAGAGCACTGCTCCTTGTGGTTCATTTTTTAAATGTTTAAAAAACTGTTTTTAATAACAAAAATAACAAAATTGTATTTTAAGCATCCATATTCCAACTACAGGGTTTCCAGAAGCTCAGGGTAGGGGTACACCCTGGGCAGGATGCCAGGCCATGGCAGGGCACACACATTATGGGCAATTTTGAGATGCCAGTATGCCAAATCACAAGCAATTGAAAATTTGCGCAAAATCAAAGCATATAGTGCAGGAATGGGAGTTGGACCTCCATCCCTGGAGGTGTGAGACTTTAGAAGTTAATCAGAAAATATTAATGCATTAAATTCCTAGTGCTGAATACCTGGTTATCTTCAAATACTTCTGATAATCCTTTATCTGATAATCCCCTAAAAATGGTTTTATTTCCTGCCATACAGAAATTGGAATTCATAGTCATTATAAAATTTCTACGATCTGTTAGAATCCAATGTCTGCAAAAAAAAACAAATTAACACCAGCATTTTCCTACATCTATAATCTTGTCATTTGTATTTATTCACAACATTTATATTTCCCCATGTTCTTTGCTTAAAAAAAATGAAATAAAAATATTTTACCACATTTAACTTCATCAGAGTTAACAACAGATAGATGCTAAGCATACACCTCACTATATTTTATTTATTTTTACTTGATAAACATAGCTGGCACTCAAGCCTCCATCTTCTCAGGGCATTTGATGAGGAATGATGTGCCCTTAGAAGACCTTCGCTAGCTACAACCTCGGTGAGCTGTGGTCCCCCAAACACGGCTGAAACAGACCCCCCACACGGGCAGGCATCTGCTCCAGCTTGTACTACAAAACGCTGGTACTGTACTTGCCCGTGATAACATGGCACTCTGAGGAGACCTGAGAGGGATGTCACATCTCGTCAGCATTAATAAGCGATGAGCAGTTACATGTAGTGCCTTGGGCGGGTCAGACGTTGAGGGCCTTTGTTTTATAACAGCCATGGTGCAAATTCAGTATTTATTTATTTTTTGACGGACACCCACTTTTCAGTTTTTCGGTCATAGTTCTGAAGCGCAAAAAATATTTGATTCTGTTTATTTGTTTGGTTTTGGCTCCTATAAAATTCCTTAAGGTGAAATGAATGTGGTCAATATATTAACAGGAATATGGAATGAAACAGTTTTGTTTTTACACATCATGATTATGATATTATGATTATCCCAAGTTGGGTGCAGCCACGTAGTGCCCCCGAGGAAGCTCCTTTGAAAACATCAGAGAGGTTGACGTTCCTCTGTAGAGTAAGGCTGGATCTGATGTCTCGAAATACACATTGGCAACACAATTCATACCATTGTTGTTTATATATAATGAAGTTTTTAGAAGAGGATACACAACATTTTCCCCTACTTTCTGCTTCTTTATCCTGTGATAGCCCCTTGAGAAGAGAAGAGAAGAGTAGAGAAGAGAAGAGAACAAGCAACAAAAACCCAGATCTAGAACCAGAAACTGAATAACCATAAAACACCCATCCTCCAACCAGATGTCCTGGCCAGGATCGCGGGGAAGCCTGCACCCTATTTCAGGCAGCACTGGGCAGAAGGCTGGGGTACACCCTGGAAGGCATGCCACTACCAAACAAAATCTATAAATAACTTCATCACGCTGATATGGTGGTCATGCCACCAGGAGCCATGCCCCAGGATAGCCAAGCTAATCAAACAAAAAAGGACATCAAAGCTAAACAATTAGATGTTCTACAACAAACAACCGTGCCTTCCTTGTTGGATATCCTGATACAAAATAAGCATAACAATGGCCCAGTAGGAATGCCACTAGGCTTGTAAATGTTAGGAAAAACCAAGGCTAGATAATTTCGCAAGCATCCGTCTGTTCCCTCCAGCTTAGCATCATTTTTTGCATAATAAGGTGCAGTTGGTGGAATGGTCTCACTTGCACTTGAGAGTGTAAACTCCATGTTGAAAAAGACAAAATACATCTTAAAATATCTCTAAGTATAATTTATTGATTACCCTATGTAACACAAATTTTGTCCCTGGACAATACATGTTATTTCTTAATTGCTTATGTTGTAAAAGTATAGAAAATGGCCATTATTCCCTTTAAACTTT
>JAAGVU020000123.1:6683190-6719942 GCA_011763525.2 Mormyrus iriodes | reverse complement strand
TAAAATTGGAGAGGACTGAGCTATCTAGGTTGGGTTTTTTGATTTGAGGTTGCACTACAGCATATTTAAATTGACTTTGTACCCTAAATTATAAAAGTCATTCCCAGCATGCCCCCACACTGAGTGACCACTGCAACAATGGCCGGTGCCTTGAAGCCAGTGTGCAGCATAGCTTTAAAATATGGTGGAGCTTGTGATATGTTGCTGAGCTTGTATTTTTCCAGGCAATTCGTTTCTTCCCGTTTCAAGGAGCTACAGGTTATTGGGTGGCCACGAGGTCTGTCAAAAGGGAGTGACGGTTGTCGCCGTGTTATGAGGCGGTTGGCTGGAAACTCTTGCCATTCAGCGAAAACCAAACAGATTGGCCCGTATGACTCATTTTGTTCAGTAGGCCGAGAGCTATTTATTTCCATGTATACTGTGAATTGTGTGTATACACAGTATACATGCTGAAATCCATGGCTGAACACTGCTGACGTCATGGACCTTATTTTTACAGGGGTATTTTTTTTATTTTAGCTGGTTTTTAGACTTAAGGCTTATGATGGATATTGATCTTTGGACCCTTCCAGATATGCAAATGCCGAGATCAGTATACTTTATGTGGTGAGTGTTATGTTATTCATGTGAACAAACATGAAGTGCACAGTCCAACTAGCGGCCTAATTGAAATGCTAACTAATTTGATTAATATTTGTATTTAAGTGACTTTATGTTCGGACAATGTTTTTTAAGGGTTGAAAACTTGTGTATTACTATAATTAAGTCATTTTTGGGCAGGATTTTTTTATGTGAGTATGTTTTTGACTGAAATTTTGAAATGTTTTAATTGATATGTAGAAATTCCTAGAAACATATTTGTGAATTACCATTATGAGTGCTGTTTAATGGCAAAAAAGAAGTCAATTAAATTCATTTTGAAATAAGAGAACAACATAACAGTTTGGGAAAGGCAGAGGGTTCTGAATATTTTCTGAAAGCACTGTTGGCCAGCATACATGTTAACACTATTCTTAAAGTATAAATCGAAAACAATATACAATTTTTTAAACCATAAAAAGAGTACTTATGTCCGACAACTTATTTACATATGATGAAATAGCGTGTCTAGCTAATATGCAAACACTTTTTATTGAAATTCATAATTCAACTTAAAGAAAACAATTTCCCTTGTGCTGTGAGTACGTATTATATTTTTCATAGAACAGATGAAGGACAGCGTTTTCTTCATGTTAGCCTCAGTAGACACATCTGTAGTGAGAGCAAAGCCCAGATAAGCAGACGGTAATAATCCAGACCATATATTTTTAATTGCGTTTGTGAAGAAAAACTATCAGTGGTGCACAGATGCTAACAGTCAGCTGCTTGAGATCCCAGCCGTTAAAAAACCCAACAATCTGCTAAATTAAATCATGCAAAAGCATTATCTGCATTATCAGACATCAGACATACAAGACGGTCCGGACACCAGCACAATGGTTTGTTAAAATGGCCCATAAATAACACTGTACTTAATAACATTCTTTTAAAACCATCAGTCCCATTGATGATGGCATATTTTCAACAGCTGCTCATGGAGATAGCCTTTTGGAGTCAGGAGGTGAGAGGTCAACTCAAGTGTGACCACAGTTCATTTTATGTGGTATGTTTAAGGCCCCAGAATAAAAAAAAATGTTTTTAATTATACTGTTACCCTGTATGCACTTGTGGCTATGGAAGATAGATGGATGAAAGTTTTAAATAATTGAATTTTCAGTTGCCATGGTGACTCTTTAGGTAACAGGGTAGCCTCACACCTCCAAGGGTGTATGTTTAATCTCGCCCCTGGCTCTGTTTTTGAAATTTAAAGTTTGTACATTGTTCCTCTGTTTGTGTTTTTTTTTAATGGGTGCGCCAGTTCCCATCCACAATCCAAAGAGGGTGCGTATACCATGCATCCCAGGCTACAGACCTACTGGATGTGTATACTGGACACATACCCATGCAAATGGAAGGATGGATTATGTTCAGTATATTAGGTAAAATTAACAAGGTTTAGAGACTTACTAGTGAAATAGTGATACTTTCATGTTTTGTCAGCATGGTGACAAATGGCAGCATGCCGCCACCACCATCTCTGTCCTTGGCAATTAAGACGAGACACACGAGACCTTTCAGCGAATCGTCTTCCCTGTGCTTTGATTGCACTTAAATGTTCCTTTTCGAATTCTGTCTGGGAATGATCTCTGAAGAATAAAACGTAATTAAACCTCTGCACCCTCATCTGGTGCACATGATGCGCAATCATCGAAACGGGCAAATTAGCTTTCTGTACAGCCTCCCCATCATTCCCGATTGTCCTTGGACTCTGATCTAGCCTGGTGAACCACCTTTAGGGGCAGCAGGTGGGTTAGCGATGACAGGAAGTGAACCTCTGACAGGAAAGTCACAGATCCTGTTTGGAAATACCTCTTGTGGTCTGGAAAAGGGGACTTAACCTGAACCTAAACCTAAATCTGCATACCTGAACAAAAATGACAACTGCTTAAAATACTGTGTGCAAAGGTGCCTAACATCTACACTATACCTGTTCTGTCACTGGAATGAAAGTTTTACAAAAGCATAGTGATTTAGACTGTCAGTACTGGCCTCATTCCTGCTTAATTCTGACAGTCCAATGTAACCTAAACCTTGTAAAAGTACTTTCATTAAAGGCTTGTTGGTGATGAATGTGAGTACTGCCCATCAGGATTTGTTTGGTAATCACTGGGGGAACTGACCTTCCGGCTGACAGCTCTCTGAGCTGCCTGCATACCTGGAGCATCCGCAGCCACAGCATGAAACCAAGAGACGTTTCTAGTGCACCGTCCATGAGTGTCTGTCCTTCAGAGCTGCAGTGCTGGCAATGAGGTCCCGCCTGCCTGCAGTGCCCTGGCCCATTATTTGAGGGCGTTAGTGAGGTTGGCATATGTAAATGCAATAGCTTTTGTCAAGCAAACCGCTTAACCTAAAATATTATCAGCATAATTAACTTGACTATAAATATGTTAAAATGTGTCATATTTTGTGTGGCATTCAGTAGTGCAGAGGAAATAAGTTCAAATTTTATTTAATATTTTCAGAATTTTAGCAAAAACCTAATTATTAAACCCCCTGAAGAAATACTGTCCTACTGCTGAGGATTGTTCAGGCATCAGCCTGGTCATTTTTTCACAGCAAGGCTATGATCTCCATAATCACGTAATCCAAGGAAATCCAGCCTTTATGTTGTAGAAAACACGTCTGCCCAGTAGCCATGAGGAATAATTTCTCTGGAAATTAAAAGACAAATATTAAACATTGACTGCAGGCTATAGACGGTGGGGATAAATGTGGTTTAAAAGCTCTTTTGTGGATAATAGCCATTTAAGCAGTTATTTTAAGCTAGCACAACATGAGTATTTTTTGTAGATCTGTGATAGACATGTATATATTTGTAAACATATATTTTTTTTTTCCGGCACAGTGCATAAGTGGGAAAGTTAGTAACATTTAGGACTTTGTGGCACTGTCGACACTGCCTCGCTTCTCACTGCTGCCGTGTTTGACACTTTGTTGGTGTTCCTCTTTGACTTCTGGTCCAGATTGCAGTAAACACCTGTCTTTGCCCTGGGGCAGGTCTTCCATGACCCCATTACAATAATTTTACAGCGGCTCGCCAGTTACCAAGGTCTCTGAACACTGTTATCAAGCTAATCTTTGTGTAAAACAAAGAAGAAGAGGAAAAAATGGTCCAGCAGCCACAACAACACTAATGCTGGTGGAGGGGTGGGGGCACAGTGGCTCAATGGGTAGCTCTGTTTCCACAAACCCCCAGAATTTGAGTAGATTAGAACCCCCCCCCCCCCACTGTATAGTTCAAACACTCTATTACTTTCACCACACAGTCCAAACACATGCAGTTAGGCTAACTGGAGCTGTAACTGTGCTCCCTAAGCTTCATGGGATTGGCTTCAGGAGCCCCCAAGGACCATGTATTCAATGATCAATGAACATATGTTAATAGTAATGTTTTATTTTGGCCTATTAATAATACTGCCTAATCATTGTCCATCATACTTTTGAAACAGTTAGGACCCTTCTGCTTGAGACTTTAACATGCTTTTGTGATGTTTACCCTACATTCTGATGGAGTTTTGTTTCCTGTAGCTGGAGCTTGAGTCGCACAGACATGGCTGAGATACAGGCAGGCTGCGTCGGGCCCTGGGGCTCCCAGAGGAAGCCTTTGATGAGCCATTTTCTGTTGATTTCTGAAACTCTGCCGAGAGGGAGACCTACTGTGAACAATTTCTCTGTCGTGTCAGTAAACAGAGCTGTGTGGCAAAGGGGGGTTTTTACAGGATGCTTTATTTTATTTTTTATTGTATTTTTCATTCATCGTTGTTTGTGAGCAAATACGCAGACAAAATTTATGGGGAACAAAAAATCAACACAAAAAGCATCTTTCTGACATACTCTCAGAAAATAAACAGTGTCAGGTGACCTTGCAGTTAAATTAGTTACCCAGTATGCAGGAAACACACAAGTAAGGATCTCATTGTACTCAGTACAAATGACAATAAACATTTTGAATTCTTTGGATTCTTAAAACAAACAGTGTTTTAATAAAAGGGAAATTTCACACATAAAAAATGACCAAAAACTAAGAAAAATTAAAATAAAAAGCATTAAATATCTTTGGATTTCACTGATGTGTGTAGAGTATAAGCACTAATAATGTAAATACAGGAAATAAAATTTAAAAAGCAAAATGTCTCTTATAACCAACACAATTTGGTGTATGTGAACCGAAACTGGGGGCTCTCAGAGTCTCATTTCAGTGTCTGGCCAGATTCTCTTGACGATTCAATTCTTCTTTATACTCTCACGTCAGGAAACAGTCAGTCAATCAGAGTGAGAGGCAGTGCCATCACCCAGTGAGCCTATGAATATTTCCCATATAGAAACAAATTAATGGTCTGACAGCCAACTCTCCTGCCCAATCACATCTAAAAAAAGGTATAGAATAACCAGTCCCACAGCCAATATAAAACTTAACCAGTGACCTACAAGCTGACAAACAAGATATTATCTAAACTGTCCTTAGTGTGCAACCATGGCAGGGAACTTTGTGTGTTGATGAGCGTCCTGTGAAAGATACATACACATGGGTGTGCATGTCTTATAGGATGACGATTACTACAACCTCATTTGAATAAAATGTTATGTAAAGGGAGGGATGAATTATAAGATTTTTTAATTCTGCATTTCTAAGGGGAGCTTCTCAAGAACTTAAGGGATTCCTCATTTACAACATTTATACGCTAATGCTTATTCCCTACCAATCCAAGGAATGTAGTGATTGCAACATGTTAACTCATGTTAGCAACATGCGTGGTCATGAATGTGTTCATCTGATGATTCATCTTCTTAAACAAGGAGACCAAAATCTACAGCTTAGGTATTGTGTAGTCATTCTCCTAACTTACATGATAATGACTTTACATCACCAACATCACCATGAGCACCACAATGTTTGCTAGATAGATAGATAGATACTGCATTGAAAGATAGAAATGCAAAGAACATCATGCATGGAATTTCATAGAAAATAAACTGATAACTAAATTTGCTACTGTCAGAAACAACAGCATTGTTTATCTAAGCCATACTTGTCCCACACTCATCAACTTGTACAATTTCTAGAAGTACTGGATTGATCTCTGGAAATGTGAAAGTTAATGAATGTGTGTTTACCTGACTGCTGTGAGTTCTTGTCATTATATGTAGCTCTGAAATTAGACAGCCGTGGAAAAAAGTAATAGTCCACAGCACAATATTTTGTTTCACTCATTTCTCAATTTATGGGTGTGTGTCTGTGAATCTTATTTATTTATTTATCTATCTATTTATTTATTTATTTATTTAGCAAACTGCCACCTGGGTCTCCTCTGTTCCTCATTAATGAAGGGCTTCTTCCATATTTTTGGGACTTCAGTCCTGCTTCTAGGAGCCTGATATGAACTGTCCTAGCAGTGCACTTCACGCCTGCACTTAATGTTTCCCATTCCTTTTGAAGGTCACTTGATGTTATCCTATGATTCATGAGAGACTGTCGGAAAAGTTAACGGACATTAGAATATCGCTACTGCCTTCTACCTGGCTGGTTTCTGGTCGTTCCCAGTGTCTCCTGCTTCACCTTGTTCTTGTGTACTACTGTCATAGAAATTTTGATCCTGGAAGTAACCTGCTGCTCAGCCTAGCCTTCTGCCAGCAGAACCAGGATTAAGCCAGGATTTAAAAATGCAGATCTGTTTAAAAATATAGAGCGGTCTCTTAATTTTTTTCTGCAGCTGTATCTATTCATTTACTGCAAATTCCACTTTGTAGAATCTTTCCCCACCAACTAGGTGATTATTTGTATTCATTTGGGTATGTTGTCCCTGTTTGAAAATGCCATTTGTATTATTTATATTTAAATATTTATAATCTATTTATTTCTCTTTTTCACTATAACCAAATTTTCTGTGACATAAAAGTAAGAATGTTAACAGATACACTAATGGTAGACTATATACAAAGGTATTCAAACTTTTGGGCGTGCAACATCTAAAACATAAAATATCACTACATATATCTGGAATACTGTTTTGTGTGTGTGTGGGGGGGTGGTGGTGGATTAGGATAAATATATCAGTCCTAGGGTGCCGTATCAAAAAAAGTTTTTTTTTTCATGTGGACGATGTACATATAACTGACTTAAACTCTCCCCACATCTCCAAAAAAGAGACACAATTAAATTCTTCCGCAATAAATTTCGCTGAGCTCCCCACAACCTATTTTGCCTACCAGTTACTGCAATGCTATGGATAGAATTAGTTAGGCAGGAAGGCTAGTGGTCAAAAATCAATGTAAACTTTATTAAAGAATATTGAGAGAATCATCTCGCTCAACAAAGTTTTAAAATTACTAACCTGTACAAAGATCGATGAAAAAACTGGCTTTACAAAATGGTGGCTGCAAGCTTTGTTTTCACTCCCGGCTGCCCTCTGCTGGCAGTTCTAATTTTGCTGCTCTCTGTCGCTGCGATTACAATTTTTGATCTGATCAAGTGTACATTTTTAGGCATAGATTTTCATACATTTAATGTTTTTGTGATGTGATAAAAAGGCCCATCAAAGATCAAATAGGGTAAGTAGAGTACATAATTATAAATAGATTGATTCTATTCACAAGAATAAGCCATCGATCATCTCATCCTTCTCTTTGGTGTCACTAAATGCAATTGCTTCAATTTTGGTTCGATTTATCTCAAAATGTAAAAAATTCCAAATCTTCACCCATAAAATAGGCCTGCAAAGCTTGGAAAAGATCGGCCAAATAATTTTTGAGTTATCATGCTGACAAGATCAACTTTCTACAATTTTTTGTTATCACTATGTAGCGCTGCTTCAGTTTTGAGATCTGTCTCACCATTTGAGCACTTGCAGTTTGCCATTCCTACAATATGCCTGAATAGTTTGAAAAATATCCGTATAATACTTTTAGAGTTACTGTGTTCATAAGATCAAGTGTCTTTTACAGCTGCCGTTCCCATCCTTTGCTGCCGCACAGCGCTGCTGCTTCATTTTGGGGGCAATTTGTCTGAAAATGAAACCAGGTGTTGATCGCTATCCATATCATGTTTTTGTGAAGCAGTAATAAGAATCTTCAAATACTTTCTGACTTATCACATTCACAGGATCAAATGTCATCTGCTTTCACCCTTCCCTTGCTGCGACTAATGTTTAGATAACAGGTGAATGAATGAATGAATGATGTTTTTGTACACCTCAGTCCATTTTACTCCACTCATTAGTCTTTGCAGAGTGAGTCAAACACACCCAGACTGCTCGTCAGTGGCATGAGGTGAAGAGCTTTGCCGCTTTGACTTAGATGACACATTGATGACACATTTAGCATGTGTAATAAACTCTGCCTGTGTGAAACTTCCTATGTGTCTTATAACAGGAGTATAAGAAACTTGCAGATTGCATGCCTATTGATGGTGTCTGGACGAATGAATTGCCTGCTCAATTTGTTTCTTTCTTTTTGCAGTTTTGTCCAATTTGATGTCTCGGAATGCAAATGGTGGAGTACATTTACATTCCCAGCAATGGCACAAAAGGCCCTCTTGGCTTCTAGTCAAAGCTTTCACAGATGTTGGAGGAAACAATTGTTTCGGGGACCTGGGAACAGGCCCAGTCAAAATGCACACTCTGCCCATTTCCAACAGCACCAGAACAAAACAGAACCAGAGCACAGGGCTATAAATAAATTCAAGCATGAGAATATAAATAAATCCTGAGCAGACCTGACATTAGCAAAACTGAAACCTGAATTAGGAAGCACTGACACTGAAACTGCATATTGCTCTTCTTCCTGGAAATATTTTATATGCAGTAATTAATGAGAAATCCAACAGCTATTTCCAGTGTTGTTTTAGTACCAATAATACTTATTAGCAAATTGAACCTGAATCATCAATGTTAAACATATTTTGATGTTTTTATCAGAAAAAACATATGGCTCTGATATTCTGAAATGCTTATGCTTCGTAATCATGTTGTAGTCATCACTGTGAAACATGCACCAGTCATATTCACATAAAAAGTAAATAAATGAAAAAGCTTTTTTTTCTAAAGGAATGTAACCTCTTACTGGATTGTGAGTTGAGCATACTGCATTTGACTCGCTCCTCACTGAATAAGATTTTCATTACATTGCAGAAGAGTATCATGATCTGAAAAACCATCCAAACCATGAAAGGGATTCCTGCAAATGTCAAGGCTGGTTCTGTAGCTTACTGTGGCATTAGAGGTATTTAAAGATGTGCCTTCTTCAGTCTGTTAAAGGCTTCTTCCTCTAATTCCGTTTCACCATTCCTGACAGGGGGAATTGCTATATCAACAAAGCCAGGAATAATATGAGTAGAATATATTGCTAAACTCCAGAAAGTGCACGACTGCATACAAATGAGAGGCACATGCTAATTCTGCGTGTAACCACAATTTGCAATACAGCCTGATTCATCAACTATAATTTATCAATGCAGGAACCTGGTCATTGAGATGTTTCTGGAACCTTTGCTGAAACTCTTTACTCCAAGACATGTAAGATGCCTTAGGGGCTTCAACCATTTTACATTTCATTAAAGAGTCCATCCATACATCCATCTGTCCACCCATCTATCTTCCACCCACGTATCCAGAGTAGGGTCATAGGTTAAACAATTCTCTTTAAATGCAAAAGTAATAGCATAATATTAGGGCATGTTAATTGTCATTAGCTTTCACAGAATCTAAATATCTATTATATAACTACATTTATCCATTTATATACCAACCAAAGCCCTACATTTCCTTCTATAGCCCACTTCCAAAGAATTCTTTATCTTATACAATTCCACGCACCCATCAGAGCAAAGCTAACATGCAGTTCACTTTTTTGCTAATGCACTTATTAAATACCTGAAGGCAGAAACCTCACTTACGCAACACACATGCATTATCACATTAGCTAAAACCCCCACTGCTAAAACAAATATCAAAACTGTGTTTTCTCACCTTATACCTCATCACGCTTTTACTTAAAACTGTTAATCATGCATCCCTCAAAACAACCACCCTCAAACCACTTATCCTGCTCGTGGTCACAGGGGGCTCTGGAACCTATATCCCAGGCAGCATCGGGAGGAAGGGCAGCGACTGGACACCAGTCCATTGCAGGGCACACATGCATATATTTAGGGATTCCAAGTTACCAGACTAACATGTCTTTGGACTGCAGGAGGAAACAGAGTAGAAAAAAACCTCTCAACACATGAAGAACATATAAACTTCATGCACACAAAGCGGGGGGTAGAATTTAGACCCACAACTCTGGAAGTGGGAGACAGCATTTAATATTTGTGGAATTCATATAAAAATGAATTTGAATGAACATTCTGTATGGACAAGGAAATTTGACTAAGAGAATTAAACTGAACCAAGTTGAATTGTGTGCTTCTTATTTGTATTGTTATCATCTAAAGATAAACTGTGCGGCGCATTTTGAAGCAAAGCCTTTCCCGCTTTCCTCCTACAGCCTAAATAGCACTTTAAGTAAAATTGCGGCTGAAGAGCCAGTTGTGTATAAATGTCTATTTCTGCTTGTATATAAATTTCCCGTGATGTACAGCCATTATCGGTGAGGTAATGTGTGAAAAACTAAACTCACTCTTGACAGGTAAATTATTTTAAGCATAAAATCATTTACAGAATCCTTTCATTCCAGATTTTATCTCTGCGTG
This sequence comes from Mormyrus iriodes, assembly GCA_011763525.2. NCBI lineage: Eukaryota > Metazoa > Chordata > Actinopteri > Osteoglossiformes > Mormyridae > Mormyrus > Mormyrus iriodes. The sequence goes on along the minus strand of JAAGVU020000123.1, from coordinate 6,709,615 downwards.
TATGGTCCTATTTATGGTCTATGACTTGTGGAATCATGAAAAAGTTTGCAATAAAATAGCATCCATCCACCTACCCATCCATCTTTAACCTGCTTATCCAGTACAGCATCACAGAGGGGCCTGGAGCCAACCCCATTCAGTACATAGCACACAAGCCAGGGGAGCACCCTGGATGAGATGCAAATATATTAACCATACATTTACAGTAAATGTGCTTTGGGATGCAGAGTATCTAGAGTATCATTGGAGAGGCCCACTGTTGGAAATACAGGAGAACGCTGCACATGATCTGCAAAAATCATTTCTGCGTCTTCACGGAGCCCAAATGGGAGCCACATATACTTAAAATATGAACTTGTATGAATAGGAATAACTGGAAGTTATGGGTTGTTCGTGCATTGGTCATCCAAGCATGGTGTGTGATAAGAAAAAAAGCAGTATTTGGTTGCATATTTTGGTATAATTTTTAAAATTAAGGCATCCATCTGTATTCTGTATCATGCTGCAGACGCTGAGGATTGTGAAAAACATTTAACAACATTTAAATAGAATTCATTTGTATGTTATAGGATGGATGAAAAAGTAATTTTTTGTTCTATTCCACAGAATCCAACATGTCCTGTTGTTGAGGTCTGACCTCAGAGCAATTTACAATGAAAATTAATTTATCACATATAAGTGACTTTTTTAGTGACCGCCGCTTCAGCAGCTGGGACGCAGGATGCCTTTGTCTCCCTCCTGTTACGAGAAATGTCAGCAGCAGCCTAATGCTGCTTTTAACAGCTCTCAGTGATTTTCCAAATTATGGGACAAGATCACACTGGGTTGATGGCAGCATGCGCCATCTCCTTCAGCAGGTTTTCCATTTTAGCCCATCGAGTCCTCCATGCGTCCATTCAGTGGCACGTGCCGGGTCCCCTGCTTCGGGCGCTGATATTCACTCCATGTCGCACAATTCACACTCTACAATAAGTATTCACCACCGTGACATCTCAACCCGAGAGGCTATTGCTGCCAAATGGTGTGCAGAAACAGTATAGATCTTCGGTGCTAGTCCTGTGGACATTTGTTATGAACGAGCACGTATTGATGTAATTATACAGATATTTAATGTGATCCATGAGCAGGAGAGATTCATTATCCCCTTTCATCTTCAGACAACGCCAAAGAGCAGTTTAGAAACTCAAATGAATCAAAACTGCAAACCTAACAATAGACTGAATGCTTCTCTTATCATGATGTTGAACTTAATTTTGAAATGGATTAAGCAATTAATATTCTTTTATTAATTATACTATGCATCCTTAACAGAGCAATTCTGTGAGCAGCTGGTTTCTTTAAAATATTCAAGGAAGAAACTCCATAAACACATGGCTGAAAATATGCCTGCTAACATGATGACAAGCTATCTCTGAGTCCCATCCGCACGTCTAATTGGATATTTAAATACCATCATGCTGAAAAAACATGATATTTAAATGGTGCGCATTATTATATGGAATATTATATACTTTGTGTGAACAACAGTTTTACGTTAAAACATACTCCACATTACGTGTAAATGTAAAATTTTATCTCATCGCAATCATTTATTTACATTTCACACGTTACATTTTCTTCTAGAATTGCATCTGTAAAAATCAGGCCAGAGCGAACGTTTGCAAAACATTTTTGGGACATTTAGTGGCTGCAATGTACAGAAACGATGAGCACGGTGTAAGTCAGCTGGAAAGCCATCCAGCCAGTTTCCATAGTGATGCGGGTGAATAGGGGATTATTGAAACGGTATGAAGAGAGGAGATTGCAGGCACCTGCTTTCCGAAAAGAAAAAAAAATGGTGCAGCCACTTGAAATAGTCTCTGGCATGCGGATCTAGCTGATTACAAACCTCAGCTTTAGCTAAAATTCAGCCTAAAATTAACACTTGATTGACATTCTAACATTTAATCCTCTGCAGTATTACTCATACAGGCTGCATTTTGCAGGTATCATGGCATCGACAAGCAAATGGTGTAAGAAGAAGGTTCATTATTGGTTATTTTCATTTATGGATATAATCGCTATGGAAAAACATTTCTTAATATATATAACAGTATAATTATTTTTATATATTTATGTATGGTATTGTTGTTATCCACCCATGCATCTTCTAACCACTTATCTTGGTCAAGATCATATTATTTTTATTATTATTATGGTTGTTGTTATTCTTAACTCATACTTGAATGAAACACCCTTGATTATTTTTTTACTGTTGTTCCTGTGTGTCTTCAGACCCCCGTATTTACAAAATCTTTGCACGAATGTATGGAACATGTTCCCCTGGCTTCGATTTACACACTTTGAAATCCTCTGCATGTCTAAGCATTTCATCAGTTCCTGTCTTGTGCAGCCCTGAGCCATTTCTCGTTTGGTCCAATCGGCCGCGGTTCCCATCCCTGAGGGTTTGACTTGAGAAAGTGGTCAAATTAGCCTGTAGCATGCCTAATTACCCAGACCAAATGTATATGAGTAGAAAACATCAAGCACCTGCTCAGGTAATCATAATGAGACAGTGATGAATGACGGGTCTGCAATGCAGAACGTAACCCAGATCACACACCCAAGAAGAGCGGAGTGGACACATTCCCTCTGGAAGAAATTAACTGTGCCGTCACTTTAATGGGTTCCTTATTGCATAATACAGAGCTATAGACATGCAGATTTAGGCAGCAAATGAACCTTTAACTTTCAGAATAAAACACTCTAAGATGTATAACTTCTGGGAAAGAGTTTTACTCCCGCAGAACTGACTTCCACTTTTAGGTATTTTTAGGTATTATTTAGATATTTTTTTCGTGGAAAGAAGGGTTAGCCAGTCCCTGGACCAATTGGGGGTTAAGAGCCTTGTCCAAGCACCCAGTGGTTAAATCACTCTGCCAGCCCTTCTGATCTCAGGCACAGAGTACGCAATAAGCTAGCTTGCTTGTACAAATACTTTATTAGCTTTTAATGTATAGCATAATAAAGTCATTACATAAATGTAGATCTTACAGTTTTTCAGAAGTGGGATTCTACCTTGTAATCGCCAGTTTAAATTAATATTCAAGATCCAATCTTAGTTATCCTGAGGGAGAAAAGTAACTAAATGAATATTATTTTATGACTGACTTAATTTAACTTTAAAGATGAAAAATTTTACCACTCTGTATGTTTAATTTTTAAAAGAAGATGAAGGCTAGATTTTTTCATGGATTTTTACATTACCGCTATTTGACTTTTTCTATCAATCAGATTAAATGCATAAAATAACAGTATTTGAGAATGGATAATAAACGGAGATATCAGCATAGTTAATATGCACTTTGTACGGTCGCTAAGTCACACAGTCTGTCACATACAGTAAGTCCATGTGTCAACCCAAAAAGAAAACTTCAGGTTACAGAAGTCTGCTTTGCTCATTTGGGTATTTAATATCTCTTTTAGCTACTGTTGGACTGAACAAATCTAAATGCTGAACCTGATAGGAAGCTTATTTCAAAGCCCTTCTAACATTTATGCAAATGGAGGTTATCTTTGATCTAAACTGTACCCCAGCTAGTTTGCCTGCTCTTGCCTACAGTTTTGGAATTAACAGTTAATATGAATGAATGAATATAGTCCTCATTGTTGACCTTGACCTTTCTCCTCTGCTTTTGCACAACACATCAGGTAATAAAACATGCACAGAATCGTTTGTATTCCTATTGACTTCAGTTGGTTCAGTATGAGTCCCTATCAAACCACAGTCAGCAGATGTTTCTCCCTGCTACCAGTTGGCAAACTGCAGGTCCTTGACCGTTCTGTAGCAGACACCCATGCAGCAGAAACATTTATGACTCCTATTCAGTTTATGCTCACTTTATAATTTTCAAGTAATATAGACACAAAAAAAACATCAACAATACATGTTTTACACAATATTTATGCTGCATTTACCATACAGGCAGCATTATTTGTCACACTTTAAATAAAGAAGAAGAAAACGTTTTATTTTTCATAACATACTGTGTTAAGTGTAGAATGATGTATATGATTTTTTTTGTTTTTCATTATAAACAGCTAACTAATCCATCTATTATAAATTACATGCAAATAAAATGCATCAAGAAGCCAACACACTATAAAACTTCCCACTGTAACATCTGAAAGTCTGTTAGTTAAATTAGAAGTGTGGTGTTTTTTACCAGTCAGCCTTCAAATCAGGACCTCAGCTATGGTGTTCTTGACCAATCAGTCTCAGCTACGCTCAGGTGAGGACCCTATGTAGTGATTTTGGCTTGAAAGTTTTCCTGGATAAACAGATAGTCTGTATAAACCCTTAGGAAGAGATTAATGCTGCCGGAATGAAAACTTGTGCAAGACATAAATTAATAGTACAAAATATAAAGCATTATTGGCCATCTAATTCAAATTAACCCCACAACCCATATCAGAGTACTCATTACGGTTGCTATAAAACTTAATGAACCCCCTTTTCAAAGGCTACTGCTGATCCCCCCCCACACAGCCAAGAAGCAAGATACAGAGTGAGAGCAGAGTGCCTGCCCTGTTGCCTAGCAACAAATCTACAGTTTATAGAACTATAGTATTTGCCTTCATGCCTAAGGCCTAACAGTGTTGTATTAAATGCAACACCCCAGCCAGGCGGCAGAGCCCGGTCAATGAAGGCAGGCGCTACCTATTTTTCACACGTTGTGACACAGTTTATTCGGATATTACACCTTTTCCTTCTGCGTGCTCTGCGTTTACAGATACGCCGTGCTTAGCGGACACGGACGTGACACCTCCAGCGTCCCGCAAAGCTGATGCTGTTCAGCTCTGAATATTCATCCGGTTAAAAATTTACCGCGGCTCGTCAAGGTTAAGTGCCTAGCCGGAATGGCACAAAAACAGCGCCCCTCCTGGGATTTGAACCCGACACCTCCTGGCGACGAGGCCACCTCCAGAAAAGCCTCCACCATCTGCTGCCCCACATAATGCATACCTCTCCATGAAAGCATGTGTGTGCGCAGAATACAGCATGGGCAGCTAAGACTGTGATTGGAGGGCTGAATATCCCATAAAGCCACTAACTCCAATTGACGGTGAAGATTTTTTATATATAAGTAAATATTTAGTTAGATAATTCGAGTTTCACAAACCACAATCATCGCTTATATGCATAGTACGTACATAAAATCTAATTAGCAAAGAGACTACTAAATAAATTATTAAGAGGAACTGGACCTATGGCCATATCCATCGCACAGCCATTCCAAAAACTGCACACAATATATGAATGTGTTGAAGTCAAGAGTGTGCTAATGAATAAAGAATATTCTAACGGAAATATTACCTTTTCTGTGAATGATCCAGATTAGCCAGTGCAGGTAAGGTCTGGAATAACAACCATGTCCATGATTCTTCTCCCAAATAGCGATTATTAGCTGTGTCAGCATTTCTTGTCAAAGAAAAGCTTCATATGGATCTACAACATCCAACACTTCATTTTAATTTCTCTCCCATGTGATGTGGCCCAAGCATATATCATCTCATAGCTTCAGTTACAAAAAAATACTGTTGTATCATCACGACAGACATACTGGCCATATTGTCCCAGGGGTCAATAAAAGTATTTTTGTGTTTTAAGCAATATATCTGTCTGATCATTCAGCTCACCTGGTCCCGCAGCACCTGTCTAGTTTATAATTTTAAATTGACCAGGAATCCTTAGAGCTATGAGAATATAAAGAACATTATAGCAGAATCCCCAACTACACGCTATAATCTACATGGGGTAACGAAACATGTGAGAAAACAGAATGGGTATGACATATTATACCAAAATGCAGTTAGTCTCATTTGGGAGATTATCCTACAACTGCAGACATAAATAAATTGAGTAATAAATGGACAATCATCAAGACAAAAAGATTTCAGCATATCTCAATACTCAGGCAGTATCTAATTAAATTTAAGTTAAAGTGAATTCAGTTCTTATTACCTCTGATATGCAATAACAAAAATGAACATGTGTTAATTTGTGGAAACTCACTATTCAACCCCAATCCAATGTTTCATAATCCAGTATTCATTCCAAATTAATTTACAGACTCAACATGAAGTCGACACACTATTAAAACGTCCCACCGTAACATCTGAAATTGGACATTTTCTCCAAGAACTTGTATTTCTGACTTATGCTGACAGGACATTCATTTTCCCATCCACCTTCTTATCCTTAAAGATGTGTAGCAATGTAGTTTTCATTTAGTGCTCCTTTAGTAGGTGGCCATACAAGCACATACACGTAAATATCAAGGCACCAAGGTCAACCTTAAAAATAATTTGCAAATACTAAACATTGCGATACCAGGGACCATCAAAGCATTCATAAACCTTACGTGGCATTCTGCACCCACAGCAATGTCGCCTTACTCTGTGTAAGTACATTCACTCACAATGTCGCATTACGAATGATCAAAATGGATCCGTTTTATCCTCGTTTGGCTTTTTACATCTGGGTATGAATGATCCCACATTACGGTTAAAAATTGAATATGTAGATTGTTTGTAATTACCATGTTAATGACTCACCGCAGTGTTAATCAGTTTATTCATGACTGAAAAAAAATCATAGGCGAGAGAGCGGGCGCATTTCGGTGGAAGTGGCAGCATCTGACAGATGCTTTTTTAGCATTACTAGTGTCCCACAGTAATATTTAAGTAGGCAGACCTACACTTGGGACCATGAACCATCTGTGGGGTTTCAAAACCAGATTAAACCCAGGAGGGAGCATATTTGGCTGTGGAAGAAGCAAACATCACCCCTTTCTTCTTTATTTATTTCAGTATTTATTGGCAGCCTCACCTAGCTTTGCAGTTGAGGCCTGTACCCTTTGTCAGGTGAGCGATGCCATGCGAATATTGAGCTTCTGGGGCTGTTTCACACCAGACTGGTAACATTTGGTTTTGCAGAAACATTTGAAGGTACAAAACAAATGTCTAAGTCTTTGCTTTTGTATCTTTTTTGGGGGACTTTTTCATTAATAATTAGAAGCGCAATGTGAATTTCTAGGAACTATTAAAAGCCAACCTTTGGGTAATATATACTATTTGGATGCACTGTTTCAGTAATATAAGGTATTTAAATGTAGGTATTTTACTTTGGCTTTCTCCCCCTGTTTTCCCCCTATTGAAGTGCTCCTGAGTAGCTTTGCTATCGCCCAGCAACAGGCACGCCAGTTTGTCTTGAGCCTTTTCACAGAGAGCGGAAACTGGGCATTGAGCACCTTCTGGAGAGCTGGCAGCGGCGTACCTGACTGCCCTGCAAATGAAGGGTGACCACATTCTGGGCCTTCAAGTAACACATAAATAGTTCAGAAACCAAAGCTCTGTTTTTTTTTTCCTTAGGAAGAAGAGAGAATTTGGCTTTCAGTAGCTCCAGCTTCCTTGCTGTGCAATATTCCCATACCGCTGTTTAGTGGGCTGCAATGAAATCATCCCACAGCAGAGTTAAGAGGTTCTGATGTACTGTACCACTGCATGCGCCATTGCAACTCGCTCTTGTCGCATTCGACCTCCCCGCATATGAAAATAGTACAGGTTTAGCGAGGCAGAAAGTAGGCAGAGGCAGTAGAAACTTTGGTTGAATAGGCATAAAACTAGATCTTGGTTATTTCGTCAGTCCCTGGCTATTTCAGTAGTGCTAACCTCCATCACAGAGAAGCTGTTCAGCTCAGATTTAGAACTCAAAGTACAGGCGACACCCTGCTACGTACGTGTTAAACTCAGGTGAAAAAACTAGGAAAGGCCATACAAAAAAACAAAAGATTTTTGTTCAGATTACAGTGATCTTTGGTTGTCTTGATCCAATCTCCAGTCTCTGTTTCCACTGCCACTGAATAACAAATGCAGTTCTGTTGCTGGTCTCTTGCTTAATGCACAATTAAGTGTGACAGTACAATAAAGACGGGCTTTAACTACACTCAAGCTTTCAGGTTTAACTTTTGCCAGCGTTTATCTAGAATTACTTTGTCACTCTTCCAGCAGCACATTAGCCAGAATCAGTTTGGTCGCCAGCAACTTGTAAATGCTAAAAAATGTTTTCCGTCCCGTGCTGTATCCACAGAGCTGGAAAATGTTGCACTGCTGGTCTTTGATCCATCAGAATGAATAATATATCATATCTGATTGCTAACTGGGATCTCCGCTCTGCAATATCTAGCTTATGCAATCGCGAGTTGCAGCACTCAGTTGACTAGTCATGTGCGCCACCGACAACTGCCAAGCCCTCACTGCAGGTCCACGGGCACGTCCAACACCCCGCGCCCCGAGGGAGAATAAAGCAGATGGGAGCTTAAATGCTAAATTTCATTTTGTATCATTTAGTAGGTTAGTTCACCCCTCATTGGTTTACCATCTGCTGTCATTCCATCCTCTTACTCCACATGCCTTCAGATGATCCCGGCTATGAAAACTTTTATCCATTAAGGTTTTTTCCCCTCTTCCCACGAGCCTGATTAGAATTTACTGATTGCACTTTGCATCGCGAATGAATCCTGCTGCCAGACTCACATCATGATTCATGACTGCCAGCTAGGAAGACGTTGCTGTCATTGGTAGAAGGGAGGTAGGAGAAATGTGTTTAGGAATTCAAAGCTAAGGAAACAAGAAAACATAAAGACCACATGTCAGGTGAACATTGTGCTGTTTTGCAAGAGAAATTAAGGAGATTGTGCACATGTATCATGCATTAGAATCCAGAAAACAGAGGATGGTTTAGACCTGACTGTTCCACGTGTTTCAGCATCAAGAAATCTACATGTGACGGACATTTTTTACACAGTGAAGCCCCAGGCTCGAGCTTAAGGTCGAAGTGCAGCGTTTTTTGGCATTCTCTGCATTCTCGCTGTTTGTACAGCTGTTCATTTTCGCCGTCACATCAAAACCCGCTGTATAGACCTTCCTTGTCTAATCCCCCAGTGAGAAGTCATTAATTTTTCTCAATATGGAAGTTCATTTCTAAAGTGTGTCCATTTAACTTCTTTCACAAGGACATTTTATTTCTGCAGACAGCAAGCTAAGAAGCTTATGGGCGCAGTTTTCAATTTATCTCACACCCTCAGACTTCACTTATTGACGGGCTTGCTTATCACATTTCACCAGAAACAAGAGCACGATTGGCATCGCCCCTGCATCTGCCAGTTTGCAATTGTTGATTTTTGTGCACCAAATTAGGCAAAGGTTTTCTCCAGAAACCCTATTCTCTGCGGTCCGTTGTTTCTTGATGCATTTTCAACAAAGGGTGAACTGTGGTGTGTGCGTGTGTGTGTGTGTGTGTGTGTGTGTGTGTGTTCATGTCTCTTTTTTTGGAGGGGGTGGAGGATGGGACATACGTAGCAGCACAGAATACTTCTTGAGCTAAAGGACATTATATAAACATATCCCTACGTAGTTTTAATTTCCTAAATATATAGATTTGGTTTTATTTATATTAAATTTTGCTGCTTTTACTAATGGTGAGTAATTGATTATAATATGCTGGACTCAATCAAGATATAGTGTAAAGCTTTTCATGCTGGCTTTATTAGAGATTGGGTCTATATTGTGTCCTGTTATAGAAGATGGCAGAGAAGCTGACCGGGTTAGCGGGAAAACTTGATGATATTTGGCCCAGGCAGCTTAGTGAAGTGTTCATTTGTATTACATAAAGTATCATCTGATTGTAAGTGGCCTCTATCAATCACCAGGAAAAAAACACAAACAAACAGGTGAAAAACTCAAGCCATATAAAAACCCCAAGACAGCAACATGCTCCGGTCTCAAACCCACAAGGATCTCAGTGGTGGAAATGTTGTACACGGGGAGGGTCGACTTTCAGATGACATTGACGCTATGTAGATGAGAGTGGGGATTTGTGCTGCATGTAGCGTCTCTGCTTGTTGATGTTAGGCGGCTGCATAAGGCGAAGCGGCTCCTTCCTCCCGTGTTTCCTCCCCATTCCTTCAGCACCACACACTTTGGACAGCACCGCCGAAGGAGGCATTTGCTCACCATTTCCCTCAGGATAGCGGATTTTCGCTGGAAAGAACTTTCTTTTATTAGCTCTGGTGAAACTAAAAGCGTGTAACTTCAATAGGGATCTACGAATGCTTCTGTCGCCAAAAATTTTGACAGACGCCAATTAATACTGTGAGTAGCCTACATTGTTTTCTTTTGAAGAAAAGATCGCACTTACAAAGCAACTGACAATGGTTTTATCAGAAACCGCTCCATTGACTACCTATACCACTTCGACTACTTTGAGATTTATTATTTAACCATCTACTGATCAAGCCCAAGTAGTAATAATTGTCTGTTTTAACTAGCAATGTGACGTGTACGAAATAAACGAGAACTAAAAATGAGATTACACCTAATGTTAAGCGAATATTTATCAAATCCAAGCCAGAAAGAACAGATGTGCGATTAGTAGATTAGAAATCAGTTCGTTAAATGTGGAAAAATGCATTTGCGTGGAGAGAAGAATACAGACTCCGCGTAAAGGCTTTGTGCGTCTGTTTTGTTTTCGAGACTTTGGCTGGTTTGAGTAAGAACGCGTCTAGACCGTTTTTATTCATCGGCGACATTTCGGGAAAAAATGTTTGGAAAGTTAACGATTAATTTGGAATTGCGTGTTTATTTTTAAAGCTTTAAATGATTTGTGATTTTGTTCATATTAATTACATTCAAACATAGACTACAACGCTTTCCGTGAGTAATTCTAATAAACTGTCTGCTGAACAATAAACCTATTTAAGTAGTTCTTCGTTTCAAAACTGTTCATAATCACGTTTCATTCTTAACCTACATTGCACAATAGCACTATTAATTGCCGAATTGCCCACTTAAGTTTGCTGCTTGGCAAAGCATATATAACACTAACACGTACCTGGATACGTTCGTGTGAAATTTAGTAAAATGAGTTTTGATCCAGTACCATAAATATATCATTAATCATGCATCATTATTAATTTTATCTCAATTTCAAAATCTTTTTCTTACGTATCTGTATAATAGTTGGTACTGTTTGTCAACATCTGTGCGCTTGGAGCGTATTTGCCAGGGAATGACAGATGCGCTTGTTTTCTGTTCTCAGGTTTGCTATCCTAAGTGTCAGCCGGACTAGCCCCGTCTTCCGTTTCACCCCCGGCGATTGGTCCCAGAACCGCGAAGCTGCTGTCTACGTGGACCGGTGCTGAACTCTCCCGTCCGCCCGTCAGGACCAGCGCAAAAGCCAGAGACATGGCGACAAATGGCACTAAAGCTTCGGATGGACATGTCCTCACAGAAGTGAACGAAGCGCCCACTACAAACGACAAACCCAAAACCTTAGTGGTTAAAGTTCAGAAGAAGAAGGATATCCCGGACAGAGAAACGTGGGTTGGGAAATTTGACTTTCTTCTGTCCTGTGTTGGGTACGCTATTGGACTGGGCAATGTCTGGAGATTCCCTTATCTGTGTGGGAAAAACGGTGGAGGTAAACGTCATTCGTTGGCATTTTGCATTTCTTAGAAGAAAAAGGAGTTTGAAAACTTCTAATGCGAACATTTAGCCTACATGATGGCCGAAAATGATTTTTTTCCCCATTAAATTCCGGTTTTCAGTTCGCAAATAACGCACACTTGCGCTTCGACACCTTTGCACTTCAGTCATATTTCTTATTTTTTTTGCAACTGGATTATTAGGGTACATGTTGTGTGTATGAGAATGTTGCATTTTTCCATACTTATCTCCATATTTCCGCTTTTTAATTCCTGTCTAGGGGCCTTCTTGATTCCCTATTTTTTGACCCTGATATTTGCCGGAGTCCCCCTGTTTCTTCTTGAATGCTCCCTTGGTCAGTACACGTCCATTGGCGGCCTTGGAGTCTGGAAACTTGCCCCCATGTTCAAAGGTATTGATCCTGTGATTTTGACGGAAAGGCACCTTATTCTGTTATGCGGCGTCACCGTGGATTATTCTGCAATCAAATGTATTAGTGTTCACATTGATACAAAAGCATTTATGTATTTTTCATTGGAATATTTTGTACAGACAAAATTTAGCAAACCGCGACCCTCACCAGGAGGAGTTGACTATTGGTCGACACTTTACATGTCGGCGCAGTTATTTCGCCAAATATCAATTGCGTCAATTTGCATTTTTCTAATGCTTTTTTAAATTTGCATACCTATAGGTGTTGGCCTGGCTGCTGCCGTGCTTTCTTTCTGGCTAAATATTTACTACATTGTTATTATTGCCTGGGCAATTTACTACCTGTATAACTCCTTTACCACAGTAAGTATCTTCAAAATAAGGGTACGTCAAAAAAAAATCACACCATTGCTTTCCAAACGAAAGAGAGGAAAATTCAGTGTAAAATACGGCATTTTCCAAAGCATGAAAATGAAAGAAGGAAAAAAAAATCCATTATCCTATCATTTTGTAGGATCTGCCATGGAAATCATGTAACAATCCTTGGAATACTGACAGATGTTACTCAAACTACAGCATTGTAAACACCACCAATCTTACCAGTGCCGTTGTGGAATTTTGGGAGTAAGCTATTATTTTTTTTCTCATTGACATCTGCATTAATAAGGCATTATACATTATGCATGTGTATATTTTGTTGCTTAATCTATATCCATGAGTGGGTGTGTAATTTGTTGTTACATTCATACTAGACGCAACGTTCACCAGCTGACTGAGGGGCTGGAGAAGCCCGGACAGATCCGACTGCCCCTCGCAATAACGTTGGCCATTGCGTGGGTTTTGGTCTACTTCTGTATCTGGAAGGGTGTTAGCTGGACCGGAAAGGTACGTGTTTTTTTTTTTTTAAAGCATCAGTCATCCATATCCCTTCGTAAATTATCCTTAAAAGGAGTACATGTGAATATTAATGACTCATTATGATGAAAAAAGATCTAAATATTCTCTGTGCTTGCAAACTGTAAAATGCATGTCTGCCATGTTTGGCAAAAAATGGTATATCCTCACGTTTAAAATGCATTTGTGAGTTAAAGTTGGCTTAAATAAATATATTTTATCTGCTAGATTTTCACAGCCTCTAAATTGTGTCCTAAACACTATTTCCATTGTCAGACCTCACATGAATAACTGACCCAGTAGTAATAGAGGCCACATTATAAATCAGTCAATTAATTGATTGCTCACTCATCTGTATTTGGAGAGGTCAGACCATTATTTCATTTTTTTCTGATTATATATATATATATATATATATGAAAGAGATTCCCACATAGATCAGGAAATCATATATATGTTCTGATTTCTGTACATTTTAATTACATACTTTTTTTTTCTTCGAAATGCACCTATAGTCTACAGAATTCAGGTGATACCAAGCAGTGTGTTTTTTTGCGGGTTGACTCACGGTACAGCCTCTGTTTGCTAGGTTGTATACTTCTCAGCCACCTACCCCTATTTCATGTTATTCATCCTGTTCATCCGTGGCATCACCCTACCTGGAGCTAAAGATGGCATCTTATTCTACGTCACACCCGAATTCAGCAAGCTCAAAGAGTCTGAGGTACTGCTCACTTCGACACCCAGCCCTGACGTGACATCCCCTGTGCTGTTTCCCATGATAAATGACCACCTCCTGTCACCAGGTGTGGCTGGATGCAGCGACACAGATCTTCTTCTCGTACGGTTTGGGCCTCGGGTCGCTCATTGCGCTTGGGAGCTACAATTCTTTCAATAACAATGTTTACAGGTACAGTCACCTCATCCCTGCACGTTAAACACTATGTCCACTTCTCTGGCTTTCAGATTAGCTACCAACCTGGGCCTCTTTAGTCACACATCTGGGGCTTTAGGAAGTTTTGGCTTGCACTCCCACTGTAGATGGATCCCATGGTTTTTCTAATGAACAAATATCCAAAAAATCAAGAAACAACATAAAATTTAACGGCTCCCTCCAAGCCTTCTCAAAATGCAACACAGACTTTTTATTGTGGAGATTTTAAAAAAGAAAGAAATGTCGAGGTGACCCTCGCAATATCTGTTTCCTCAGGGACTCCATAATCGTCTGCTGCATCAACTCGTTCACCAGCATGTTCGCTGGCTTCGTGATCTTCTCCATTGTTGGCTTCATGGCACACGTCACCAAGAGGCCCATAGCTGACGTGGCTGCGTCAGGTATCCGCCTTTCATTCAGGATTCCTGCAACCTACTACAGAATTCTGAACTCTGCTGCTTAGAATTCTATGGATAAACACCAAATATTACAATATGTTCTCTAAAGCCCCATTAAAATCTGCATTTGTGTGTTTTAAGGTCCAGGCCTGGCTTTCTTGGCCTACCCTGAAGCCGTGACTAGGCTGCCAATTTCACCACTCTGGGCAATTCTATTTTTCTCCATGTTACTTATGCTTGGAATTGACAGTCAGGTAAAAACAATTGCTAATTATATTTTGTGGAGAAGCCTATTATATCTTAGTCTACATTTGATTTATTGGTATCGTCATCAAAGAATATTTAGGTATAATGTGTGTATAATTAATAGAGCACTGTAAAAGAGGCCTAGCACTGGAACACAAAATGAGAGTGGGTAAGGAAATTCAAGCCACCCAAGATGTGAATAAATGTATGAGATGAAACAAGCATGAAATATTTTTTATGATGATCCTTGTAGCCAGTTTTAATGAGAAATGTATTATAGCAAGACACAGAAAATGATTCTGGTGTATATCAGCACACAGCATAAAATGAATACAGATTTTTGAATAGCAGAAAAATCTATGATCGACAGAAATGTTTGTAGATTTATTAAAATGTAAATACAGCCTTGGAGATGATTTTGGTATGACAGTTACAAACGCTTATCACTTTTTCTGGGGTTATGAAGGGCATTATGTACATACAGAATTCTTTTATGTAACGGTTGATATACTGTAAATAATTATTTTGAAAATGAGATCTCTCTTGCTGGAATGTGGTTTTCTCTGCCGTAACAACACAGTTCTGCACAGTAGAGGGCTTCATCACCGCTTTAGTGGACGAGTTCCCTAGAGTGCTGCGAGGAAGAAGAGAGCTCTTCATCGCAGCGGTCTGCTTCGTGTCGTATTTGATCGGCCTCTCCAACATCACGCAGGTGAACACCGGCAGCCATTTTGCACCGCGTTGTGCCATTCAGGCACATCACGACGCCTCCATTATTGTGCAAAATTGAAAAACAGATTCTCTGCTGATAGCCCCGTAAGGCGCACCACAGCACATGCTTTTCTGCATGGCTGAACATGTCTTTGAAGACTATTATCTCTGCTGGTGAACCGTTTACAGGCATAACTCAGTGCACCTCAGCGATTAACGCGATTAACTGCGTGACTATAACATCAACATAAACCACAAAGAAAATGACTGTGTAATTAAACTAGCATGCTTATCATTTAAGAAATTCATGATGCCGTTAATTTATCCCTTTCTTGATTTCTCATTTTAACAAACAGAACAATGAGCAGAAATGAAATAGATAAGATAAGGTGAGATAAGATAAGATAAGACAAGAGGATAAGACAAGATAGAGTAAGATGCGATGAGATGAGATAAAATAAGAAGATAAGGTGAGCCAAGATAAGATGAGATGAGATAAGATAAAAGATAAGATAAGATAAGATAAGATAAGAAGATGAGACAAGACAGGGTGAGATGCGATGAGATGAGATAAGATAAGAAGATAGGATGAGATAAGATATAATTTGTTGGACCTCTCGGTTTAGGGGGAATTATAATTTGTGCTCATCACTCAAGTACTTGCTCCAGTTGTATTCCAGTTGTTTGAGGTGATATTTAAGGTTTGAATTTTAAGTCGACTTTTTTGTTGTGACCAGGGTGGTCTCTACGTCTTCAAACTCTTCGATTACTACTCCGCCAGTGGAATGTGTCTCCTGTTCCTGGTCTTCTTTGAGTGCATCTCCATATCCTGGTTTTATGGTATGTTGTTTAATGCATTTGGAATTCAAATTGTTTATGAAGTAAACAAGGAAAACACAGATGTCAGCAACACTAAGAACGTACTTGAAACCAAAGCTGCATTAATACACTCCTGTGATGACACATTTGTTCTATTAGCCCAAGATAAAAACTGCAAAATAACCTGCAATTCCAGATAATAAAATCAACTTTGTAGATTGTATGTAAATCACAGTTCCATAACGCCAAAGGAAGATCACTAACCCAGTTGGATAAAAAGAAAATAGGATACATTAATCATCTTTCAAGCAGTTAAACCCATATAAGACTTTTACTGTAATGATCTTGAGCATGTTTTTGTCAGCTGCTTTCAGCAGGAAATGATGTCTTAGTAGGTCGCTAAGCGATTATACCCTATGAAGAGAACAGCAGGAGCTGTGTAATAACACACTGTTTTACTGCTGATACGGCCTTATACTGTCTATCATAAATAAAGCGGTTAGAGCTGTGAAGAAAGATTCCTTGCAAAGATGCTACCACTATAGCATAAATACATTACATACAAAGCTATTTATGATCCCTTATAATAAGCAGGAAACTTCTTAGATAAATGAGTTCATAACTGTATTTTAACTAAAATGAAATAATTACATGTAATATTAATTAATTCTGCATATAAACTCTTTTTTATTTGCCTGATTGAAAATATATGTTTATAATCAATGACTGTATCATTTGTTGAACCTTTGAAAAATACAGCTTTATGCAATAATGTGTATTTAAATGTTTATTAATGTAAATGTTTATTTTGGAAGTGAAGATTATTCTATTTGTGGAAGTATAGTGGTTTAATCAGATGAGCTAGCTTTCCCCTGAGTTTTCAACATATATGGTATCTCCAAACATTTTTAACCCCATTATTACTTTGACAAAACGCAACCCCTTTAAAAAAATACAAGAAATATATTTCCAGGAGTTCTACTTTATCTTTCTTAGCAGCAGTGGCATGAATATGGGATGTGTTTGAATGTTGCCTACTTAGTGTTGCGTGAAATGTGATCTCTCCGCATGAACTATAAGCTACACTTGGTTGGTTGTCAGTACACTGCGATTTGTATTACAGACAGTCATGTGATTCGTACGCTTCCTGTTCCTGTCAGGTGTCAATAAGTTCTATGATAACATCAAAGAGATGATTGGATACAAGCCGTGCCTGTGGTGGAAGCTCTGCTGGGTGGTCTTCACCCCTCTCATTGTGGCTGTGGGTATACATGTGCTGGCTTTACAAACGCTACTGCCCTTTGCAGTTACAGAATGACAATGTGCATGTGCGTGTTTGTTTGTGATATCATATCCTGTCTGTATTGTGTCGCCTCTGTTCTGATTTTCTGCCTGTCTTTTAGGGTGTGTTCCTCTTCAGCGCCATTCAGATGGTTCCCCTCACCATGAACAACTACGTGTTCCCAGCCTGGGGACAGGGTGTGGGTTGGTGCATGGCCTTGTCCTCCATGGTCCTCATACCCGGATATATGGGCTACATGTTCCTAACACTGAAAGGATCCTACAAAGAGGTAACTTCTGATTTATTACATGGCTTTGGCTGTATGGCATGGAAGACAAGAAGCCTAGCATTGACCAACGTCCAACGTTTTTGCATTTAAGTATCAAGCTGTGTTAAATACAGCGGTAGCTATAATACCTTAGCAACTGCAAGCATGCAAACATCTAAGGTGAAAAAACCATTTTTTGCAAGGAAATTATTTTCTATGTAAAACTTCATTGGGAGTCATTCTAATATAGATTAAATAATAATCAAATTATATTAATAAGAATAATAATAATCTGCAAAGACACAGCAGGCGGTGTCACCACACATACTACCATATGTTTCAGGTATTAATGTTACTAGTGGTCTGAAATTTATTAGCGAATAAAAATTGAGGGGTCAGCAGTTGAGCTAAGCTACTGTGTCTGTATGCTTACAGCGTCTTCGGATAATGATCCAGCCCACGGTGCTTGTGAAAACCCAGGAGAACGGGCCGGAACAGCAGCCGGAGAACCCCAATCCAACCAGCGAGGAAGCTTATATCTAACCCCCGGTTCAAAAAGCCAACTTTCATGCAGAAAATGTAATCATGGTTGAACATGATCAAGGACTTCCATGTCTAATATATAATCACCTACCTCCAGGGGCAAAATGTGACCAACCTGATTACAATGTAATGAAGTTTATTTTTCATATGTTTAAAAAAAAAACAGGCAAATACCCAGCAAAGTCCTAGTGATAGTTTGTATCTCATATGCAAAAGAAAAGTCTTTCTAAAATTAAATAACAACCACAAGATTATTGCAATTTTAATTTGATTTAAATCTGGAGTCCTAATGTGTGTCAACACTTCCACGCTAACTAAATATTTAAATGTAATTAAGCTATTAAAAATAATATAGTGAAAAATACTTTTAGAATAGATTGTTTGATTGTATTCTAAAGAAATACAGAACGATTATATTAATGTAATACAATTATTAAATGCAATGTGAAAATTGCATAGAGGAACTGAAGAATATTAAGCAATGATAATTACGGGAATGTGCAACAGGTGAGGCCAAATTATTATTCCAAGACAATAAGTTTTTTTATTATTACTATTTTTTCTAAGTCCTCGGGCATCTATTATTAAGATGAAGGCCAGTGTGAATTTGAGATTATAGGAATGGTTGGGGTGGTGAAGTACCTGTCACAAAATCAGATTAATATCAACACAGACTGTTACAATTTAATCTTTATTTTCTAAAGAAAAAAAATGACTTTGTATGCGACTTAAAGTTTTTTTAGAATTATTTTTAAGATGTTTTCTATGTAAAAGTTCATGTGAAGGACCAAAATCATACTGATGTGAACATGTCTAGCTATGCTGAATCGGGCACTACTCCATGTTACTGTGATACACAGGGTAGAAAGTCACCACCTGGGCAGTGGCGGTCCACCCGTTTTGTTCAGTTAATCTTTTCATTACCCACTATTGTGCCATTCCTCAGGAACAGAGGGAAACGTGACCAAAAGCTCTAAAATGAAATGAGAAAAAGAGAAATTACATTGCGCTCGCCTTCAGCTAATAATTTATTGGTTATTTGAAACAATGTTCTGTTTGTGTGAGTGGGCAGGTTTTGAGTAGCGTGGCTTAAGCTCCTTAGATAGACCAGCAAGCAGCGACCGGCAGATTTTACAGAAATTATATTTTGTTTTTAATTTTATAGAATAGTTTGGCAATAAATGTTAATACACATACACACACATATATATACACACATATACACACATATATAGACACACACAGACACATTTGCTCACACGCATTAATGTATAGAGGGCAACAATTGATTTACTTTTCCCAGTTTATTTAATTCACCAGTTAAAAGCACAAAGCTTTAATTCCACAAATTCTTGCCATTGTATTCAAATAAGGACAATGCTAGTTTGCTTCAATGGCAGCTACAAGTGACAGGGATCTGGATAAATTAGTAATTTTATTCTCTACAAAGATATATAACTAAAATGTGCAATGAATAAACGTTCTGTGAATTTTGTAAAAAATAAAAAAATACTATACAATGTTTTCTCTCTTAAACAATGTTATAAAATTGTACTGTGTAAAACATGTAACTGTGAACGTCAGTATGACTCTGAAGTTTTTGTCTTCATGTTGATAAATCTTATTATTTGCTGTTTTCTGCAATAATATGATCTCAGAAACTTAAGCACACATATCTTTCTGAAATGTAAAAAAGAAAAACTAATAACAATAGTAATAATGACAATAGAGACTATGTCTAGGTAAAGAATATTGTTTTGTATATTTCTAACTGTTTCATTGGCCTAATGTACAATACTATATGTAAAGATATAATACATGTCTTTAGATGGTGTCATATAAGAAAAGCATGAATGCTATATATGTTATCTGAAAACAAATAAAGAGATATAGATTATGTTGTTTGCTGTCTCATGGATCATATCTATATAAAACTTATAGATACCCTTTGAATTCATGGGATTTGTTTTCAGGTTATTTGGGCACATTAAGAATTAAGAAATAGGAAGCTATATTTTCTGTGCAGTGTGGACTCTTTTTCTTCATGTAATTCTAACTGGAAAATAGCATAACATGGTTACTTAACTTTAGCTTATAACAGAAACTGATTAAGTTCATTGAAATTACCTTACGACAGTGAAAGGAGGTAACAATGAACAATGGTGCCAGCTCCACTCACTGAAGGCAAGACAACAATGAGGGAGTTATAAAGAAGTTCTTGAATAAAAATTTATAAATAAATAATAGAAAAACAGACTTAAAAATGTGCTTTACTACAAGAACTTATATAACAATTTTATGAGCTCAAAAATTAGGTGAACTACCAATTGAAAATATCAGGAAGAATCAAACGAAATATCAATAAACATTGAAGGGAAAAAGAAACAATAAAATGATCAGTTTCAGGACTACATACCTCAGTGGGTCACATCTGGATAGCGGGATGCTTGAGGGAGAAATGCTGAATCTGAAGGCTCCTGGTACAAGATTACTCCACATGATGCTTCAAATGCCAACATGACGCCTCATCACCCAACAGGAGCCTTAAACCCCCATGCTGATGCAAGGTTGATGAATGATGGTCAGGGTGATTTGATGGTGTTAGGCTTGAGTTGGAAGGACATTTTCACTGAGAAGAAGCCATATCCTGAGCCCACCCCCCCCCCATAAAAAAGAGAAAAAAAATCCATATTCTACACCAGTACCACTGTGGAAATTTTGATTATTAGTGTCCCATTATTAGTGTTTGATTAATAGTGTACACTGTTCTTTGTAAAACCCAAGTTATATCATGTTTCTTGTTTTTATCCTTACCTTTAGTATCATTGTCTCTGCTTAACCCTGCCTAGCTTGTATCCATGTCCTGTATTCCTTGTAGCTCCTAGTCCCTGGAGTTTGAGGAATCGTTAATGACCAACACCTGTCCTTCCTGTACACATTGTTGCTTATGTATATAAATCCTTGCCTATTCTCAGTTCCCTTCTTGGTTATTGACTGTGTTGCACGTGTTACCTGAGGGTGTTTGCTGATAGTTACTCTGCGCTGAAAAGCTTGATCTTAATCTGTGTAACTACTCTGTGTTTCCTTGTGCTTAGTTCAAGTCTTCATTAGTTCTTGTGCTACAACAGATACCTTCATAATGCATTATAATGGTCAGTATAAGGTATTGTAATGCATATGAAGGTATTTATACTGCATTATAGACGATAGCTTCAAAGAGCATTCATAATGCATAATAAACATGGCTATAATGTGTCATGCCATTTTCTAAATAGTTATAGCTGTGTCTATAATACTTTATGAATGCAATATAATGCATTATGAAGGTTACTATAATGCGATGAGTGCTTTACGTAAAGTGCAACCGATAATTCTCAGTCCCATATTTCAATGTTCATCAGCTGGATAAATCCGAAATTCTATTCTGGATCAGTGCAGACCGGACCCAGTAAAGATAACCAGCAAGCCCCACGGGCTAAGCACTTGTGTGCCATGTGGCACGCAAACATCAAGAAGTCAGGTTTAGGCAATTTTTACAGCATCTGTGCGAGTGTAAGCAAGTAAGCTGATATTATAAATCCTGGGGGCATAAGCAGCTCTATCAGATTTGACCAGAACCATAGACACAGACCCGTCATTCTGGGCTGGGGTCAGTGATGTGTCCCTGTCCATCAGTCACCAAGAGCAGCAACTGCTGAACATGCAACAACTGACACAAGCCAGTTACACTCAGTTGTCTTTACGTTAAAAAATAATAAAATAGTTCAAATGCTGTGACACAAGATAATTGATATTGTCCTGGGTGCATTTAATTATTGTCTTTTCTTATTCCTAAATCCTTTGTGTTTTGTTTGCTTATTGGAAGATTCTCCTTGGAACTGAACCACAACATTGTGTACTTTTCTTCACAGATAAGGGATCGAGGTTCTTCAGCTGAGTTGAAGCATTTGGGCGACAGGGGCGGCATGGAATATTTTTGGGTAGGAAAACAGGAAGGGGAGAGCATCAGCTGTGCATAGCCAGGGCAAAGCATTGCTTACAAAGCAGGAAGTTATCTACAAACAGCTCATTTCAGGCAATCATCGCAAGGCGAGAGGAAACGCTGACACCAGCTCCAGCAGGGAAGAACACAATATAAAAAAAGGTACCTGTCTAAAGTCTTTGAAAATAAAATGGCAATTCACAGTAAATTATTCTACTTATTCTAAAATATATACATGGCATTGTTTTGATCCTAATGTACCCCCCTTATTCTTTAAACAATCAGTCGCGATGTGGCTGTCATGGATTTGGTGGCTCAGTTATAAGTGTCAGAAATGGGTCATGTTGAAATTTTCATGGGCGTGACGTGGAGACTCAGTGGGTGGCATCGGCACCTCGTGGCTCCTGGGCTGCGCATCCCGATCTGCAGGGCTTGTACGCTCTTCCTGAGTCCTGCGCAGAGTGCAGGAAGCTCTGTGGCACACTGTAAACCCAGTGCAGTTTATCACCACGTGTGCCTGAGGGTGCTGCCAGTGCACGCTGTGCCCTGTGCTTCCCAAGATTACTGTAATCTTAATTACAAAGCCCGGCCTGGGTTGAAAATGAATGAATGAGTAAAATCAAATAAACATGACTCTGTAGATTTTATTGCAGGGCAGCATCTGGGATAGCATTGCAGCCTCATACATCCAGGGCTGGGGGCTGGATTCCCACCCTTGACCTAACCCTAACCTAGTGTGACTTTTATGCACTATGTGCCTCAGCATTCGGCGACCCCGCTCTGTTACTTCACGTGGTCTGCCACTTCGTGGCTGAATTTCTGTTGCTCCTAAATGCTTCCACTTTTCAATAATACCACTTACAGTTGACCGTGGAATATCTAGCAGAGAAGAAATTTCACAAACTGACTTATTGCAAAGCTGGCATCCTATGACAGTACCATGCTTGAATTTACTGAGCTTTTCAGAACGACACATTCTTTCACAAATGTTCGTAAACCCGACTGCATAGCTAGGTGCTTGATTTTATACACCTGTGACAATGAGTCTGAATGAAACACCTGAATTCAATGATTAAGAGGTATGTCCCAATACTTTTGTCCATATAGTGTATCTGCTTATGTGTTTCATGCTCAGGGCTCTCAAGTCCCACGCATTGACTGTTATACACATACATTTCAACCAATTCACACTCTCACATGCCACACCTTGTGTTTCTCATGCTGAGAAGTAAAAGATAACACCCACCAAGATGTCCCATTATATAGAATTAATGAATGGGGCACAGGTATATGGAGTGGGGTTTTCCACCGAATTCATAGCTATCCCAACTTATACACAGTCAATAGCTACATACCAGCCAATCAGAAAATAGCATTTGTTGTTTCCAGGTAAATTCCAAAATAAGTTACATGTGATCCCGTTCCAAGCATGTTCTTACATGGGTGTGCACACACACTGAGTGCAGATAGGCCAAGTAGGCTTGTTTGGAACCTCATCTCAGAGAAACATAGAGAGCGCTCTCACATTACTATATATAAACCCGAAGGATATTATTTTAGTATGGTTACTATTGTCATACAGTCCCTCCTCCAGCACCCAGGAAAAAATTACCCATAAAGCAGTTTAAGTGGATAGGTTCTAGTAGGAAAAGTGTTAAGGAGGTGTACTTAGCTAAACTCACTGCTGGCACTGCTGTTATCATTAATTAACCTGCACTGAAAACTTCAAGATGCCATCCCTGATACAGTTATAAAACAGAATCTGAGCAGTCACTTTATTAAGTAGACACTTTTATCCAAAGCTGCATACAACTAAAAGCGAGGTTAGGCAGTCCCTGGAGCAATTGGGGGTTAGGGGCCTTGCTCAAAGGCCCAGTGGTAAAATCACTCTGTTTACCATGGGATTTAATCTGGCGACCTTCTGATCAGAGTATCTTAACCCGCTGAGCCACACACCACCACCAGTGCATGATATGTAAAGTGACACACAGGGGTTTTTTTTTTGAGGATAGCGTTGGAAATGTCCAGTATTGTTGTTCTTCTCTTTCGGATCAACCGACTAACCTAACAATCCAACCAATCAATTAAACATATTTTTATATACAGTATTTATGTGTGGCAGTTATTTGGTGTAAAACATTCTAGAAATTTACCCTAAAATTCTGGGTGATGGCAATCATTTCTCATATGGAGTTAAGAACATCCTGCACATCCTAAACCATGAACAGTTCTGTGGTTGGTTGGGAGTCCCGCTCTTCATCTTCAACTACAGGAAATCCTAAATAACACGTTTACTCATGAATTAAACATGGCATTCCAATCCCAAACATCAGTAGGTTGACTTTTTCCATAAAAGGGGATTTCTGTATGAAAACCATTTCATCATTGCTGGGTTTAGGGGGAAAGATGGTTCCTGTGGTGTGATCTTGATCGGTTTACAGCAGAGTTTCCTCTTTTGGACCTGGTGACAGATTAGATTTGGGTTAGACTTGGCTAAGCATTTTATCAAACTTTTTATCAAACTTTCTTTTTCTGTGTTTCTTACTTGGTTGCAGATGTTTGCCATGATAACAATATGAAAGTTAAACTTATTTTGTCGTTAATAAGGAACTAAATATAAGCAATGGTTTAATGACAGTATAAATCAGTTATCTTGTTAGTTCTGCTACCTCCTTCCCCCTCACTCAACAACCCTTTCCTGGGGAAGCAGTTGGAAAGTAGGTAGGTAGGTAGATAGATAGATAGATAGATAGATAGATAGCCAGTCTGTAATCGGAAAGTCGCTGCTTCAAATCCCTTTTCTGAGTCAATGGAGTGATTTGCTCACTGGCCCCATGAGCAAGATTAAGATTAACTTTATTGATCTCAGGGGGAAATTATAGAACAAGGTCCTTAACTCCCAATTGCTCCAGGAACTGGCTGACCTCACTTTCTGAATTGTGTAGCACTTTGGATAAAAGCATCTATTAACCATATGTAATCAAATAACCAAATACAGTTTTAGAAACTGTGGCGCAGTGGCTCACACCTCCAGGATTAAGGGTTCAAATTGCACCACTCCTCTGTGTGTGTGGAGTTTACTCATTCTCTCTGAGTCATATGGGTTTCCTCCTATCATCCAAAGAAATCCTGTTAGGCTATTCAACATTTCTAAATAGTCCACAGTGTCTAGATATATGGGTGTATAGGCCATGTGATGGCATCTGATGCAAGGTTTACACCAGCCTTGTACCCTGTGCTGTCTGGGATAGGCTCAGCCACCCCATGAGCCATTCCCAAATGTGGTTGGAAGATGGATGGATGGATATTTCAAAAATATCACATGCTTTTGGCTTTAATACATATCATCACTGTTCAGTGAAAAACATCTCCAAAAATCCATTACTTCAAGAGCACATTTTCTCAGAAACTGCATTATAAAGTACACCTTAAACAATGTAATGACACCCTTAGCACCACAAATAGAGACCTATCCTTACACAGCCATCAGTAACGGTTTAATGTTGTAGATGGATTGTTGTAGATTGTTGTGGGCAAGGCATATATCAATGTCGACAAGACAACAAACTAACCTTGCTTTATACTCACAATTAACAATGATGTTACTTAGCTAGCTAGCTATCAACATTAAGTTGTTATTAGCAATAAAAAGTAATCCATACAAATAGCCACCATGAATAAAAATGTTAACTGGTACAAATATAAATGCTAGTTAAATAAATGACTTCATGAAACATTTTTCATTAATTTTCATTTATCAATCAGATGTCCATCTATACTATCCATCCATCCATCCATTGTCCAGAACCGCTTATTCCATTTCGGGTCGCGGGGGGTCTGGAGCCTATCCCGGAGGCTGCGGGCGCAAGGCAGGGAACAACCCAGGACGGGGCGCCAACCCATCGCCGGGCACACTCACACACCAGTCACACACACATGCATACCTCCATCTATACTAAAAATTCACAATTGTCAAAAAGTGGACATACACAGCAATGATATATGTTTGTTTCTTGAATCAGTCTAGATCTCCTGTTTTGTTTGTCATGGATAAAACAAAGATCACTGCAGACCAAGATGAGACTTGCGGCTTACCACCAGATGTCTTCAAATTTTAAATATGAAAAATAAAAATGCATAAACTTGGGACAGTTCTGAAGAACTTCATTCAGAACTTCCTCTAATTTCTGGGTCTTTTCGGTTAAGGTTCTGGTAATAGATTCACAGTGTTGGATGGGGAAAATCCTACAGCCAGATGTGCTTTTCGGTCAAGGTTTTGATGACAGATCCACGGCATTGGATGGGTAAAATCATACAGCCAGATGTGCTTTTCGGTCAAGGTTTTGATGACAGATCCACGGCATTGGATGGGTAAAATCATACAGCCAGA
>JAAGVU020000123.1:6646284-6678043 GCA_011763525.2 Mormyrus iriodes | reverse complement strand
ATTTACTATATATATATATATATATATATATATATATATATATATATTTACTGTTGCGATGGGACAAAAACCTACACCCGTTGGGTCATGGACCAATTTCCTTCCTCACTCTGCTACCTACTTTCTGATGATTGTTTAAAATTTATTTGTTTTGCAGAAACACGATACATACAAAACAGGGTGTGCCAGTCCCTGGAGCAATTGGGGTTAAGGGCCTTTTTCACGGGCACAGTGGTGAAATCACTCTGCTGACGAAGGCAATTTGAACCAGCAACCTTCTGATCACAAGTACAGAGTCATTATACACTGTGACAATCTGTTCGTATATTTTTGTGCCCAGATTGACTGAAGTAAAATCTGTGAACAATAAAGCATGTTTTAAAGATCACACATTTATAACTAGAAAGGAAATTTCAGAGGTGGAATGGAGTTTCTAGGTGAAAAACTGTAGGAGGAGAAAAATGTATTAAATTCAATGTGAGAGAAATAGGAAGATGAAAAAGATGGGATGAAAGAGGGTTAAACAGATGAAAGTTGGTTGAATACTTTTGAGGTGCATACTAGATGTCTTCAGCAAGTTTAGGGATTTTATGTTGAAGATTGACTGAATGGGAGCAGTTTGAAAAATCTCCCCATACAAGTCTATGGGAAAAATTTTACGGAAAGAGGTATGAAAAAGAGGGATGTGCATGCAATATTAAAAAGTAAAATACAAGCACACTTCTCCTTAATGGGTGGATCATTAGAGATGGAACTATTAGATGAAAAACTGTAAGAGGAGATAGGTGCCAAAGTTTTGGGAAGACCAAAATAAATAAATAAACAAAAATACATAATAATAATAATAAACGTGAAACAACATGCACATGCCCACAGCAATTGCAGTTATGATAAATTCATAAATCTGCCACTTTCTTTTCCTACAACCATTAGAGGTACGACAACGCTGTGCTTATCTTTGCGAATCTATGAATATTCAAGCAGCAGACCTTTGCTACCTTTGCTGATACCAATATGCTTTTCACGACAAGCATGACTGTTCTTTCAGGTTAAAAGGGAACATTTGGCTTCTGCTGGTAGAGAACATTCCAAAGTAATCCGACATTATACGTTTTATGCTTGAATTTAGATCCAGATTTTTAGACGGTTTCTATAACTCAGAATTGCATACGAAGATTTTTCACTTTATTTAAATATGTATGTAAATACAACTTTATGTAACTGCGCACATATGTGCGGACCATGCATGAAAGAAGCGAAACGCAGGTGATATTTGACTGGGCTATGATCAGATGGTCACTGGTTTAAATCCCAGGGCTAGCAGAGTGATTTCGCCATTGGGGCAGTGAGAAAGTATGTATGTATGTCTCTTCTGATATGCCTCAATTGTACTTCACTTTGAATAGAAGCATCTGCTAAAGAAATAAAGGTAAATGCTTAAATAGTGCAATTTATGAAAAACATTTCTAATGCATTTCTAAGCAGGTAAACTTCAATCATTAACATTTCCGTTATATTGCATTACAACAACTCTTAGCATTCTTGGTGACACATCTTCTTTGCCAGTGTTTTCCTACATCATACAGCATTTCACAAGCTGACCTGTTTTTTTTCTCTTGAGGGCACAGATGAGACTTCGCCATCCTTGATTACGCTTGACCACACAATGGTCACTTGCATTTTGTACTTCCTATAAATAGCCTCTAAACAGCTGTCTGTGAGTGTGGACACTGTGCATGAAAGGGTTAATCCCCAGAGTATGGAAAATCTCCAAAGTCACTGAACCTTAAATGTCCTGCTCATACATCCAGGCCTTTTCTGGGCGGCCTTTAGGCGTATCTTCCTGCTCTTTTTTTATTGGGTCAGTCAGTGACAGCTCAAAGGTGCCTCACAACACATTCCCGTCTGCTGGCTAGGCCTCGCAGGCGATGTGTTACCTTGGAGTTGCGCCGATCCCAAACCAAAAACGGACAGCAGAATTGACACAACGCCCTTCTCCCGGCCTCGGGAGTCGGCGCCGAGCCGAGCAAGAGGACATTTAAGGTGACGTGCTGGTGTAACTGATCTGCATGGATGCATCGCAAGGGGCCAATGGCTGGGGGCCCCTCCACCAGTGACGGGAGGGGCCACGCAGACACGCTCGTCTGATTCCCTGGCTGTCAGAGCCTGCTTGGAGCCTTAGCTGTATCTATTCTAATTACCCCGCTGACAGCACCGACCGGTGACAGACCGGCCCTCGACTGTGGGCCACAGGAAAAGCATTTATTCCCAACCCACCACGATGTCTTCGGAAAGAAACAAACAAAAACGTCAAAGGGAGGATATACTGCAAGTCACTAAAGTGCCATACTTCCATGTTTACATTGCACTATATGTTTGCATTACAATGAGTTTATGCATATATTGTCATAATTGTTCTTGTATTTATGGTCTTACTTTAAGCACCTTAATTTATATTTGTGATCTGTGTTTTGTGTTTGATTTGTGTTTACCAGTGTCACTGCATAGTGTAACTGGTTCTTTACTGTGCGTGTTAATGAATTATGTAATCTTGAATCTAGTATTTGGATGGGGAGTCATTACATTCCTCCTGTATATTGTGTGGTTGAATATTTTTTGGATTTATATTGACCTGACTATCTCCATCCCTCTGTTTACTCTGAGATGTTTCAATAATAAACCCACCAATCCAAAATTCAAAACACATACTCATCGTCTAAACTATCACCGAGAAAACTATCCTCCTAATCTGGAAAACAAGACATACGTTACATATCACGCAATGGCTAAACCTTCTCAAAGAATACATATACATGGAACAATTTACTCTCCACCTCCAAATCTCACACTAAAAGTTAATTAACTCCTCTGATTCAACAACAGATATTTATATATATGCACACACACACACACACACGCACACACACACACACACACACACACACACACAAAGTTTCACCAGAAATATATTTTGAGCCCTGATTTCACTCCCTATACATCAGCACATAAACTCCCTCATTATCCCATTACCCACAATGCCTGTTCTTTTCTCACATCCTGTCATGTCTGTCTATCTCTGTCTGTCTGTCTGACTATTGGGTCATAGGCTTTTTTTATGTCTGTCTGTCTCTTTGTATTTTAGTTTAGGTATTATTATGGTGATAGAGTAGCGGGGTGGTGGATATGCATAGAATTTTCAGTGGAAATTAAAAATAAAGTTGTCCTCCTTAGAGGGGGGGTGGTGGGATTTATAATATATATTAAATCTCATATATATATATATATATATATATATAACACAGTACTGTGCAAAAGTCTTAGGCAGTCAAAAGAAATGTTTAAAGCTATTTATCTGTGTAGTAAGTGCGCTTTTGCTCAGAACAAAAAACGCAATTTAGCATTAGAAGAAATGCAAATTAAGAGTACCACAGTAAAAACTAGTAAGAGTTTCCTCTGTTCTCCAAAAAGCTAACAATATCTTATTGGATGGTTAGATGAACACAACATCAGTTCCCAAACCCCTCCTCAGGGGCACCTCAGCCATTACATGTACTTATTAAATCTCAATATCAGCTCACTTAATTAATTGCTTTAATTAGTTTAATAAGTCAATAAGGTATTGATTAGCTATACGAGGCGTGCTAGTGGTCGGGTAACAAAATACATGGTGTATTGGATGATTTTCTGCAAATACTGGGGTGATTTTTGAAATATTTTGAAATGGCTAAGCCGACACACTTTGACAGGCATAAAGACATAATTTTTCATGAAGATCATTCAAACATCATTTTCTTTGGCTGACTAAGACTTTTGCACAGTATTGTATATATAAAATTAAGAAAAGTGGGTAGAGGACCTTGCTCAAAAGCTAAACAGGGAAAACATTCTGCCTACCATACCATTGAGCCAGCAACCTTCTGATCACAAAACCACAAACCATCTCATCAGATATCCTAGAAGAACTGAAATGCACAGGACATTTTTCCCTTTCTCAATCAAGCACAAAGCAATTACACATAGCAAATTAAATATATATCCCCTGTATCCCCTGTACACCATTTTACATATGCCCTTCCATGTCCACATTTTATGAAATATTATATAAAACAAACCGTGTCTGAGTCTGTAGAGTTCACTGAGTTCAACCCAGCTCTTCTCCTGTCAATGAGATTTCTCTGCAAAATGCATAATAAAGGAATATAACGTTCAGAACTAATACTACGCTGAACGCTTTTGGTGTACTCTGTGCGAGTACTGTATTTAAATTTGTTTATGCTGAATCTAGCTTTCATGAGTCTGGCTTTTTTTCCCTGCATGTGAGGTTAAACAAGGTTTTTATTAAATGTATCCTCATTAAACAAGAAAATCACTTATTGTCTGTATTGTAGGAAAATCGCTAGAGGTTATTACATTTTCAAGCCTCATTGAATATTCAGGCCTGCAAATGTATCCGAGTCAATTATGCTACCAGAGAGAGAAAAAAAATTTAAATTAAAAAACCCTATGGACCTTGGCTGTCTTTCAGAAATGACTCACCTCGCATTTCACCTTACATGAGTGTGTAAATTGCAGCATTTACACTGAAATGGGAGAAAACACACTCGCCTTGATAATGGAGGCAGCATGTCTCCTTGTGAAGAGTCATAACAAGTCCCAGCATCGTTTTCCGGTCAAAGATATGAGCCACATTTCCATTTTTACACTCAAAAAACTTGTTGTCTGTATCTTATCCAAAAGCAAAGCTACCAGGGCAGAACATGCAATTTTCTCCCGTGCTCCTGTGTAAGTTAAAGCCACGGGGAACGTCAAAGTAATTCGGATGTAATTAGACTGTTGGCAAAGAAGCCAGTTTCATATTTTCCATGGTGTTAAATGCAGACCCAACAGAAAATTAAAGAAGGTCTTAAGCATTCCCCCATATCATGTTGGAGGAGATATATATATGAGGGCTGGCCACATACATACATAAACAACATCACAACTATTCATGCAATACATGTACAGATGTTGCCACGCTCACATTTGGCCCTTTTGGGTCGTCATACATTTGACTTCATGTCCTTGAATAAGACTTCACATTTCCCAGAAGGGGCAGCTGCTATTTGGAATAAGGATGTTCAATTTCAAATATCTTGGAGTTAATCCCAGAATTGACTTTTAATTACCAAATCAACAGAGAAATCCCCAAGAATCCTGAAGGCAATGCTTCTTACTTTAATTTCAGTGAAAAAGAAAGCAATAAACTTATCCATACAATTATTGAACTGCCATTTATTTTATATACTCTAAAGATCAATTCTCATATATTGCTCATTTTGCTGAAATACTGCTACTCTCCTAACCAGTTACCCATGCCTAAGAATACCCACCCCTCCCCCGACCAGCAGTGGTCACTTTACCTTATTTTGATAGATATCTATTTACTGTCAGTCATCTGACACTATTCATCGTACCTTTTATGCTGCTGTATAATGTATTACCATTTAAATACATTAATGCCCTATGTATGCTCCCTTTGAAACCCTCCCCTCGTCATTTGCTGTCTGTATGCTATATCCTAGTCCTGGGGAAATGTTATTTTGTGCCACGGTATACCTGTCTATGGACAGTATGACAATAAAGCCCACTTATTATTATTATTATTATTATATGGACAGTATGACAGTAAATGCCAATTTATCTTTTGGCCTAATTTTGGCTTAAACTAAAAGGTTTCCAGTTTGCTTATGTTTTGACTATATATATGACTTGTTATGTAAATCTGACCTTCTAACATGGTGTGGAAAATTCTTTGGCCTGATCCAGTTGTAACATATGGTTACTGGAATCCTGATGATGTTAGTAAAACTTTTAACACCAAAAGAGAGAAGGACTATCTATCTCAGGATATATATATATGTATTTTGGTGTTAAAAGTTTTACTAACATCATCAGGATTCCAGTAACCATATGTTACAACTGGATCAGGCCAAAGAATTTTCCACACCATTTTAGAAGGTCAGATTTACATAGTAAGTCATCAAAACTTCAAAGGAGCGAAGAAGGTTTGTGTGGTGTGAGAACAACCAGGAGCCCAGAGCTGAATTCTTCCAACTTTGAAGGAGGTGGGGGGGGGCTTTGAAAGTGACAGAGCAGCTGTGAAATGTGTAGGATAAAACCTAGGCATTCAAAACCCCTTCTGAAGTGGCCACTCAGCAAAGGGTCCACAGAACCACTGAGGGAGCATAGACCTGTGCCAGTTTAAACCTTTTAGGGAGGAGAGCCAAGGAGAGCACAGTGGATATTTCAATGCAAAGAGGCCAGTGATATGGACAGAAGTAAGGTATAGGTTATTCAGGAGGGAGGTTTAAAGTTATAAGGCAGCATGAGATAACAGAGGGCCAAGATGTTGCTGGTTTGGCTGCCAGGCACAGATTAGAGGGAGGTCTCTAGAACTTTCTTTCCCGCTTTTGAACGATTTCTAGTTTTAAGACAGCCCAGGAACAAAAGCAACAAAATATGGCTGCCGACCTTTGCAGTGGGAATCAGATGCAGGGCTGGTTTAATCAAAACCAAACATATTAAGGCTTAAGATGATTTTTCCCCTGAGTGCCCAGTTTTTACAGTGCTGTATTAAAACAAGCTTCATTTGATAAATATAAACATATATAAAGCTTGTTTACTTTGTATAAAAAAAGCTTTAATCTTGTCAGTAGACCATGCTAAGTTAGTTGCATAACCAGGCTTGGGGAATAACAGAATACATGAACAGACTTACATCTTCAGAATGCAAAAAAATATGTAACCGTATTTTGATACAGTTACAAGGAAAAAATGGTTTAATTGGATAATCTGATAAATTTAGACAAAATGGGGATTATTACAGGATTACACTCACATTAAATTTTTAAATGAAGAATGATTTTTTACAGACACAGCACATGTGCACCCACGACCTCTCTCAAGGCATCACTCCTGTCTCACATGGACCATTCACTAATGCAGCCGGCGCAAAAAAAGGGGTTCACTGCGTGGAAAACTTTGCTACTATTTACTCTTTACAGCAGAAAGGGAAAACAAAGTCACAATGCAGTACAATTTAAGACTTTGGAGTCATCCATAAATAACTGAAAGTAATCAGATTACGTTACTTAAATATTGTGATGCTTGGATATGATGCCAACTACATTTTTTAAACAAGTATTTAGTAATTGTATTGCAATACATTTCTAAATGAACTCTACCATGCCATGAATTATTTTTATTTAAGAACATGCATTTCCGTGCAAACAAAGATTGGAAAATCCTTAACAATATGTCAGTTTAAAGGCGTATTGACATTTTACCATGTTGATATTTGCCACACCCAATTTTGTATCGGAGGACACGTGCCTTTTCCTTAATCACACGAGCAGAGCTGAGTACTTCTGGGCCACCTTAAATCCCATGTGTGAAACAGGGTAGGTCGAAAAAAGGTGACCTAAATTTAAAAGAGCCGAGGGCCAGCCTAATAAGTGTGAAAGGAGTCTGTGTGTGTGTGTGTGTGTGTCTGTGCGTCTGTGAATCAGGAGACAGTGGAGGGGTACAGATCAAGAGAAAATGTCCTGCTACTGTTTCACTATTGCAGCCTCAGTTGTGTCATTGATGCATGTTATTGCTAAATTTCCAGATTTTTTGATACACAATACCTTCCTGGCAGTTGCCGAAGAATGTTTTGGAGCCGGCATAATTGGAAATCAATGTTCATCTGCACTGATTCACACTTCTGATTTACCCCCCTTGCTCATGTTTCATAATTAATTGCTCAATAAGTCATTCAGTTAATAAATCAAATAACTAATAAGTTAGTAAATCTGTTGCTGAATCAGTCATTCAGTAATCCAATATGTTAAACCAGTCAATAAATCCTTATTATGTGCCTATTTTCATGAACAGCTATTGAAAAGGACTACTTTAAGTGTAAAGATTCAACACGTATATGTACAAAAACTGTTGAAGTAACTGTAAGGCTTTATAAACCTTGTTAAACTGGTTGCTCCTATTTAGACAATTATATATAAAAACCAGGTCACATTTGGGTCAATATTTCCTGTTTTCACTTTCAATATACAGACATTCTTCAGTGAGGGGCGCTTGTATCATACACTATACTTTGCAGCATTAATAATGAAGAATGACCAGTAATCGTACCCATGTACATAGATGGACAGTGTGCTGGAGCAGTTTTATTAGGGCATTCCTCAGGAGTATGACCCCCCCCCCGGAATCCAAAACTGTAACCTTCATGCTCCTTAATGTCCTAAAGGCTTGGTCCACCTTGGCTTTTCACTCCCCCTTCCAGTATTCACATAAGGGACACGTCATGTTTGCATATTTGCACAACTGTGAAATGTGTGTTGAGTTTCTGAGTCTATTTTCACTAGTTTTTGAGTTGCAGTCATCTCCATTTCCATCTGAGTGAGGTGTCAGGTCTGGGAGCAGAAGTCACCACTATGCAACACCCTCAACACCTTCACATATACTCTGTGAACAGATTTGGAAGTAGCTAAGAGGCTGCGATGTCACTGATGAGCTTGAATGAAGGAGCATGTTTAGCGCCTGAGTGTGCCATTGAGATTAGAATGCTAGCATCATGGCATTGGTGGAGCACTGAAGTATTTCTTGTCATATTCCACCATGTCTTTTCTACAGGAGTTGAGGACTAGTTAACCATGACTAGACAGCTAATCTGTTATGCTTTTCATATTGACAATCACATCCAGGAGATGCAGAGAGTGAGAGACAGAGATACAACCTATACATCAGTCTGTAGATGGAGTACAGATTTATCAGGCTCCCAAGGTATCAACTCTTTCACCACCTGCTGAGAAACCATGCAAATGATGTGTTCCTGCCTGACCAGGGAGGAGAGATATACATTATATTGCCAAAAGTATTGGGACACCCCTCCAAATCATTGAATTAAGGTGTTCCAATCACTTCCGTGGCCACAGGTGTATAAAATCAAGTACCTAGGCATGCAGACTGCTTCTACAAACATTTGTGAAAGAATGGGTCGCTCTCAGGAGCGCAGTTAAAGTAAGTTTGGTACCGTGATAGGATGCCAATGGTCATCTGTTAGTGGTATTATAACAAAGTGAAGTGATTGGGAAGAACAGCAACTCAGCCACGAAGTGGTAGGGCACATAAAATCACAGAGCAGGGACAGCGCATGCTGAGGTGCACAGTGTGCAGAAGTCGCCAACTTTCCACAGAGTCAATAATTACAAACCTCCAAACTTCATGTGGCCTTCAGATTAGCTCAAAAATAATGCGTAGAGAGCTTCATGGAATGGGGTTCCATGGCCGAGCAGCTGCATCCAAGCCTTACATCACCAAGTGCAATGCAAAGCGTCGGATGCAGTGGTGTAAAGCACACCGCCACTGGACTCTGGGGCAGTGGATATGTGTTCTCTGGAGTGACGAATCACGCTTCTCTGTCTGGCAATTCGATGGACGAGTCTGGGTTTGTCAGTTGCCAGGAGAACAGTACTTGCCTGACTGCATTGTGCCAAGTTTGGTGGAGGGCGGATTCTGGTGTGGGGTTGTTTTTCAGGGGTTGGGCTTGGCCCCTTAGTGAAAGGAACTCTTAATGCCTCAGAATATGAAGCCATTTTGGACAATTTCATGCTCCCAACTTTGTGGGAACAGTTTGGGAATAGTCCTTTCCTGTTCCAACATGACTGTGCACCAGTGTACAAAGCAAGGTCTATAAAGACATGGATAAGAGAGTTTGGTGTGGAGGAACTTGACTGGCCTGCACAGAGCCCTGACCTCAACCCGAAAGAACACCTTTGGGTTGAATTAGAGCGGAGACTACAAGCTAGGCCTTCTCATCCAACATCAGTGCCTGACCTCACAAACGCTGGAAGAATGGTCAAAAATGTACATAAACACACTCCTAAACTTTGTGGAAAGCCTTCCCAGAAGAGTTGAAGCTGTTATAAGTGCAAAGTGTGGGCCAACTCCATATTAAGACCTATGTATTAAGAATGGGTTGTGATTAAAGTTCATGTGTGTGTAAAGGCAGGTGTCCCAATACTTTTGGCAATATAGTGTATGTGAGAGATCAGGAGAGAGGACAAGCATCTTTACTGCTGCTCCGCAGAAGGTCTTCATGCTCAATGCCCAAAACTCCAAACTATAAGAATCATTATCCCCAGTCCCTAGCATTTATTCCTTTAGAGCCACTCTGGAATCATATTTACTGAGCTCAACTGGTGAATTGCATACAGTCTATAGTGTATTAGGGAGGATGATGAGGAAAACTTCCTTTAATATCCATAGTGACCACTGTGAGTACCTTGTATCCCTTTTGTAACCCTTTAGTCTTGTCAACTCTGCACAATGTTTCAGGCTTTTATGAATGATGTGCCCAGAGATATTTTCAGTTTGTCTACTTAGTCATCATCGTAAACCTCTCAGTCTCTTTGGAGGAACATGTCCAACATGTCTGCCAAGTACTTTCCAGACTACTCCAGAATGTTTGTTAAATTTGAGAAATAAGCTGGAGAGTTCCATGCTTGCCATGTTTCATTCATCACATCTCCCCTTCTGGAATCGCTATAGAACCAGCCAAGGTCCAGGCCATTATCAGCCAGCCACAGCTAACCACTTTAAAACAGGTCAAACCATTCACAGGGCTTGCAAATTATTACTGCCATTTTTATTAGAACCTTTGGTGGCAGAGGCTAGAACAGCTTTCACTCATGGGTCACCCAAAGGTATCCTCTGGACTTTAGAGGCACAGATTATCCAGTTTGAGGTTGAAGAAATTCTGTCCTCATTTTCATCTACCTTAACCCTATTTGTAATACAATAAACCCATTTGTGATACAGATGGATCTTTCACATATAGGAGTCTGGGAAGTAGTTTCCGTGCCCTCTAAGAAGGTTGGCAAAATACATCTATGTGCTTTCTTTTGCAGATGACTGTGCATCAGCTGTGCTGTGTTATAGTGATGTCCCGTTCCATGCATAGTAGGACATCTCAGGACTGGTGTACCTTCAACATTGGTGAACATTATGATCCAGCAAGTTACTCAAATTAATGATATTCCTGCAGACATTGTCTCTGACAAGGGTCACTAGTGTGCTCTTTGACTATGGAAACATTAATGCATTGCTACAGAGCAATTATTATGGTGGCAATTCAATGCATTGCAGTCAAAATTGACTTTTGGGGCAAAATAAAGATACTCCTACACCTGGGTTGCATGCACTCATGTTCATGATCGCAGTTAGAAGTATAAAGTAACAGCACCGGCACGCAAATTTCCGAAAGGTAGGAAAACAGGAAGGTTCATTAATATTCATAAATGGAAGCACATTGCAGTATGACACTTTTGGGAAACTTGCACCTGTTTTGTAGTGCAGAGTACTCCCTCTAATGATTAAGATAATCTTTGCACTACAGTGCTTTTAGGAAACACCTCTGTTTTGTAGCACAAAAAAGTTGTTCTTTTTGCAAGCTAGGGTACCAACGGTCAAGATTCTAATGTAACTAACTAGCTAGCTAAGTAAAAAGTAATGTGTAATGTTTGCCTTAGAGATGCATGACATATTATTTAACATCGGTATCAGCTTATATTCTACTACAAAAATCAACATATTGTCATTAGTCCAGTGCGTCAATCTTGGCCGATATTGCTGGCCAGTATTTAAACTTTATCAATATTATGATGATGATGATGATCATTATTATTATTATTAGTATTATTGTTGTTGTAATTATTATTGTTGTTAAAGTTAGCGGCACCAGAGCTACTCAACTACTAAAATAATGGAGATGTTTGCATTGGATGATCGGGCCTTTTCTACAGTGGAGGATGTAGGGTTCTACCAGCTCATTCACCACTTAAAAGAGGACAAGTTTATAACTGATCTTCATTTTCCACAGAATTAATAACAATGTAATGTCATACCACTAATCTGTGTTGGCAAACTTCTCTCCCCCATCCCCATCAGGTAGCACTTCCTTTAATCTGTTTGATTTTTTTTCTGTACAGTTCAATAGTTGACCATTTGACAATTTTACATTGGCTTGTTCTCCCTGTTTAATAACAATGATAAAAATGAGATTATATTTTCTTTCATCCATCCATCTTTCTTTCTTACATCTAAAGTGTGTAATTAAGTTCCCATGGTAATATTTGTGAATTTTTTTCAGTGACGTTAAAAAAGATTTTAATTTAGGTTATAAAAATAATCAAATAATTGATTAATGTGGTGATTCTCAATCCTGTTCCTGGCGCCACCCCCCTGCCAGAATGTTTTCATTCCAACCCTACCCTAATCAGTCTCATATGATCCGTAATAATGAACGTGGCATGCTGAAAGCAGTGTAGATTGGAATGAAAACATTCTGGGGGGGGCACCAGGAACAAGATTAAGAAACAGTGGATTAATGGAATCAAATCATCATAGAAATGAAAGCCATCCGACGGAATAGTTCCCTCAATAATCATAATCAAATCAAATTGCCTTGGGGCCAACAGTTTACACCCCTAGTGAAAAGAATTCTGGAACCTTTCGTGGTTAATGGTGAGCCTTTTGTCAGAATTTCATCCTCTAGTCAAATAGGCAGACAGAGATAGTTAATTGGAAGCTTGAGGAGTACCTCTGGCACTGTGACTCCAAAAACCCTTGATCTTGGAGTGCAGTCCTAGTTTGGACAAAAAACGCTCACAGTCAGTTCTTGTCTACCTCCACAGGGCTGCTGCTTTTGATTGCCGGTTTGACTTGCAGCCCCCTCTATTTCTCAGTCAGCAGGCTTCGCTGGTTGTGCCATCCATTGAGGACTTTCTATCTATCGTTTGGAGGGTTTGATGAAGACTGATCAGCCCCTGCTTGGGTTCTGTTTCCCACCCTAGTTTGTCTCAGTGATCTTACCCATGTCTGGTAGTGTTCCCCATGTAAACTCACCATGCTAGGTCTGACACAACTCAGTTCTTCAAATTATAATGTTGTGCTTCGCAAACATTAACATCGAAAGCTACGGTAGTAGCTCTTGGGTTACAGTCACAGAATCTGTCAATTGTTAGTTTTTTGACACCACAGACGGCTTAAAAAGAGTCACCCAAGGAAAATGGGATTCATTCAAGCAGTAAATTCCTCAGCAGGCAGAGGAAAATAATTCTGCAAGATGAATAAGCAGAGATGAGAAAGACAAGTAGGGGTCACACAGGAAAGAGTACAGAGGAAGTGAATTCCATGCAGGACCAGAGCAAAGTTTTATTACCTTAATAAACCACACTGTGCTACAGCGTCTCCCATCCATTTTCTCATGATTTACGTACTGCGTTTAGGGAAAATATAGGGACTCATGGGTCAGTGTTTGAGAGCAAAGGGTCAGCCTCTTAATTAAAAGTGAACAAATCGTTATAAAAACTACCATAGCCTGGAACAAATGGAATCTAAAAAAGAAAGAAAAAAAACAGTTCTGCATCCACTTTTAAATTTAATCGCTCAGCGGCTGAAAACATGATATGATTTTATTCTACTGATGACAAAAAAATTGCTGGTGCATGAAATTCCTTTGATAAACACTATTTACACATACGGACCACTTACAAATCCTACAAATGTGTCTAGAACACTCACAAACACTATTTACATATGTAAACTACTTATGATCATATTTTACCTGTACAGATTACAAACACTATTTCTGTGTACAGAGTATTTTGTTCTCATGAATACAGGTATTCGGGACAACCTAACTGATAAACGGCACTTCAGTTTCTATTTCCCCCCCTCCATACTACAGCTCCAGAATCAGAGGTGCCCCGTAAACTTGCTCCTGCCACCCCGCATTAACCCAATTCTATAGCCTGGGAGTCCCAGCCAGTACATCCAGCCATTGGTCATTAACTTCAACCATTTAAATGATGCAACAGGCTGATATGCAATTGCACTTGTAAAATTCTTCGAGCACACACATGGAAAAAAAAATTAGCTTTAGAATATCTATGTGCACCTAATTATGAGAATGACTTTGGCCAATCAGAAATAAAATGATTTCTGTAGTTTGAGCTGAGGCTGCACTCAGCAGAAATGCTGTTTTCTAATTGGCTGGGTATAAATGACCTGGAAAGACATGTCATCACATGTACATGTAGTTCATGGAGCTCTGCTTCATATCTGCAGCATTCCCTTCATGCTGTCATATTCGCCTCCCAGGCTCTGTGCCAGATGGAAAACGCTCAGCAAGAATCCGCAGATAAAAGCATGATGAGAGATAAGCCTCCATACTGCTGCACTGATCACAGTCAGCAGAAGAAAATTCTAGAA
Organism: Mormyrus iriodes; assembly: GCA_011763525.2. Taxonomy (NCBI): domain Eukaryota; kingdom Metazoa; phylum Chordata; class Actinopteri; order Osteoglossiformes; family Mormyridae; genus Mormyrus; species Mormyrus iriodes. The sequence goes on along the minus strand of JAAGVU020000123.1, from coordinate 6,663,733 downwards.
GAGAAGAGAGGACGAGCAGACAGACATCTCTTTCAGTCACTGTTTCATTACAGTTCACCAGCCTTCATAGGAGAAATACGTTTCGGCTTTAATTAATCTTTAGTTTTTGGACCTTTCTAGCCAATTTCCACGAGTTTACAGGATTCTTTATATAATAAAATCAAAATCTTTGAGATTGTACTTTCAGGGATCAAGATGTATATGCATGGATGCCCTCTGCTCTAAGAGATTTAATTTTTTTGTCCATTTGTCCATTAGGCTAATGGGAGAAGAAAATCACAGCAAATGATACATTCTGCAAAACCTGCGATATGTAGAAGGGCGGATATTTATTAGTTTGCTAGATTTATTTCACATCATCTCACATAATTATAGTAGCATTCAAGGTACAATCCTGCCAAGAAATTTAAACAGGGATCTGGTCAGGCCAACCGTTTCAGCAGCTTTTATAAATGCTTGACCTTTTGAATGGACCTTTCCTAATTCTTTAATCTTGAGGAAAAAATGAGTGTTTGAACACAAGATAGTCTTATTATGAAAATGGATTAATTGAGCCATAATGGGCATGTCTGTCCATTACATTGACCCCATATCATTGGACATTTCATTTGTCATTCATCGGTGAGTAGGTGGACTACAGTACAGGCTTCTCTGACAGGACAGATCGATCTTATCATTTTTCCTTCCAAAATTCCAAAAATCACATTTTTTTCAGCAAATCCCACCGCCGCAATGTTTTTTTTATTGACAAACTTTATTTGGAACATTAAAGACTCAAGACTTTTTCTTGCGTTGATTTATATAGAAACTCAGGCTTCCTACATCCTGACACTGTGCTACAGTAACTTAGGATTTTTAGTGTTTTTACTCATATTCAGCTACCCCTCCAGCATGGATTAGAGTCCAGGCCCTTTTTAGCATCAGAAAATCCCATTAACCTGTTTCTTTCCTTGCCGTTCAGTTTGCATAATTTCCTCTTTGCGTTCAGTTTCATTATGGATGTTTAATTCAAAGTGACCCTGCCTCTGAGGCATCCAAGCAACCGTGGAAGTGATCCAGACAGCGGTGTTTACAGACCTGGAAATGACTCAATTGGGGTGAATGCTGGGGGAAAAAAAACACTATTTAATACAAAAATTACTAAGACACACTGTGGACATTTATGGTGCCATGAGCAAAATGTTTAATGCAACTCGTTGCAAATTGTAATAGCACTAAAAATTGTTAGAATGTTCATTTATCACATACTTCGTGCTTCAAAATTCATGCATGATTTACTGCAACGTTCTGTGTCAGCCTACCACTTATTGATATTAAACTAATAATGCAACAGAACTGCATGGTACCACATTAGTTAAAACAGATGCATGTTGAGTCAATGAGCTGAGTTTGCAAAGAATTTTTCTTTGAAAATTAAAAAGAAAATCTGTCTCCCCAACCCAATGATTCCGCTAAATAAATCAGTTTCTTTAACTTCATCTTAGCATATCAAGACATGAGGAAAGGGGTTGTGTCGATGAACACAGTAAATGAAACATCTAAATACCACCCAATACGAGTAAAGAAACCGTAGATATTTGGAATTTTAGAAGCAGTGTGTACTGCGATCCACCTCCTCAATGATGAATGACTGATGAATTGGCCAATGGTAAGGGGTGAATGTAATAGCCAGACATGCCTATTGTGTTTCAATTAGTCATTTTTCTTATGAGTTTATGCTTAAACACTCATTTTTTTCGGGCGTGATTAAAGAATTAGGAAAGGTCAGTTCAAACTACTAAAAACTACTCCACCTGTTGGCCTTATCAAATCCCTATTCCTAAATATCAGGGTAGGACTGTACCTTAAATTATGGTATACTGGTATAATTACGTGAATGTTAAAATCATCAGTCACATTTGCAAGCGTAACATTTGTACTGTGTTTTTACATTGAGGTTGATGTGAGATGTTGTAACTATATTTCTATTGTGTAGTGCATAGTAAATGAGGGGCATCACAAATAAAAGCTCCTATTTGACAGATTGTTACCTTTCACCAACATGTAAGGGAGTAATAGAAGCATGGAAACAACCTTCGTCTGATTGATCCGTGGCACATTGTGCAGTGATGCACCTCATGGAACCTGAAAGCCAGTCAATAATAAAGTCCTTTAAAAAACGATAAAACTAAAACAGGATAAGACCACTTAAGGATCATAAAAAAAAGTTATGAGGAAAACTAAAATACTATACCCTGGGTGCATCTGAAATCGAATACAGGCAGTCCCAAGGTTGCGAAAAAGATTCGTTCCCTAAGCCTGTCTTTAAATCGAATTGGTAGGTATGTCCAGAAAATAATAATACAGTGCATAATAATAATAGTAATTATACAGCTGTATCTCAAGCTGACAAACAGCTGAAGCCGCACAATGTTTTCATGAGCATCACAAAATACGTGTCTTGGTTATTACGAACCATTGTATTTAACCCAAATTTTTTATATAATAGTCTTTATGGCAATCTGTTCATAAGTACAAGTTGTCTATAAATTGGACATTCTTAAACCAGGAACTCCCTGTACTTTTTGTATATAGTAGGTGAAATGTAGTATGCAAATTGAGCTGTATGTCCAAATCCTTAGTATTGATGAGACAATTCCCAGATGACCTACTCCATTCTGCGCTAGAGTGTGCAATTCATTCCAAAGTGTGCAAATGATGGATGCTACACTATCCCACAAGGCTACTAGAGCTGCAACCAGAGACGAAGAACATCGTTTGCTCAGAAATTTCTGCCAAGATGGTGGAAGAAGTTCCAGTTATGTACCCAACTACATAATTTGAACATGTATTTTTCTGTTGGTAGTTTTTAACAGTTTTTAACTTTTGTGGAGATCAAGCTACATCACTGGTAAACATCCAGGTCAAGTATGTGGCAACTGCAGTATGTCTAAGTGCATTCCTACCATTGATACATACAGTATGTACTACATTAGGGGTTCAGTAGTAGGCTTCTATCAAAACTGAGTACATACCATGTAAGTATTTTATTTCAGACCCACCCTCAGTTTCTACCCAGCATTCCAGCCAGCTGATCCTTTTTAGACCCTAATGATGTGCCCAGTCTGATCAGGGTCAGCTGGATATCACCAGTTGTGGATGTGAATGCGTGTGGCTAATGATAGATTACCTATGATTACCTAGGAGAAAACGGTTACTCATTTCCGCAAATGCGTTAAAGGTATCTAAATGTCAAATCTGAGCTATAATCACAATTAATTACTATATTTTAAAGTCTAAAATGGCACAAAAAAGCATAAATTGTGTTAGTATGTAGAGGTGGATCATTTTTAACAGTTCCCCATTACTGTATGCCATTCTATTGAGCTCCCAATACTGTAACCAAAGGCAAACATGCAAATATTAGTGGTGGCACTTCTTAAATGCTTGGTACACCATATTAGACTAATTTAATATTAGATTTGAACAAATATGGACAAATCACAGCCCCCAGTTCTACCCTCCCCCCATCACTATACAATTAACTGTGTGGGGTGTACAGGAAGAATAGACCACAATTCAGCAAACTGGAGCTGGTTTTCTGAGTACACAATGCCGTGTGTGTACACAACTTATTATACAATATAAGAACTTAATCATTTGAGGAAAAGATGTGAAAGATATTGTAAACTCACATTGTTAAAATGAAACCTATTTTTGTAGCGTCAATGATGTGAAATGAACATAAGCAAATTCACCGAAAATCATCAAAAGACTTAGAATATTTTACTCTTCATTGCATTTTTCTTAGAGAAAACCATGCTTTTCAGTCCAAAACCCAAAAACCTGAACTGAAATAAAGCCTTGAAGCAAACAACATTCAATATTCAACTATAGACTTATGCTCACTTAAATGAATCTAAAAAAAAAAGTATGGTTTTACAGTCATTAAAGAAAGTATATATTTATATGTAATATACTTATAGGACGTATCACTTTAAGAGCGGCCTGGCTGGCCTATTAAAACAAGGCTGCCTTTTTATTTTCACACTGATAGAAGCCTGCATTCCACTCACAGGCGCTCTCTTTTCCAGAGGAAATCTCCAGGCGGCCCTTATTTGATAATAGGCCACAATTATCTGCAGAATAAAGCGCTGTGGCACTGACAAATGCAGCTTTTACAAGGCAGGAAACATTATGTTCACACATCAGGAGCTAAATGCCTCCTGTTTATCTCGGCCAGAAAGGGAATTGATCCCTGGGGAACTGAGCACTCGTTAGATGTTCCATGAAATCTGGGCTGTGGGATCGGGACTGTTTCTTGTTTCAATTAGTTTCCCTTTTAGCCCTCAGAATGATCTTTACCAATTCTTACATATAAATGGCCCTTTCCTACAAGGTTCTAGTGATGAGTACTCTGGTGCACTAGGTTACAGAATATATACAGACTGCATCATAAAATTTATAAGTACCACAAACAGCAGTGACAGCTAATCAGCAGTGTACAGTGAAAATGAAAATGGAATGATTCTTTTTGCAAGTACGAGAACAGGTACATTGGAATGTGTTTTTCACAAATCCTGTCGTAGTCTTCTTTTTTAAGACATACACACCTGTGTAGATCAGAGGTCTGTGCCTGTGTCCAGAGGTTCGTGGGTTTGAATACCACGGAGGGCAGAACAATAATTTCACCAATGGGCCCTTGAGCAAGGCCCTTAATTCCAGTTGTCCCCCAGCTTTCCTTGCTTGGACATCGCTTTGGACAGACATGTCTACTAAATAAATGTAATGTAAAATTTTCACAAAACACAAATAATCTTGTGTGGAAGTCACTTAACTGCTGACAATGCATTTAATCGGAAAAATGTCCTACCGAAAGTTTCAGCACAGACTTGATACTGTCTAATTATTATGAATTAAAAAGATATGATTGGGGCTATGACACCGAACAGGGGGTCAACAATAAATCTGCATTTACTTGTGAATCTATAGCTGTATAGGTCATATAAACAGGCCATTAACTGGCTATCTCTGGGGAAATGCCATTATGTTCTTGCCTCATTTGTTGAGTAATGAATTTCCAACTACTGTAGATCTTATGGATTGTAAGACAATCCACCAGCTTTGGGGGTGGTGGCAGTGTAGGCCAATCCATAAATTCTCAAGTGAGCCATAAACACATCAAATTAAGCCATTTGGGACTGCCTGGCATCAGAAAGAGACAGAAAACACAGGCAGAGGCTAAATCATCCATAATCACCCAAGAGAACAGTGTCATCAAAGCATTCGATCAAGCCATCACAGCAAATCCAGGGAGAGATTCCTGTCACCGGCATTTTTCGCCAGGAATAGCTGTTCTTCCTGCGACACACATTTGGTACATGAGACGTTTTTTTTTGCCCCAGGGGAAAGAACAAAGAAAAATTTGTATCCTACTTAAAGCTTTGAAAGAAATCTGCTTCCCAACATAGTTTGCCGGAAACAATGTCTAATTGTTTCCAAGCACGTCATTGTAACCACATTATAAAAATATGTAGCTGCTGTCATGTATCTTTCAGCGAAAGATGGGTATTTACACTCAGCAGACCTGCGTGTGTGTTTTTTAAAGCGTTTGAGGTGCTTTATATGACACCCGCATACAAATGAGTGGGAGCCGCCGTTGCCATGTCGACCGGCGAGGTTAAGCCAAGTACTTTCTTTACATTTACTTTCTTCCGGCCAGATCCGTGTGGCCCGAGTGCAAAGCAGACGCCAGGAGTTTTTGTAAGGTGCCTATGAAACGCGTAGCGTGTGAAGTGGCACGGCGTCTCATGGGCTGGAGTTCCAGTTCTCGTATTCACTTAATGACAAAGGGCCTCGTTCAAATAATAACCATTCCCGTAACAAATAAGCTTCAGGAAATTGCAGAACAATTTCGTAACTGTTTCTGTCTTTCCATCCAGCGAATTATCTTCGGATCAGAAGTGTCCCGTTTGTCACTTGTCCTGGCGGTCACTTGTTGGCCCCCAGGCCGTGCCACCGAGGTCAAAGCTAATCCTATTAGCTTGGGCTAGATGCGTATGGAGTGGGCCAGCGCTGCCCTTTTAATCTACATGGAAATTAGTTATTAAGGCACTGACAGGCTTGTAATGCGTGATGTGGCAACTTGGGGGGGGTAATTTTATGCAAAAACTGAACTTGTTTGCAGAACTAATGCAAAATAAATAAGGTACGTCTCATAAGTTCCCTTTCAACTAAACGCTATTGGTAAAAGGGACAATACTTCAAATAATGAAGTGTGCTTGTAGGTGGTATACATCTATCTGCTTGCCTGTCCATTTATCCAGTTCAAGGTTGCAGGGAGTGTGGATCTTATATGCATGCAGAATAAATAATTAAAGATCATTTAAATGAGCCCACAGTGTAATGAAATGATAAGACTTAAATGTCTAAACCAGGAGCAGGGCGCACTGCATCGTACAAATGTGACAAGATAATTATCCCTAGTGACACTCATTGCGTTACCGCCGGCATTATATACAGTGCTGTGATTCAACTAAGGAGCTTTGTGGTGGAGTTGCTGGATCGCTCGCCTTCTTTGTTGGTGATATTGACTGCTTTTCTGCTTTGTTTCCTGTCGTTAACTCACAAATAGCCACCATTAACCGGGCAGCTGAGGGTCAGGGTCCACGAGGGTCGTCGAGAATCAGAATCGCAGAGTTCAGCCAAAAGAGAGGCCGTTCAATCTCCACGAGAGTTACATCCAAAGGTCAAGAGATTCTGTGGGTCGAGTGCAACTGTAGATCATTAAGGGCGAAGGAATCAGACACCATGCAATACTGCCTCAGAAAAACAGCCTTGAGGAAAAACACTAGGCAATGATCTTGTTCCCGAAAAGCAAGTAATCAACAAGAAGTAAACATGATGTCCTATAGAAAACCGGATTACTCAGCCACAGAAGGTGAACACTTTCTTCTGGATTTTACCTGATTACGCTAAAAGAAATAGGCTGTTTATTGTGGCTTACTTCATTATACTGCCTTTTCAGATTTCAAATGGATTGTAATAGAGCTTCAGGCCTTAATGTATTCCTTTTTCTTATGATTACGCTGGTGCCTGTGTTTACAGCTTGTCGTTTTGCCTCACCAAATTACCAGCACAGAAGTCATAACAAATTCCGATTTTAGTATAACCAGATTCATATATCAGAGCCATGCGGTTAAATGGCACCTCTCTCTGTCCTCATTTTCCAGCTTTAGTACTGCACAATGTATCTAGGTTACTAAAAGTAAGGGTCCATTTTTTTGCACATCAGCACTCCTAGTGGTGATCTACACAAACTGCACATGTTGCTTGTATTGCAAATAATCCCCTTTGTTCTATCACCAAACAGCTTCAGGTTATGAAATCTCAGCGAGGTACTGTGACAACAAGGTGGAATAGTAGTAAGCAATTCAGTTTCCAAATTTAAATATTGACCATGTTTCAGAGGCAGGATGTCGCATCTTAAATGTCACTTATATAATGCATTAACCACATGGTCAAGCCTAAGTCCCTTTGTTGTGGAATAAAAGGAGATTTGCTTCTGGCACATATATTTGAAAAGAACAACAGGAAAGAAACATAACAATTCACATTTGCTGCATTTCATTGTGCACTGAGTACAAAGAATGACGTGCATACCCTTTTAAAGTTAAAGCAGGCTTCTAGTTTAGCCGCATGGAAGAACACCAAAATAAACTAGTCAGGCATAACAGGAAATAATGCATGCACTCTAATTTATTATTTTTGTTTTCTGTTTTAAAGGCAATTCATTAATTTGTGCCAACTTCCATAATGAATCCTATACAGATATTGACATTGTAATTGTTATTACATTGCTGGCATTTAAAGGTCCATATTGCCAACAAATAAAGCATTGCCTCATAATTCATTTAGATTAATTAAAACCGAACACACTGAGGGCCTCGATATACATTATGGTGCTTGTCAGCAGGACCAACATGCAATAAAAAAACAACTCTAAAAAAAAAAACATTTTACATATGCAGTATCCAAGGTTATTTTCAAGGAGCCCTTATTCGCATTTACATTATATAATTATCTTTAATGACTCTGGTATCTGATATCAAGGTTATCCAAACATTTGTAGTGCCCTATAATAAATATTCAGAATTTGCAGCAGCAATGCAAGGAGCGGATAAATTCTTATGAGCTCCCGTTCCCTCAAACCCATGCTGCCCGAAGGCACCTGTCCTTGCTTCATGTCCAGAACACTCAACAGCAGCCTGTTCTATCGAATGCAGAGGTGTCAATCTACCAGCCCATGGTCCTGAGGCGGGTTTATGCAGCCAGCGACATGTATTTAATTCATTCTTAGATCTGGCCTTTGTTTCTCTTTTGGCTCAAAAAATAAATCGAGTAGCTCACTTGGGTGGAAACCAGTGCCCCCCCCACCCACCCCCGGTCATGTTAAGTTTCAGACCCCTGACCTAATGCCAATGTCGGTAATGGATGGGCTTGCGCTGTAGTCGCTGATGCCGCTGGGAGTTTGTCTTGTTCTCTGCGCTTCGGCCGGGGTGGGGATGAAAAAACCGGCCCCCTTTCGGGTTCTTGTCCATTTCCGACTGAAAATGCTGCAGGAGAAGAGCATCCATGCGGGGCCTAAGATGTTTCCACCACTGAGGAAACACCGGCCCCATGTGCAGATTAATTAGTTAGATATAACTCCATGTTCTCCAGGCTCTGAAGCGATGTGAATGAATTGATTTTACCATGAAATGAAGCTCTGGGTATTCAGATCCTTCAGGTCATTTTTCTCTTTTGTCCTGCAGTACATGGATATTTCTGTTCCCACATCACTCCAGTGTGGCTACTCAAAGACATACAAAATACTAGCTGGAAAGATATTCTTCCTTTTGTAAAATATCTTGTACTTCTTGTAAGAAAACTGACAAGTCATTCCAGTTTATGCTCTCTTGAGTGAATACAACATTTAAAAAAGACCTGTCTCATGCCCCAAGAACGTTGGTGAAGAGGAGAAGTAGATGTTTTACCACAGTTTTAAAAAGCCATTTTGTCTTCGACATATGACCTGAGTGAAGGGAGAGGCAGCAGCTTCTCTTTCCAGGAAAGTACAGTGTGGATCATTGCATCCTTGGTGACATGTGACAAGCCTCCCCAGATCCGGTGACTTTGTGTGACTGAAAAGTAAAGAACCCCAAGCTTCCACTAGCCTAAATGACAAAGAGGATTAAAATCAGCTGTGGCACTTAACAAGGATAAACTTGAAGAACTTTGGGCAAAGGCAGTGGGAAATCATTCACTGGAAGTCACTGCAACAGTGGAAAAATTCCTACATAGCTATTGTTGTGGAGAAAAACTGAAATCTATAAGTAAGTTGCTGACCTTTGTAACAGCCACTTTTCATCAGATAGTATGCTTTGTTTATCCATCCATCAACCCATCCATCCATCCATACACCAATCAGCCATAACATTAAAACCACTGACAGGTGAAGTGAATAACATTGATTATCTTGTTAAAATGGCATCTGTCAAGGCCATATTATATTAGGCAAGTGAACAATCAGTTCTTGAATTTGATGTGTTGGAAGCAGAAAAAAATGGGCTAGAATAAATATCTTGGCAACTTTGACAAGGGCCAAATTGTGATGGCTAGACGATTCGGTACGAGCATCTCCATAATGGCAGGTCTTGTGGGGTGTTCCCAGTATGCAAATGGCCAGTACCTACCAAAAGTGGTTCAAGGAAGGGCAACCAGTGAACCAGCATCAGGGTCATGGCCACTCAAGGCTCATTGATGCAGGTGGGGAACAAAAGCTAGGCTGTCTAGTTCAATCCCACAAGAGAGGTACTGTAGCACAAACTATTGAAAACGGAGAGAAAGGTGGCAGAACACACAGCTTGATGTATATGGGGCTGCGTAGCCACAGACTCATGTGGATGGCTGGGTATGTGTGTCGTTTACTTGTGGAAGAGATAGTACTAAGATGCACTATGGTGAAAGGGTATACCGGCAGAGGAAGTGTGATGCTCTGGGCAATGTTCTGCTGGGAAACCTTGGGTCCTGGCATTCATGTGGATGTTACTTTGACATGTACCACCTACCTAAACATTTTTGCAGATCAAGTACACCCCTTCATGGCAACAGTATTCCCTGATGGCAGAAGCCTCTTTCAGCAGGATAATGCACCCTGCCAAACTGCAAAATTGTTCAGGAATGGTTTGAGGAACATGAAAAAGAGTTCAAGGTGTTCACTTGGCCTCCAAATTCCCCAGATCTCACTCCAATCGAGCATCTGTGGGATGTGCTGCACAAACAAGTTCAATTCACAGAGGTCCCACCTCAACACTTACAGGACTTAAAGGATCTTGCTGCCAGATACCACAGGACTCCATCAGAAGTCTTGTGGAGTCCATGCCTGGATGGGTCAGAGCTGTTTTGGTGGCATGAGAGGGAAGTACACAATATTAGGCAGGTGGTATTAATGTTATGGATAATCAGTGTATATAGTACTGGGTAGCAGTACATATTTTCATGGCTTCTAGAGGCATTCGCCCTGTCTTTCCATAAGTATCAGACTGTATATTTGTCCCTGCCCTTGTGTTTCTAAATCCTGCTCAAACCCAATACTTACATGGCATTTCAAGAAAAGGGAAAAATTCTGCTGACATTTCTACCACAAGATGGAATTATCCTATGGCTCCCAGCATAATTATTACGCAAACGCCAAAGAAAATAATGCACAATAATGCATATACATAATACACAAAAACATACTGCATAAACTGCTAACAAAAGATTAATTACTGGTCTATAAAAAATACACAGAAAGTAGCAGGTCAAATATTTACCGAACCTTCATTATACAATTTTATTATGTTACTTACACAGAAAATTTCACTATTGTGTTGTTGTTAACCATTCTAATGTTCCAGGTCTAAAATCTATACATCAAAGGGATATTACAAATAATTTTTTTCAATTTTGAATTTCTTTTGTGATTTATGATAAAATCGTTGTTTGACTTTTATCCGGCACATATCTATAAGAAATCTTCAAGGAGCAATTCAGTAGCAGTCTGAAGACATCAACACACCAGCATAGTGTTTCAGAGCCAAGAGGGGGCTATATTACACCCGCATGAGGTTCAAAGACAGGAAAATACAAAGGTGCAATGATGAAATTGCTGTAATCAGTTTCTCTTTCACTTTTTGTATAACAATGAAAGGCCCTGTGGTTTGTTTCACTTAATGAAGCAGTATTTTGGATATGGATAGCTCATCTGAGCGAAGCATTCTGCCTGTGATTTCTGGCAAAAATTAAGAGTCCAGTTCTAAATATATCTAAGTAAATGCCTTGACATGTATGTCTGATTTTTTTTACTCAAAGCCCAGTTCATTTTTCTATCATAGTCGGTTAATTAAATCAATTCATTAGTTTGAGCAAGAAATCAATTAACACAGCCATAAAATGGCAAGCTGAATGTTCAGGCCTTTGGTCTTAGAATGCCTGCAGCTGAATGGGTAAGTTAAGCATTATGTTTACTAATGACCTGCTATGTGTCTCTGCAGTAAGAGTTCATCATCCCAAGCCCTAATAAATCTATTTTTATCCAACATTTTTAAAGAGATATCTCTCACATGTGCTCGGAAGATGCACACAATTTGTAAAAATGTGCCCTCAACTGGAAAACAATTTACCAATGCTTTAGTGCGGTTAAATTGCCTGTTTCCAATCCAGTGAATTAAGAACAAATTCACTTATGACGCTTGTGATATCAGTTTTGAACAGTACTGGCTCAGTGCAAGAGGCCTGCATTTCTGCAGAAGTGCAAATGAGTAGCAAAGTTCATCATTCATTCTGCAGTCTTACATTTATCAGACTCGCCTAACTGCATATCTGTAACCGGACCTTTGCATCTAGTACCCATGCAATACATTTCCTAATAAATTGAGCATCAGTATTAATACTAAAATTACAGCTAGACATTATTAATTACCACCATCTGTATCATACTTTGTTATAAAGTTATGCGTGGCATATATTTTTACATGCAATTTGTTATGTATTAAGTCCTCCATCCTCCTTGAAATAAACCTTTATTTGGAAACTCGCATGTGCCGCCCTTAAAATCCAGACACATGAATGAATAAATCATCTTAGTGATCGCATCTATCTACATACCAATGTAATCAGTGGGAGCCATGTAGCTATTTTCGGCAAAGTGGCCAGAAGCATGTGAGGCACACAAAGTCTTTTCGGAGGATCTAGTGGTTGTTAAATTTAAATTTAAATCTCAGCTACACTGAAGAGGCCTTTATGAAGTTGCAAGCATTTGTTTGGAAATATTCTCTTTATGGTGGACAGTTGGCATGTTTTGAGAAAAACCTGGATTGATCAGACCATAAATGCCGAAAGCTCACAGAAACTTGATATTTCCTTCATGGAAATCAGCACCCCTCAATCCTCACTGGGGATGTTGTGTGTTTCTGTGGGCTAAACCTCTGTATTGGTGATTGTAAGATCAAGCCATGGCCCAGGAATTGATTCTGTGTAGTAACAATAATACAATAGATGCTGTTGTAGTTTTGTTGCCAGATTGAACACATTGTTGAGACTACATGTGACGGTTTGCAAAATAAAGTTATCAATAAATTAAAACAACGCTGGCTTGGCTAATCGCGGAAAACAATACAAACATATACACTGGTTTTCCAAAACCCTATTGACACAATAATTACATTCTTGATGGAAAGTTATTTAATATACATATTATGGCTTCACGTGTGTATACCGTTTTAGTCAGTCCATAGGTTATAAAGGGCCAAAAATGCTGTGGTGTACAAGAGGAATAATGGCAGCAATGGCATTTATCACATATCGCCCAGCACGCAATAAGAAGGGAGCAACTTTTTAGAGATCAGGCAGACTTCTTTGCACGTGATGAAAAATGGATGATAAGCAGGTACCGTTTGCTGAGAGCTACGCTATTAGAGCTTTCTGGTTAGATGGCCCCGATTTTACAAAGCGCAGATGATACGAAAACCAATGCTTCAGTACCAAGTCAATGCCAAAATTCTACAGTACTGTTGGTACCAGGGATGCAATTCTTCCAGACCTGACAGGAGCAGCATACTACTAAATTTCTGGTATCGTAATGTCCCAAGTAGTAACTAGTGGTGGGTACAGCTAACCAAAAAATTAGCTTCAATGACCGCTAATCTGTTAACTCCAAAGTTTTATTTAATAACGCTAAATTGATAAACCATTAAAAAAATAGCAGAATAATAACTGCTAACCACTAACTTTTATAATATGAATTTAGTTTTGGTTTGGTTTTTGGCTCTGAAACCCTTAAGAACATGCCTAGAGAGCAAAAATTTTAACTGGTTTTAAAACTGAAGTCCCATCTGTCAGACTCGAGTGATTACCAGATGATATTTAGGACTTACTCAATGGATTATTTGGTTCTGTAGAGTCTCCAGAATAAATTTCTGCTGACATGTTCTTTCTATGATATTCCATTTGTGAGATATGAGAGTTTTTGTAGGTGAAGCCCTATATTGCATTTGGTCCATGCTGACATTTTGCCGTCAGTGATGCTGCTTGGGCACTACAGACATGATGCTGTTTCCCCGGAACTAAGAAGGTGGGTCTCAAATCTTTATTAGTCAATAGTTCTGTCAATCTTGATAACAGTTTGTACCTTGCTTTTAACAAGCAAGCCCACTCTTTCTTTTTCAATAATGTTAACAGGCCCAGGGAGGTTGGGCAGCCAATTGACCTTGGACCCCCAGAGGTTTTTTTAATTCCTACTTGGGAGTTATTGGTTCCTCACCTCCATTGTCTCTGGCTTTGTTTAATTTCTTTGTCTTTCCTTTTCCCTCTTTTTGAATTATTCTGTCTTAATAATGATGTAATGTATTACAACACACTCATGTAATGCGCCTTGGGGTAACTCTGTTGTGAAAGGAACTATACAAAAATGAATTGAATTGAATTGAATTGAATTGAATTGAACTGAATTGAATCAAATAGAATCGAATCAGAATCTGGAAAACACAACTGAGGGCCTGTATCACAAAGCAGGATTTCTTGCTTAGCTGGATAATTTGTCAAAGTTAGTCTAGTATCTTAAATCCTACAAATTACCCGGCTAAGCATGAAATAGAGTTTAATGATACAAGCTCCTGTTCTCCACTTAGTTCAGGGTACACTCATTTAAATGGACTTTATCTTTGTTCATTTACATTTAGCCCAGACTATCTTAAACCCAACAAGTTACTGACCATTCAAGTCTTGTGTTTACACATAGTCAGCTAACAGCATACCAGATAGACTGTTGCAGACACGCTCACAACAGACAGGAACAGATATGTATGATTTTTGGGTTACAGACATTTAAACTTCATTCACGTTACCCGCAAAAAAATCTTTGCGGTTTTACACTTAGCAGAACTAAATTTAGTGGATGCTAATTTGTCCACTGATGGTTTTCAAAATTAGTGAAACGCTAATCCACTAACAAAAAAGTTAGCTTCACTAATTTGCAGATTAGTGGAACCCTGCCCACCGCTGGTAGTAACACCATTGGAAAGGCTCCCAAACAGCATCCCTGCACATACATTATTTTGCCAAAAGTATTGGGACACCCCTCCAAATCATTGCATTCAGGTGTTCCAATCACTTCCATGGCCACAGGTGCATAAAATCAAGCACCTAGGCATGCAGACTGCTTCTACAAACATTTGTGAAAGAATGGGTCGCTCTCAGGAGCTCAGTGAATTCAAGCATGGTACTGTGAAAGGATGTCACCTGTTCAATAAGTCCATTCGTGAAATTTCCTTGCTACTAAATATTCCACGTTCAACTGTTAGTAATATTATAACAAAATGGAAGCAATTGGGAACAACAGCAACTCAGCCACGAAGTGGTAGGCCACGTAAAATCACAGAGCAGGGACAGCACATGCTGAGGCACACAGTGTGCAGAAGTCGTCAACTTTCCACAGAGTCAATAGCTACAGACCTCCAAACTTCATGTGGCCTTCAGATTAGCTCAAAAACAATGCGTTGAGAGCTTCATGGAATGGGGTTCCATGGCCGTGCAGCTGCATCCAATACTTTACATCACCAAGTGCAATGCAAAGCATTGGGTGCAGTGGTATAAAGCACACCGCCACTGGACTCTAGGGAGTGGATAGGTGTTCTCTGGAGTGACGAATCACGCTTTTCTGTCTGGCAATCCGATGGACGAGTCTGGGTTTGGCGGTTGCCAGGAGAACGGTACTTGCCTGACTGCATTGTGCCAAGTGTAGTTTGGTGGAGGGCGGATTCTGGTGTGGGGTTGTTTTTCAGGGGTTGAGCTTGGCCCCTTAGTTCCAGTGAAAGGAACTCTTAATGCCTCAGAATACGAAGCCATTTTGGACAATTTCATGCTCCCAACTTTGTGGGAACAGTTTGGGAATAGTCCTTTCCTGTTCCACATGACTGCGCACTAGTGCACAAAGCAATGTCTATAAAGACATGGATGAGCTAGTTTGGTTAGGAGGAACTTGATTGGCCTGCACAGAGCCCTGACCTCAATTTGACAGAACACCTTTGGAATGAATTAGAGTAGAGACTGAGCCAGGCCTTCTCGTCCAACATTAGGGCCTGACCTCACAAATGCTCTCCTGGAAGAATGGTCAAAAATTCCCATAAACACACTCCTAAACCTTATGGAATGCCTTCCCAGAAGAGCTGAAGCTATTATAGCTGCAAAGGGTGGGCCAACTCCATATTAAGGCCTATATATTAAGAATGGGAGGTCATCAAAGTTCATGTGTGTGTAAAGGCCGGCGTCCCAATACTTTTGGCAGTATAGTGTATTTGCACATCCACCAGCAGGACCTCCAATTCAGCCTCAACAACATTGTTCTTTTGGCAGCTCACCAATTTGGGCTTTGATTGGAGCTCATTTATAAACTAAATATATTACTTAGATGGCCATTTCCAAGGTGGTACTCAGGATCATTTGCAATTTATAGATTGCGCATCTGGGGGAGTTGCATACACACATTTTTTTCATTCATTCATTAATTTTTCTCTGAATCACAATTATGCATTTTTCAGAAATGATCTTAGATCAAATGTAGGGTGGTTTCTACGCTTTTTTTTTACAAATAAGGCCCCAGGTTTTTGTTAATCAGTAGCACAATCACTGTCCCCTGCTTCAAGATAGCAATATGCCAACAATGCACCTGACCCCACCTCATTTCATTTACACTTGCTATTTAAACTACATGAGCATTACTTGAGAAAATGACAACTGAGTCACACTCATGCTAGCAAAGACACTTGCACCTTGCCTGGTGCTGCTTTGCACCAGGTGTAAAGTAGGGCCCCACTACTTTTGTGGCATGGGGTTTGCCCTGGGTTGTCTTTGGACTGAGGGGGGAACCTAACAGAGCAAGAGGAAGCCAGGCTAATACAAGGAATTCCTAATGAAAGTGCTTCAAAATCAGTATAGTCCAGGAGTATCACTTTCGCTGCTTTAACACTAATTAATTTTAAACCAGTGTTCTCATTAATTATCATTAACATCAGAGTCCCTTAGTAAGGGCTTAGCCCCCCCTTAAATAAATCTCTAGTGACACTCCTGATACATACATTTCAGTAAAAATGTATATATTTATATTTCCAGGCATTTTAAATATGGAAGATCTATATCTACAACTTCTAGGCCAGGCCTGGGCAATTATTTTCTGTGGGGGCCAAATGCAAGCTTCAGCAGTTTTTAATTATTATTTTCATGTCCCATGAAAGATATGATGATAGGCTTGTTAGATTT
Source organism: Mormyrus iriodes (assembly GCA_011763525.2). Lineage (NCBI taxonomy): Eukaryota > Metazoa > Chordata > Actinopteri > Osteoglossiformes > Mormyridae > Mormyrus > Mormyrus iriodes. The sequence goes on along the minus strand of JAAGVU020000123.1, from coordinate 6,646,918 downwards.
TGCTATATATATTATTAAATTTGTGAGCAAAAATTTGTTCATCCTCATAGACTTGAACATAAAACTTTACCCGCGGGCCAGTAAAAATAGCACTGGTGGATATAGCCTGGGGGTCGATTTTTACTGAAGTCTTTCTAGACCCATAATACAATCAAAAATCTACATGCTTCCTGAAGTATATTATACAATATGTGTTGTATGGGACTGAGTTGCCTTAAAGATTAAATTTCTGTTGCATTATGCCATGATAGAGCAAACACCTTTAAAGGTGGGGATGCACCGATACCACTTTTTCTGTCCCGATACTGATACCTGGGCTTTGGGTATCGCCGATACCGAGTACCGATCCGATACCAGTGTTTAATTAATCGGTACTGTGTGGTTTTCTATATTAGTGAACAAAGCGTACATCCAGGTGTACTTATATTGGTTGTTGAAACTGAATTGTTATTTATATGTAACATGAAATATGTTTAGTTGTTTAATGTTAGATATAAATAACGTTTCAGTTTATTTTTCTCTCGCTTCTCCAGAATTTGCGCTAAAGTTCATACATTTTCATACATGTAAGCGGCTGATCACTTTAAGCGATTTACCTTAGTTGAAACCTGAATTTTCAGCTCAATCATTTATA
>JAAGVU020000123.1:6622120-6642479 GCA_011763525.2 Mormyrus iriodes | reverse complement strand
TCCATCCCCCCGGTCTGCTGTTTCCCCCCTCCCCCGGTTCTGGGACGCCAATGTTCCATGTGCCATACGCCCCCCTCCGTGGCCCCAAAAAAATCGCACTAACATGCCCCCCCCCCCCCCCCCCTTGGATCCTTGATAATCAGTATGTTCAGTGCCCCCCTTCCTAGGTCTTCAGCAGACACTGTCATTTCCATCCAGTGAGTCACCTTTCATTCCAGGGACATTGAGTCGGTCAGTCGTTCCTGGCAGCTCACACTTTGATATGTGCTTCGACATAGTGAGCTTTCTGAATTACAGACATTACTGGAACATTTGCATTGTATCCTGTAGATATGTAATTTAAAGTCTTTTGAAAAAAACACACAAACAATAAAACTTAAAAATGTTTTGTTTTCTTTCCATTGACATAGTATATTTACTTTAGCTCTTATCCAATGTGATGTACAAGCGAGGCGAATAGCACATGGCAAACAAGTAGTGAATGCGGCTTAACTGCAGCAATGCTGAGCTTCCAGAATCCACCCAAAGATGTCACTGTATTGCACATTAGCTGTTATTAATTATTTGTTTTACTTATAAGGAATGAATACTTAGAGATGAGGATATTAGGAATGAAATGAGTGAGACCATTGATTTTTAAAATCAAACCAATATTAGACCAATACATGTACAGGAGGATCAAAAGTGGTTTAGTCTTTGGTCCATATTTAATTCATCTTCACACTCAATAACAAACTACCATAACTTGTCTTGATAGAACAACAGCAAGAGATTTAGCTATAATGTAAAACCCATCACTGGAAAATGTAATTGTAAACACAACGGCATATTGTTGGTGCTGTGAAGTCTCAAAATTTTCACACATATTTAAGGCAAAATAAGTATCATTCATTTAAGGCTTTTTTAAAAAGTGCACATAACACACCAAGCCATTACTCATATGAGTGTTACATTTTTTGCTCGCTTAAATAAACCCCATCTGCTGACACACTATTAATGGCTGTGGCACAAGGTAATGAATTTCAAAGTCAAAGTATCTTTTATTGTCAGATTCAGATATATGGTGCATGGGATCACATACTGAGCTGAAATGCCGATCTTGTTGGTCGTAGCGCAAATGAAAAATAAGTAATACACAGAATATATATACTAAGACATATAAACATAATATAGACATGACATTTTAAGACATTAAGACAGAGAGGCAGAATAAACAACCTGATTGGTGGGCAAAGGTTTCATTTCATTGTGTGCCCATGGACGGTAACACAGTCAGACCGGGATCCGGATACAGGCCATGTATACCAGTAATTAGTATAACTGAATAAGATGATAAAAGTGCCATAATGAGTGTGGTAATGGGCATCCGATGAGGGACATTCAAACGGGCCGGAGATGTGAGCAGCAGTGGCTTAGCATGCCCACAGCCCCAAAGAAGGCTGGCGAGGCTGGACATCAGCTGTGGCTAAATCGGAATTCTCCGGAACAGTGGCTCTCGGGGGCAGTGGGATGATGGCAGTGGGGGGGTTGGGTTAGTGTCGGCCCTCACCTGCTCCTTCGGGCACCTGAATGTGACGAGTTAATGTTGTCAGCACTTTACACCCTTTATAACTGAGTATATTTTTCGCCACATAAATATTCATGTTCTGCCAGCTCTGGTGTTACGGTGGAGTCGCTCCTGCCACGTCACACACGCGTGTGTGTAAAAATACGGGTGTCCGCAGCCAGCTGAATCACAGCAGCAGACGTGAAGGGACGTCCCCAGCGTTGTTAGCAAGGCTGCGTTCAGTCTGCACGTTCTGTCACTCGCCATTAATATGAGGGCTGTCTAGCTATTATTCTCCTTCACTAACTTTTCAAAAAAAAAAAAGAAACAGAGCTGAAAATAGCCAGTCAGTCCATTCAGAAACAATAGAGAATGGATAATGGTTTCTTATTTGTTTGTTAAACTAAACAAAGTGCTTAACTTTTTCCTTTTTTTGCTTTTTATTGGTTTTCTAATTCCCTGACATCGTAATCCATCTAAAATTCTTTTGTTTTTATTCACTAATTGATATACGTACTGGTTGGTGCCTTTGGGAAACGAACAGCTCAGAGGATCTGCAATAAAATACCCAAACATTCAATTCATAATATCCTGAAATACCTTGATTTTACATATTCCCTTCTTTGTTATAAACGTGAACAGAAACATGTTATATAATAAAAATAAACCAATGAATCTAGGCTCCTGACCCTAACCAGGATAAGTGGCTAGAAGATGGATGGATGGATGGACGGCATGAAATCTGAAACAAATATGCTTCACCTAAACTGTTGTTTTGCAAGAGTCCAAAGACTGAGCTGATTCTGATGGAGATGGATCACTTCTGAATGCATGAACCAGGAGAGTGTTTAGAACCAAATGGCTGGACAGGCAATGAAAACCCAGCTCTGGCGCTGTAATGGCTGCGTACTGGGCACATGTCACTAGTGGGTTTTTTTCATCGGCGACTTCGGTCCCCCATCATAATAAACAGTCACTCAGGATCTTGTCAGCTCCCCACCCCCAGTCTCTTGATTAGATGCTACAGCGCCTAACCACGTGTCAGGATCTTTCCGCTTCAGCTTCCCTGGCCAAGTCGAGAGCGTCCCAGAATGCCACAGAATCAGCAAATGATGCAAATCAGCATGGAGGTGGGGTAACATCCAGTCAGTGCGACGGAGGGCTGCCTCATTGCCCTTGGCGGGGGACAGAGACAGGGGTTGAGCTCCATCTTGGTGTCATTTTTCATCCTTTTATTCCATCTGCTTTATATATCTAATAAACCCTATGTGATTACATTCCAGAACAAAACCGAGGATGCTTATAAATACGAACACTACGTGCTAATACGCTCCAATAATGCACATACTCAGCAATGGCGGCTCCTCTTTTTCGTGACAGTTCATTGATCCCAGAGTTTATCTAACCTGAGGACAAACACTCTTCGGCTAGATGATCAGCCCATTAATTTCCCATGAAACACTGCGGGGAGACAGTTGTTGTAATAAGGTCTCCCGCTGTTGGCGTACTCTGCCAGAGAAGAGCAACGATGTTTGTTCTGTGCGTGTTTAATTTGTCTTTGCTGAACATCATCATGCTGGAATTAATGGGATTCAAACTCTATTCGGTTCCTAATACAGTCGCAATCCATGGGCTGATGCATAAGCTGCAGCCATAAGGGGTTTATTGGGTGTCATTTGTCGCAAGGGGTTTAAGCCTATTTTTCATGCGTCAATGACAATTTCAATAAAAAACAATGTGCATTTTGCTCAAGTAAAGTTGTATTTATGAAAAAATTAAAAATTAAAGAGAACTAAACTGATAAATTAGGGTGTTCGCCTATATTGTACTTTTTATAGCATTTAAATTTAGGATTTTAATTATTTATTTAAAGCAAAATTCACTTTAAATTTAAATGATGTGCTGGCTAAAACATCATAGGGTATTAAGCGGAATGAGTTTGCTAAAGTGCATTTGAGCTAATGTCTTTTATTACAAATAAAAATCCTAACAGCCTTTACTCCATGGTCTATGGCAATTAGCATTTGGGAAATATGATAAAAGCTTTATAATATTTTAACAACATATATTATATAACAACATATATAATTATAACAAATATATACAGGTTTCCCCTGATATCCAAAAGTAGATTGTTTCTATGAAATCTTTTGTTAGCTGAAATAACAGAAAGCAAAGAAGGAATTATCATTAATTTATATGAGGAAATTTTTTGAGCGTTCCCAGACTGAAAAATAACCTACTGATTCATACCAAATAACACATAAAACCTAAAATAACACACAGTAAAAGCAGGAATGACATAATAATAATTACACAGCCAGCAGAAATGATGTGTGTACAGTGTAGTTTCACAGTTTTACAAAAATTAATAGTCATACGTTAACAACAGGAATGTGTTCTGAAATGCGTCATTAGGCGATTTCGCTGTCGTGAGAACATCAGCACGTACCGACGCAAACATAGATGGTACAGCCTACTACACACATAGGCTATACAGTGTAGCCTAAATACCGATAAAAAGTACAGTACGGTAACTACATAAACCAGTAACATAGTTATTATCATTATCAAGTAATATGTACTGTATATAATTGTACGTGCTATACTTTCATGCGACTGGCAGCGCAGTAGGTTTGTTTACACCAGCATCACTACAAACACGTGAGTAATGCGTACAGCATGACGTGATGACGGCTACGACGTCACTACGCGATAGAATTTTTTTTTTATTGCTCCTTTATAATCTTATGGGACCACCGTGTATATGTGGGGCGTTGACTGTATAACTATAATTGGTAATCAAATGCTACACTCTGTTTACGCTTTTCTCCCATTTTTCGTAAAAATGAAAATCTTCTTTGCATTTCTTTCAGTTAACCAAAACAGGCTCTATAGTGTAGGTCTTTTCTAAAAGCAAGGGGGTCATAAAGAAAATGTTTGGAAAGCAAAGGATACCTGTATATACACACACACACACACACACACACACAAACATACACACACGCACACACTTTATAATCCCCACGGGGAAATTTGACTTGGACTCTACAAGGCCAAAACACAAATAGACGCAACACTTCCTCATATCAAAGACATCACACAGAAAAGTGCACAACTGATGTATATATGCCTCTCTCTCTCTCTCTCTCTCTCTCTCTCTCTCTATATATATATATATATATATATATATATATATAAAATATACTATGGTGCAGTGTGTTGCTCAGTGAGTGATCAGAAGGTCACCAGTTTAAATCCCAGGGTCGGCAGTATGGTTTTACCGTTCAGCACCTGAGCAAGGCCCTTAACCCCCAGTTGCTCCAGGGACCGTCTGACCCTGCTTTGGATAGAAGCACCTGCTAAGCAACTAAAAATGTTACATTTCATGACCACTCTCTTGTTTATTTCTCTAGACATGAATTGCCTTAAATCTCCATTCAGCCTGACAAACTTGGCATAAGAAGTAGAGGATATTGTACAAACTTGTGCATAGAATGAAGAGATTTGGGTGAGCATCTACAGAGGGAGCAGCAAATAACAAACTGACTCAGCCTCTGTGTCCCAGGCTGCGCCCTCGACATCCCCGGGTGAGTTTGCTTCTGACAGCAGAGCAGCGTGGTGTGGATGGCCATCTCATCTAACACACCCCTCTGTCCTCTTTTCCTGAAGAACTCCTGGGATTACCCTGTTGGCATACCCTTTAGTAGCATCCTTAATTTTAATGGGCTAAGGGAAACAATCCGTTTTTACAAATGGTTACAGGGAAAGCTTTAAACACCAAGTAATACTAATGACTGAATGGTACAGTCACTGTTTAGCTTGGGCTTATTATTAGCCAGTCTCTCCAGGATTTTGCAATTCTGCAATCACAAGGATTAATGCTGTAGCATTTGCAAGACCTTGCAGATTTTAAAAACTACCACAGCTTTTCCTCAAGCAATGTCCAAATCAACAGACTGCTTATATTTGGGCTATGACATGTCCTGTAATGCCATTTCAATGCGCATTCATGTGTGTTTTTTGTTAGGCTGCACTGCGGGGAAGATGATTGCAGCAGATACATCTCATTTACCAAGGGGAATGAAATTAAACATTTTCATGTTAATGTAGGCTATTTAACTGATGTTCTTTACTGCTAATGATGAATTGAGCATGAGATGAATTGTTTGTCTTACTAAGGTTTAATGCTGTGTTCCATTTACCTCAGAGGTCGGAAGTCGGAGCTAGGAATGACGTCACACCCAAGTTAACTGTGTTGCAGTACAGCAAGTCGGAAAGCCATTTAGCTACAGCAGGGACCTGTTTCAAAAAGCAGATGGATAACTTGTCAGATTTAATTTATCCCAGTTTAAATGGCTTTTATCTTCTTTCACTTACAGTTAGCCCAGACTATCTTAAATCCAACAAATTATCCAGCTAAGCAAGAAATCCTGTTTTCTGAAACAGGCCCCAGTTCTAGCCCAGTTAATTGTTTGCCACTCTTAGCAATATCAGTTGATAATAACACATTACGCAGTACTTTACACATAAAAACACCATAGCAACATGTCCACAGAGAGAAATTGGACAGTACTGTGTGTACAACCAATTTAATAAGCCACAAATAAGACATAAGTACTAATAAACGATATAAAACTACAGCTGTAACTTTTGTTCATAAAGGACGCGGCCTTCTTGAATTCTGAGGTCGGCATCGTGTTGATTCCTCTGACTTTCCAAGTCGGAATTCTGACTTCAGGGGGCGTTCCAGTTACAATTTCTGGCTAAGAATATGGAAGTTCCAAGTTATGAGTCATCTCGCCCCTCTGCTCACCCGCACTCACACACAGAGTCTAGTGGAACACAATATTACTAACAGGAACCTAAAGTCACTCATTGAAATCAGAAGAAATTTCAAGATATTCAAAATATATGATATAAAATGAAATATACTGAGAAAGTAACTGTATATGTCTCTTTCTTCACTGGTAGTGGTTTTTAAAAATCTCCTGAACTTACAATTTTGCTAATTTATGTAAATTTTCCACAAGAAAAGCACATGGAACGTCACAAGACGCATCACAAATTTTGAGGAAAGCCATCACAAAATCATGGGTTTCTGGCTAGAACAATCACACAAAAAACTCACAAAATTCTGTAAGGACGGATTGTCAGTGTACAGCTCATATATTCCTCAGTATCCAGTAGGACTTTTACTCTTTACCTAATTGCACATTTGACAGAAAATTTGTATTAAATGTGACTAAACACGGTTGTCTCCCAGCACTGCCACAGTCGTTTCGAAGTCTGAGCAAATGCAGATATTTGTTTTAGCTTAGCACTTAGCATCCCACGCCGGCGCCACACAGACTTGGGTTTCAGCTTCTCTCACAGGTTAAAATACCCCTATCAGAGGTGAGCAGCATGAGGCTGGAGTCAGAAATGCCCCGAGAGACTCAGTGGCAAAGCAGAAAGGACCTGCAAGTCTGACCACCATTATCTGCATAGCTGTTACCACCTATTATTATATATAAGATTATTTTAGTTATGATACTATTTTAATTTATAAGTGATGAATGTATGGGAACTGCATCCAGTGCCATGAGACAGACTGGCATTAAGGGCCTTCCTCACGGTTTTATGGTACTCTGCCAATCATGGGATTTGAGGCCACAACCTTCTGGAGACAAGCCAGAAATTCTAATATATTGAGGTACAGCTTTTTATTATTTGATTGACAGATCATTTTTATCCAAGGCAATTAATATATTCTAACATACTGTTTGTGGGAGGAGTGGTGGCTCTGAGGCTAGGGATCAGCACTGGCAATCAGAAGGTTCCTCGTTCAAGTCCTGTGAATGCCAGGAGTGATTCTACTCTGTTGAGCCCCTGAGCAAGGTATTTAACCTGCAATTGCTTCGTCCTGGGTATAATGTTAACCTACATCCAAGCAGGTCCTCCAACTTACAAGGAAAACAGGGGGTTTGGTGGCAAGATTGGCACTCCAGCCACAGGAAAAAACCACACACTGTTCCATCCCATTTGAACTAGTCATGTGGTGGGCGTGGCAACGTGCTGTATCAATGTGTGCTCCTAACCTCCTCTCTCTTACAGTTTAGACAGATGCATTTGCACTGTGATGATTGAGATAAAATAGGAAAATTCTGAAGCACTACAACAGAGTGCCACCATGGCAACAGTTAAATCAGATGGGTGTCAGATTAAATGGAGTCTGCATCTGGGGTAGGCCAGCCTTCAGGCAGTCAATTTTAACAACATCAGTGCCAGAGTACAGGAGAAACCTACAGGACCCAAAGTAGTTTATCAGCTGGGTTCAGGTGAATTTTAAATAAAAAAAAAATCTAGTTTCATATGGTGAAACAATGTTCTGGTTCACTACAAATATGTATATAGATTATCTATCTGTGGAATGTTCTTATGTTTTTACTATGTGCTTGTCTGTGTATCTGGAGAACTGATCCTTATAAATGAGGTTAAAATTTGATTGAGGAATTACCCAGTTACCCATATCAACCGCTTACTCTGAACCAAGAGCCTATCCCAGTCAGCATAAGGCACTCAGCAGGGGTGAACTCTGGACTGGATGCCAGTGCATTGCAGGGCCTAAATACATACATGCTATAGGCAATTTAGAGACACCAATTAGCCTAACTGCATGTCTTTCGTCTATGGAAGGAAACCAGAGTATCCAGAGGAAGTGTGCACAACATGTGCAGGACATGCAAACTCCACTCACAACCCTGGAGGTATGAGGTAAGCGCCACCCACTGTGCTACCACCTATGCAAATTAATAAGTCAAATAATGATATGAGTGAGGATTATACAGATCCTTTCTATCACAGAAAAACTAGACAATAAGGCATGATGATCACCTGCCGGCTGGGGAGTGGCATAACCCATTACTCTAGATCTCCAGTGTTTTTCAGACATGGCCCTCAGGGACCCCCAGATTGTCCAGAAGGGAGCTGGGAGGGAGCAATGTGGACTGTCTGGCAAAGTGCTGGGAGGGAGCAAAAACATGGACCGTCTGGGCGCCCCCAAGGACCGGGTTGACAAACACTGGTATAGATCTCTTATGTAGCCATCAAGGCTGCAACTCAGAATGCACTCTTTGGAATGTGCTGTATTCATTCAAGCTATTTGGAAGGTGCTTCACAGCAGAAAATGCTGGAAGCACACATCTGGAAATGTGGGATCACTGTAGTACTCCAAACAAGGTTAATGCAGTGATTACTGACAGTGCATGAAAGACAGCTTCCATCTATGACTGTTCATTTGCTCATGATGAAGCACATTGTGGTGCTGATGATGACAGTGGGTGGATGTAACCTGTGATTTCCTCTGGTGTAGTGTAGGCCACCGGGGTTGGGCAGAGGGGTGGGTGTTTGGGTGTAATCAGCCTTGGGGCAGGCCAAGCTTGTGATTAGGAGGACTAGCCCCCCCCCCACCCCTCGGAGCTAGACCTGTTCATCATTGATATAGATGTAGGTTACTTTCCAAATCTGTGAGGTGAGCTCACACTCCTCAGCTATTAATAAGGCCGTTTGAGAAATGTCAGACATTGTCAATCACCAACATAAGCGAACAGATATTTTGAAGGGGAAAAATGAACTTCAGCCTCCCAGTGTCACAAAAAACCCCATCTCAAACTGATCTGCTCTGTTCATTAGGTTGATGGAAAAAGTTATACCCGTAGGCAGAGACAAAGCTAGTATGGTGTACTATCTTTGAGAAGGCCTGACTCGCCATTGAAGTTCTTCCTGCCAGATTCATAAGCACAGTAGTAAATGAGGTGCTCAGTGAACCACCAGCATTGAGGACTGGATTGGACATGCTGTTTGATTTATAAAAGCAGCACAGCTCCTCCAACCAAGAAGAAAGCGAGCTCCTCCCCCAGGCCTGGCTCTAGGGTGGGATCCTGGTCTCCCTAATCTGGGCGAGGTAACATGGACCTTAGTGTTTCTTTCCATAGGGGTCGTTATGAATCGCACTTTACTGGCCGCTCACCCAGAACAAATTGCCCCGATAATATAGCTCCAAAGATCACAGAGGCACACAAACCTCTCGACAACAGTAAGGTAACAATTTGTGGAAGGAATATTCCCTTATAATAAACCCAACCACTTATCCTGGTCAGGGTCCCAGGCAGCACAGGGATGCACCCTAGACAGGAAGCAAGTCCTTCACAAGACACACACTATAGGCAATTGAGAGACCAGTCGTCTTCGGACTGCAGGAGATAAGCCACACAACATGGAGGGAACATGCGAACTCCAGCAACATGGCAGAGGTGGGATTCTAACCCCCAGCCTTGAAAGGGGAGCTGACAAGCTAGTCACTGTGCCACCTTTCCATGAACATATGCAATGTTACTCAGTAGAATTATCTGGAATTTAACGCTTGCGTCATGCTTTTTAGTTTTTATTCAGATTTTATTTATGATACTTTAAATGTGGAGCAAATATTTATTATACACAAATAGCTGTCATAAACCTATTTCACAGATCACAGGTGCTTAAAATGACAAAAGAATGGAAATATATTGGTTGCATAAGCATTCCGCTGGTGTGCTGTGATACATCTAAATTCATATAGGTGAAAGATGAAAACAAAGAAAAAATTACCATACTGATAGCCCCTGCCTGTACACCAATAAAGACATTTTCTGGATACAAAACCCCAGTCAGTTTTGGGATCATTTATCAGTCAGCAAGTCAGAAGCAGAAAAGTATAATGGTGAGCATTAATCAGCATTCAAATAAGTTAGAGGTAAAGTTATGATGATAATGCATGAAAGACAAAAGTATATTAAATTTTTTGGACATCCCATTGAGCATTGCAGGTTCAATAGTCAAGAAGCGAGATCTGCATCACACCATCCAGACACAACAAAAAAAGGCTGAGGCTCAACATTCAGCATCTGGGAAAGTAACCTTACGAGTGACGCCAGTGCGTGTCTGGCAGCTACTTCAGGAGTCCCGCAGAACTCAGTGGGGCTGAGGTAGACCTGTCAGAGATACAAAGCGACCTGAAGAAAACCGTCCGGCTTGGGAGAGTCGCGACAAAGAAGTCATCGCTCAAAAATGACCGCGGCTTGTCTGGAGTTTGCTGGGCAACACATGAGGTGGACAAAAAATTTTCTTGTTAGATGAGACCGAGGCGGTGCTTTTCAACCTAAAAAACACATACGCTAGCGACACATCAAGAATATCATTAGAATGGAAAGAAAACAAATTAAGCATGGAATAGTGAAATATTGCTAGGAAGAATATTTTTGTTGAATAAATCACTGTGTATTTTAGCCTTTATACCGTGAAAGAAGTACAAATTAGCCACATAAAGCTTAAAACGCACCGTAATTTCTTGTCATAACACCGCCAACATAAATACGTATTTGCGCTGCCTCGACGCGAAATTGCCATTCAGCGAATGTGTACTTGCGTACCAGTTATGTGTACGCCTGATCATATGTATAGTATGCTGTATAATACAATTATATCATCTTTAAGTCACATTGTTTGGTGTTTTAACCTTTTTTATCAGCATTTTCTTAAGTTTATTGCTGCCGGCAGTTACGACGGAAACTGCCAGACGCGACGCAGTTGTGGCCACATATTTCCGGTGTCGGATCGGTCGTTAAGTCGATCAGTTGCAAGTCGCATAGGCCGTAAGTCGACGACAATCTGTATGTATATTGGCTACATTTGAAAATCATAAGAAAATAACCAATGAAGGCCTATCCTTCTTTGTCCAAAATGTTCTGTTGTCATATTTTAGTATGTTGACGGTACAATTTGACTGTCTATCCATTCATTTTCTAGTACTATTGAACGGAATCTCCGTGTCCTGAAACCTGTACAGCAAGTTACATCTAACAGAATGCCAGCTCGTCAGCCTTCTGGGTGCTGAATGAAGATAGTACTTTAATACTAAACTTTCATATTGCACCACATAGTACAATCCCCAGCCTCTTCTCAGCAGCTGTTCCCCCGGATGTTCCCCCGTCAGCCTGGAGTTCCATCACAGTGATGGATGACACCCTTATGGGGTTAAAGTCACTGTGTCAGCCTTATTAGAATATCACACGCACCAAGCAGAGCATTGAATTCGCGTAAACAGCTCTCCTAATATGGGTCAGGCTGCGACAGATTTATTTAGATATTTAGCTCACTTGTGCCATCAATGCCTACTGTTTAACAACAAATCAATTAAATCACACATCCTGACACATCCAGAATCAGCTCTAAATACAAGCCAGCTGATGTAAGTGATCCACAAACACTCGCGTAAGTTAAATTTTCAGTTTTTCTGCCTATTATAAACTGGAAAATATTAACTAATTTCTTGTTGTTGTTTATCCTGCTATTTTGAACCTTCTGCCGACAATGACAAGATATAAAATACCATATCTCTGTTCGCCTTAAGAAATTTCCTCTTGTCACCAGTTCCATGTCGCCTCTTGGCTTCTATATTTTGTATCTTTAGAATAGGAGAGCAACCTCAGAGCAAAGCTGGCATCTAATGCAATCTGTTTTAAAATCATTTAGCTTTTCATTCAAGCACTGAGTTTTCTATTCAAAACTAGATCATAAAGCATGTCAGAATTACTTATGGATATTACATTGCTTATTATCACCTGAAATGAAATGTTCGTTTTTACATCTTATATAATCCAGAGTTCCAGGTTTTTGCCTGGTTGTGACATTTGTGAAATATGTTAGAATGACTGCTGTAAGCTGAATTGGTCCAAAAGATGGATTTTGCTGTGAAAGGATCAGGAGGCCCAGGAGAAAGAAAACGTACAGTTGGGACCTGCAAGGGTTCTTCTAGAATAAAAAAAAAAAGAAAAAACCCAGACACTCGTTAGCTGAGCCCAGAAAGCTCGTTCCTGTGATAAAACACGGAGGGGTCAGGGGGGTGTACCTGAAACTTTGCCAGTCTTGAGGACCTGTATGGACCCCCAGGTAGAACAGGACAGCTTACAGAAAAAGGAAAAAGTTCCTCTAGATAAAAGCATCAACCAAGTACCATAATAACAAGAATGGAGACCTTATTAAATAGGTTATATCATGGCATTCTGCTGCAGTCATCCACAACATTTTTCATGTCTGCAGCAAGAGCTAGTTCTTGCCAATTACCTAAGGCTAAAATAACTGAAAAGTACAATTTCTGATCTTCTGGACAGAGACTTAAAATAAACAATATCATCAAATTATAAAGCATATGAGGCATTTCTCTGAGAACAGCTAATAATACGCAATGACACGGTGGTGCAATAGGTGGCGCTGTTACTTCACAGCTCTAAGGTTGTGGGTTTGAACCTCTCTTATGTGTGTTTGTGCATTTTCTCTGGGTGGCGTCGTTTTCGTTTTCTTGCTTTCGTACTGGCACCCGAGTTTCATTCCGCAGTCCAAAAACATGCAATTAGGTTAAATGAGGTCTCTAAATCACCCATACTCTGTGAACGTGTGTACCCTGCAACGGTCTGGTGTCTAGTTCCTGGTGCACCCCTGCCTTTCGCCCTATGCTGGAATTTTTGCTATTTTGCTACTATTTTTGTACGCCTAAAAATATAAATTTGTTTAAAACTGCATCGAGAACATTGCAGTGAACTGTTCATATATCTTCCATCCATCCATCCTCCGTGACCACTTATTCAACGTCAGAGCTACAGTGCTGTTTACATATGAAAAGCAATTTAATTACTTGTAAATAATAATAATACAATTACAACATTTTCTGCATTAAAATAAACATTAATAATGGTGATAGTTCTTTGCTGCTAAATGATTTTTATGCCACTCGCTATAAAAATAGGTCATTTATAACAGATGCGTGTGCCTATCGTTATCGTAATGATGTTTTGCACAAAAGCTGTGCTTTCTGGCTACTGCTTGCCATGCATTCGGGCTGCTTTATTCATTTTGTTCCGAAAGACGTGGTGATCGAGTGACGCTGGTAGTGAGGGAGCGATTCCCGCTGTGAGAGAGATTTGCACCACTGTATTCCCCTGAAACATCAACCTTTTCTCTTTCCAGCTTAACTTATTATTGTTTAATGGAAGGAACGAAAAACTTTCTGTGTGAAAATCATGAGAGCAGCTATATGGGACGACCATGGTTATTTAGCCTTCATATGGACTGTAAATTAAAGATCATCAGCCATTTGGCAGGTTAGCCTTAACAGAGAGGAGGCAGAGGATATATTGATATGAAAAAATAATTTGCTCCGATTCACCATTTTACAGCATTTTACGCAGCTGTCAGCCTAGTGGGCCGTCTCTGTGGCGCACCAAAAAGCTCTATTAAAATGGATAATGGAGACCCCTCCGTACCGCCCCAATGTTAATGTCTGTGGCACATCGTTACAGCCTGGATAACTGTTTCATTTTAAAACGTCATCGTCTTACATTGCACCTTATATTGCAGTTTCGCAAACAAAGAGCAGCTTTGCTGGTCTGCAACGTCAGTAAAGTCTTAATACCCACAGTAGTTCCGGCAGTGTTGAGATAACTCACTGCTCTGTCCCCAGGATATGTCTTAGCCTATTTTAAGGTCCTCTTTGACAAAACACCATTTACAACGTTTTTGCATAATTTTTTTTTCGTCTCTTTATAAAATGTTTCTTTGTAGTTGTATTTACATGTATATACTTCATTATTGACCAGAGCAAACAAAATATTACACAATAGGCCTATGTTTTTACGTAAAAGATAATCTTGATACAACTACGTCATCAGCTGACTAAAGCAGATTTCACCAGGTCACTTTGGTACGAGTGTCACTGTTAAAAGGAGTTTTGTGCTGGTGTGTGATTACACCGTCTGGTATTCAAGTGTAGGACTAGACAAAGAATGGAATTTTCTTCTTCCCTCAAATGAGACATCAAAAAGAGTCATAGTGCCTCACGTGATCACCGTGGCCAGTTAAAATCATGTGACAGGATAAACGGAAAAGGACGAGTATTATGGTATCATACGTACTAAGTTTATTTAAATGATACTTTATTACAAGGATCAATGAGTCGGTTCTGTTTTGTTTACACGTGTTGTTTTTTCAACTGCCTCAGGAAGGATATGAATCATCCGCAATTCTGTAGTAAGAACAAAAATGTTATCCACCAGATCCAGGCGAAATTATTATGAATGAGTTCGTTACCTAACATACTACGACTAAGGCATCCCATTTTAAATGCTACGAAGATATATTCATTCCTTCTCAGAATTTCTTTCTCTCATGTAAGGAACTGATTTATGCCTTTACATTTGAATATCTTTGTAAAAATAAATCACAGAAAATTAGGCAATTTTTGTGGGTTCTGGTGATTTGTGATGATAATTTATGTGACCTACTGAAAATAAAATAACTGAACCGTGCAGCAACAGAAGTGACATTGCAAAATTAAATATTTTCATTTAATATTTTACCATGAATTCTCATTTGATATAAAATTCTTTACGGCCGTATGCTTTCTTGACTAAGAGCACCGGTTCATTTCCACATATTATTGTCTGTTAAAAGACAGCACCGTTTCCCCATGTTTTATAACTCTTGATTTTTATGAGAATATTATTTTTAATATATCAAAAGGGAGATTTACTTGAAAGGATAAGAGAACAGCTTCTTCTACAAGGTGCAGGGATAGATTAAGGGGAGACTGACTCAGAGATGTGTTCAACCTTGCAGAGAAATGAGTGTCGACGCCGCAGTATGGTGGCTAAACAGCGCCACACAATGGTCTGTACTAGGATTGCACTGATAGCGATCACAATTTGCGCCCCCCAACCGACCCACCCCGCCCTAGTCAATCTCGTCTACCCCCATTCCCAGACCTGCAGACGTTCCAGATAGTGATGTTGAAAAATGCAGTAAAGGTCATGTGCTGTCAGAAACTCCCTTTGTCTCCGTGAATGTGCGCATTTGCGAACTTTTGTCATCGTCTCCGAAGAACGTTTGTGTGTATCTGTCTATGTATTTTTAGAAAGCAGACAATAACCTTGTATGTATCAGAATTTGTCTGCGTATGTTTGTTATTATAAAGCAGAAGCATGTGCTTGTGTGTGTATGTAGCCTTGTATGTATTTAGAAGGATGGGCGTGTGTATAAGAATGCGCTTGGGTCTGCGCATGTGTGTCATTATAAAGGAAAGGGTGTGTTTCTGTGACACACAGAAGAATTGTATGCATGTGTCTGTGAATGAGACTGCCTTTCTCCTATAAATGAAGGGCATGAATGACACAGAATCTGTGTCTGTATATATACCTGTCAGACTCAGGAGGAGCTAACCACGTGTGTGTATTTGCCTCTGTATGAATCTCTTTTAAGAGAAGGTATATATGAACACTTCGGATGTGCGTGTGTGTTTATACGGGTGTCAGAACCCAGGGGTTAGGGGTGGTGACCCATAGAGCCAGCCATCATGTTTGTGCCTGTCTGCGTGTGGGTGATGGGGTGTGTGCCGCCATAGCTGCTTCCGCGAGCCCAGTGCCAGTGAGTAAATGGCGTGGATTGCCGGTGCCGCGTTACCTGAATCATTAAAGCAGCCAATGAGTGAGAAATACGCTCTCTAGCTGGATGGCGCGCTGCCAAAGGCCCAGTATCTCATTAACACCGCAATCACTCACTCCCGCACCAACAGGACAGGGTCTGTTCGGGCTTCATCACACGTCACTGTGTATAATTGCTGTATGTATGGCTGCCCACCTATCTGGCACTTATTTGGCCATTAGGGAAGGGGTGGGGGGACTCATAAAATAGGCTCATTATCTTAATGCAACCTATCTCTGGATATGCCCCTGAATGGACAAAGACGCAAGTCCACTTAGAAGTACACACAGGATCCATCTAACCTTAGACGATGAAAACCTGCACACACTAAATCTGGGTAAACAACAATGACACGTGTGTTACGTGCCATGTCAAAGAAAAACATTTATATGCAGCAAAAAAAACGAAATCATTATGCATCATGATTCGCAATGATTCGAATGATTCGGGCAGGTAAATAATTAATCTAAGAATTTATAAATTGATGTATCTAACAGTAGGTTTGCAATTGTTCTTTCTTGTGGTTCCCATATGTTCTCAGTTAAGGACGTTACAAAGAAGAAAAGATGGTGAGATCCTGATAATAGCTCTAAATTAAATTACAAGAGACTCTTAAATGTTCCCGCCTGTCACCACAATCAGATCGAACCCAAACGGATATCTGTCTTTCTGATGACAGAACATTTTTTCTTTCGCTCATTTTTACCCCCTTCCTCTGGAATAATATTGTTTTTATTACTTTATTTTAGTCCTCAAAAAACGCCCTTAAAGGGGACCAACAGAGAGGGAAAAAATAGCTGAGATGTAATTAACTATGTATAATTTCTCTGTCCATGCACTGGGGTTCATTATCTCCTTCAGCAGCGAGCTTCTTTCTTCTGCCGTAGATAAGGACTCCTCGCAATCGTGGCTGACGTCCAAAAGCACTTCAGAAATCGACAAGCGAAGGCTGAACCTCATTCTGGAGGAGATGCTGTGCGGCAAATTCACGTGCATGCACAGGAACGGGTTTGCCAAAGCGTGGTGTCATTTTAACGTATTATCAAAGCACTATGAGTGTTCACAACATGCGTCACGTGTAGGCCTAAGTAAACTTAACGGTGTTCTGGATGGGTAGTGAAATCGATTTCTTTTTACCAAACCACATTTGCATTGATGTAACGTGTGATTCTGTAGTCTCTATGCGTGCGTTTTTGTAAGAAGTGTGACACACTGTGTGTATACGTATTCCATGTGTGCGTCAGTGTAATTGTGGTTATTTTCATCTAAATTATTATGCAGAGTATCCCCTGCATGGTTTTAAGTCATTGCAATGTTACAGTTGCCAAAACTGAGACTCAGTTTTGGCAGCGATGTTTCTATTTTGGGCGTGGGAAATGGGCTGCATGTGTCCTGTGCCGGATCTGTGTACTGTAGAGGTGAAGCACTGGAGCTTGAGACCAGATGGTTCCAGTTCTTGTATCTGGAGAAGCCCTGCTTATGAACCTGGACCAAAGTACTCATCTTGAACAGCATTAATAAACATAGCCTGTACAAACACAAAATAAATGCTTATTCTAGAAAGATAGAAAACTAAGAAAGCTTTCCGGATAAAACCATCAACAAAGAAACTATAATCATTATTATTATAATTATCAACTAGAGTCCCCTGCTTTGCCATGTGCTTCTTAGGATAGGATCCAAGCTCAACCGAGAAGCAAATTAGGAAGATAGATGCAATAGTAATAATAATAATAATAAAAGTCATCATCGTAATCATGTGGCTCTTTGATTTTCATTGTAGCCTTTGCTTCAGTATGAGATATAGGTTCATAGGTCTCCAGATGTCCCTATGTCCATGCCAAGCGGCTCACGTATAATAATTAGACAAAGGACATGCTGAGAATCAAAAGGAACATCTTTTGTCATTGCCTAATTTTTTTGAAAACCCAACAATAAGCTATTACCAAGCAACATGATGTTAAAGTGCATTGCTTAGTGTTTTATTTTCACGGGACATACTGCATCTACAGTCTGTAATGTTAGAGGCCTCACTTCTCGAGTCCCTAAAATGCTTCATGTTGCTAACTGGTAGTACAGCCCCTTTCTAGCAAGCAAAAACTAATTTCAAGGTATTCAAGTGCTTTCATTTTGAAGATGCTCACAGTAACTGCTTCCGTATTTATTACTCCTTATAAGCTCACAGTCTGGGGGAGCCAGCGATTCCGTTACCTTCTTCACCTTCCCTTATGAGCGTGTGCACATATGTGCCTCCATTTATGTGTGTCCAGTGAATATTAGTACAGTGGGCACTGCGCTCTGAGGGTCTTCACGCCAGGCTAGGTAGTCAGTCAAACATTATTTTTTCTGGAAAAAATTAAAAGAGAAACCCACTATTCTGATGTTTTGTGAAACACTGAAAAATATTCCCTGGTCCCTTCGAAGTAGTACAAGCGGCAAATATAATTGTAAACAATGTGTAAAATTGCCTAAATAGGCCTAATGAATGACAACTTCTTCCTGTGGAGTGAAAAGCGCGCTGACTCATCTGACAGTACAGTGAATAATTGTGGGGGATTAAGTCAACAGAGTCAACAGAAATAAACATCGCAATAGCAAAAAAAAAATTGCTCTTGAATTCTAGGGGGAAAAGCCAAAATCAAATGACTACGCGGTTCTCTTTGATGTGACCTTTCACAATGAAGTGTAGAACCTGCGTGAAGTTGGTAAGAATTACTGGCACTCATGCAAAAACTGGACTCCTCGTACTATCAGGATTATGCCAAACGGCCATAAGGTGCCCCATGCCTAATTAACATGATAACAACTCATCTAGGCACTGAAGGCTTTGATATATTGCTGATGTGTTGATGCGTATCATATTAATGGGCGAGCCCAGAATCAACGTGTATCACTCTTTGCAAGCCAAAATACTTTTTTTTCTGACTATGTCATTAGATGTC
Organism: Mormyrus iriodes; assembly: GCA_011763525.2. Classification (NCBI taxonomy): domain Eukaryota; kingdom Metazoa; phylum Chordata; class Actinopteri; order Osteoglossiformes; family Mormyridae; genus Mormyrus; species Mormyrus iriodes. The sequence continues at coordinate 6,623,441 of JAAGVU020000123.1, read as the reverse complement.
TTGTTTCTATGTATTATTTTGTCATTTCTGATTTTTTTGTGGGTGAATGTTGTACAAAAGGTTTGGACATCATCATTACGCCACGCCCGGGGGTATCGACTACACATGAGCGCGCCTGTTAAATTAGCATTATGACAATGCTGGAGAGGCCACAGGGCGAGCTGCTACCGATCGCCGGTCTGATAAGTCTTTGCAAGCCCACCTCTCACATTATTTCAGCATCCTGGACTGCTAATATGTTTTACCGCTATTGCCAAACTGATCACATGCACTGTACATTGGTTGTGAATTAAATAATAATTTAAAAATAATAATTAAAAATAAAATGTGAATGATGATCGCGAAATATGGCACACATTCAGAAAGGCTGCTGCTGATTTATGCTAATAAGGTGAAATCTCGCAATGCCTTCACCACCATTCATAGAAATGAATATATAGGCCTATTTTATGCAACTTCATAATTACACACACGTAGGACTATAGGCCTACAGGAAAAATATTTAGTTTTTATAAAAATGTAGGCCATTGACGCATAAATCGTTTTCATTTTAATTCATAAGATGCATGTAATGACTGAACTGAATTACCTATGTGATAATTAACCGCTAAAGAAATATTTAAAAACATAGGCCTACATTTTATAATAAACATTAGGCTTATTAGACGAAAACATCCGTTATGCAAAGCAGTGCAGTATTTTATTCATACAAAATATTTTAGATATTGCTTATATTTCTTACATAAACTTACCAATGAATTAAGTAGCCCATATTATACAAAATTCTATTGGCATGCGGATAGGGAAGCGGAAACATGGTCGGAGATATATTCATTCACCGTGCAATGAATTACACGACAAGACCAGCAGGAGTCAGCATTGATCTTTCAGTCGAACGGCTTTGCCCGTAACTATTTCTTAACAATGAGCTTTCACACAAGACATATTTCCAGCTAACTGCATTATACTTATCATTGAATTACTTTTGTATTAATTGTAGTCGTTTGTAGTGGATGTTAAACTCTTTTCGTTTACTTATGAATCATTTCTGTTCGACCAGTAAAACATTTTGTTTCATGAAACATAAGTATTAAAAGATTCACGTGTCTGTCTTATCTTTTTATCATAGGCATCTCGTGGAAGTAACCTTTTGGAATCAATTTTAATCCGATTTCATGATATCTGAATTTACAAGTATATTCCAGATATAGTTGCTAGTCATGGGCGAAATTGTCGGATTATCACGTTCTCTGAATCTAGGCCAGTGTTGCCAAATCTCACGCATCTGGCGTGATACTCACGCTTTCAGACTCTCACGCTC
>JAAGVU020000123.1:6609140-6622020 GCA_011763525.2 Mormyrus iriodes | reverse complement strand
TCTGTATTGTTCCATTCTAAACCTAAAATTGGCTACATCAAAAACGTTGGGGTAGTTTGAAAACCCTACCGGCTATTTACAAGGTAATACAACTGTTACATACATGTAAATGAGTGTGCATGCGTGTGGAGACTTGTCTTTGAAAATCTCACGCAAGACAGCTGACCAAAGTTGGCAACCCTAATCTAGGCGACATGGCATATAACAATATTCCAGGCTGGAATATAAAACCCACAAGCTTTATTTATCCCTCTTATAAAAAGAAATATCCACGTTTTTTGTCTTTAATTGTTAACACGCCACATCGAAATACATTCGTGCCCCATTGCAATTAGCAACAGGTTGCATTCTGGACATTAATATTTCTACCTCCTGCGTGACTGAAACCTTTTAAAATCGGATGTGTCCTGCAACTACGGAAAGGCTGAGAGTGAGTCGCAATCACATTGCTTTGGCTGTATGTGACCTGCGGTGCCAGGACAAGGGCACAACAGCAGCAATTACCGAGCGCCCCAGCGGCGGCTTTTGCTCCAGGCGCTGAGCTTCACGTTTATCGTACTCGCCGCCTCCGCAATCTCCAAGCCTTACCGGTGAAAGGCACCCTGAAGTCCCTCGCTGGACCTCCAGCGGGCTTTCATAATGACACATCACCAGCGCTTGGTTAAAGGACACGTGATAATTTTGTGTGGTACTGTAATCCGTAACGCCAAAAGTCGCCATTTGATGGGCTCCGATAAGCTCTGCCCTTCTAGATAAAGTAACACCTAATTCATGACACAAATAAGGTTTTATTAGCTGGTGCCCTTATACTTAATGAAATGTAGCTACTCGAAGTACCTTATTTTTAAATATATCTTTATATAAGTTATAATACATGTGCAATTTTTTATTACTGATATTTACCAGGCAAATATCAGGAAGTGCCATGTTTTTAGTCCTGGCCCCATCATCAATGTAAACACTCTCTTACGCGTTAGTGTGTAAAGGCAGATTGCAGTTTCGTAACCGAGAGGTAACAGACGGGTGCACATGATTTCATGGATGGCAGCTAAGGAAAATATTTAGACAGTTTAAAAGCGTTTAAATACAAGCATCTCACCACATTGTGCCTGCACTAACTGTTTCTTTGTATTATTATTAACGCTTTTAGGTTTATATTAACATCACCACGTGTTACACATATAAAACGTTTATATCTAAGTCTGTCTTAGGCTACTATTTACGTTCACAAACACAGAGAAAAATACATTTTTGGACACATGTTTCCAGCTACATATACAGCTAGTAAAGTTACAAAGATGTAGATCAGTGTATATTGCTGATGTTTACGATTCCCCACAAATAACCGTACGACATCCGATCAATATTCTTCAATCAATGAGCGCTGGATGTGCAACTATATTTAACATTTACGCAACCGTGCTGCACGAAAAGCGTGTGTGAGGCTTTGCAAATGGTTTCAGAGGTTGTGAATTGTAGTCATACATCTTGAGCTCTTCCCTGGATGGTATTTCCCGTGTCCTCTAACACTGTTAGTAACAGCTCAAGATCTACAGCTGCAAATCGTTACAGATGAGTTATGAAGAACCTGATTAGATTCATGAGCAGATGCAGATGCAATCTTGAACCATGACTGAATATTTGTGAAGCAATTAGTTCTCTGCTCTCGGCTGAAAAAGCGAAATGCGTTGATCAATAACGTCATGTATATTCTATGAAAAATCATCGTGCAAATGCTGTTGAAATAAGTTAGACCTATACATTTTTTGTTTTACCTGCAGCAGTTATTGCAAGGGGAACATAGCAGATAACCAACCGAACGTTCATTGAAACTGTAAAACCGCGCTCAAAAGCTCGATAATGTAGTCAAATTGTATTTATTTGCCTTTAGTTTTGTTGTTCTTTATTCGTGAGGAAATTGCTGCGTACTTGGTATACACATCACAGCTGCTTTTTTTCCATTAGAATACATTTTAACGGAATGGCAAGTTTTCCAGAATCCGCGTTTTGCTCAAACCTGCCATTAATTAACATGAAAGAGGTTACATAAATAGATATGAGTTCAAATGCAGCACAAAGACAGTACAGCGGCTGACTCCTGTTTGTGGACAAAGTTACAAAACATTACTGAAGTTGTGCACCTTATTGTCAAGGAAGAAGTCAAGAATTGGGAAGTTCCTTCAGTACCTAATTTTATACAAAATTTCATTTTTTGTCTCATATCACTACAGTCTTATAGTTAAAGGTCATGATAGTGAGTGTTACTGATAAATTGCCATGTCTTTGCTGGGAATTTCTGACTTCTAAAAACCTAAAAATCAGAATTAGGATTTGTTTCTTCTTTCAAGTAGAACTCTCCCTGTATTCGAGCTTTCCTATACCCAATGGTTTTCTAGTTTTATTTCAGAGCCCGAGATCATTTTTTAAAAGTAGCCTATCACTGTTCCAAGAAAACCACTGTCTCTTCATGAAAGGGACAGCTGATTGGATTGTGTGTCATAACGACCACACTGAGTGCATTATATCCCTTGGGGCATGGATGAAATGTGACATTAAGAACCCCCCCCCCCCCAAAAAAAAGAACGAAAGGGAAACATCAGCCTAGGTGAACATTCACTCAGGTTTTCAGTTTGATGGACAATGAATTCAGGAGAGTGGCTTTGTTACACTGACTAAGTCTCCTGTCTTAGGGATATCAACAAAAATGATAAAATCAAATCCTTCACATAGAGTAAATGAAAGTAAGCAGTTATGTTGTCCCTGTGAAAATTTGGAGCAGTGTGTCCACATTTTGTATCATCGGTTCCAACATCCAAACTGGAAAAAATTACTGGACTAAGTGTTTGGCTGAAAAAAAAACATAGCAGCTGAAGTGTGATCATCGGTCAGGAAGTGACACAGTGTCACTGAGTCTTGATTGGATGGAAGGGAGATTTTCCCTGCGACGTGGTAAAGCTGCCAAAACAGTCAATCTGCAGTAAATAAAAGCAACCGTAAGTAATAGACTCCCACCAGCCAGTCACAGGCAAACAAACAATTTTAACTTTTGGTTTGGTGGCATACTTCTTACATTTAAATGCTAAAATGCCCTTTTATTTCATTCTTAATGTCATTTACAGTCATGTGAAAAAGTTAGGACACCCCATTAAATATTTAGTTCTTTATTAAGAAATATTATTTGTAAGAAGATTCAATATTGATATGTTTACAGTATATCTGTAGATAAAAGGGATGTAATTGCATCACCTATGCAAAAACAAGAAACAAATTCACTTATTTAGCATAAGAAATTAACTGAGATGCCAATTCCTACTGAGGAAAAAGTTAGGACACCCTATGCCCTAACAGCTAATATTTCCCCCTTTGGCTGAAATAACTGCAATGAGATCTATCAATTTCTGACATCGACTGGCAGAAAGTTTTCCTCACTCTTCAATGCAAAATTCCTTAAGCTGTGTGATGTTTGAATGGTGTCTTACATGCACAGCCCGTTTCAAATCACCCCAGAGCATCTCAATAGGATTCAGATCTGGGCTTTGACTTGGCCATTCCAGAACTCTGCAGCCCCAAACCATCACATTTCCACTCTCATGCTTCACAGTTAGTATGAGGTTCTTTTGCTCAAAAGCTGTCTTTGGTTTACTCCACACATGTCCTCTGTTACTGTGTCCAAATCATTCAATTTTAGATTAATCTGTAAAAAGCACATTGTTACAAAAGTCTTGGCCTTTGTCTAGGTGATCTCTGGCAAACTTCAGTCTCGCCCTGATGTTTTTTTTGACAGCGAGGGTTTCCTCCTTGCACACCTCCCATGTAAATCAAACTTGTGCAGTCTCTTTCTGATGGTAGATGCATTTACCTTGACATCAACTGTGGCAAGAGCTTCCTGTATGTCCCGCAATGACATTTTAGGATTTTTGGAGACTTCAGCATCTTGTGGTCTCCTCTTGGGGTGAACTTGCTAGGACAGCCTGACCTGGCAATGTTGGCAGTTCTTTTAAATGTTCCCCACTTGTAAATTACTTTCCGGACAGTGGAATGGCTGATTCCAAACTCCCTTGAGATCTTTTTATATCCCTTTCCAGACTCATATGCATCTACAAGCTTCTTTCTGAAGGCCTCAGAGAGCTCTTTTGATCTCACCATGGTGATACCACTCACTTAAACAATCTAGAGTAAACTAAACTAAATGTCTGTGGTTTAAGTAAGACAGGCTCCACCAAAAAGCTCTGCAATAATGTTCTAATCATTTTCACCGGATGTGGTGCACCTGAATCTAATTCTAGGCATTTTAAATAGTAATGAATGTGAATGTGTCCTAACTTTTTCCTCAGTAGGAATTGGCATCTCAGTTAATTTCTTTTCTTAAATAAGTGAATTTTTGTGTTTTTGCGTAGGTGATGTAATTACACCCCCTTTATCTACGAAAGAAGATTTAAATACCTCGTGGAGTCATTACCTTTTTGTGAACTTTAAGTTTTTGTTGACTTCAACAGAGTATTACAGAAAAAAAATAATTCCAATACATCACACTCAAGTACATATTATGATGGGAATATAAATGGCATTGTTGTGTAGCACTGTGTTTTAATGTTCTATTGACCATATAAATATTTTAATGCAATATGCAAGTGATGACAATATACAATGGAGAAGTATCAGGAGATACTGTCTGAGCTCTGCTGACGAGACATATCATATCGATATTTATGACAGAGCACTGAAGTCCTTCTCAATCTAATTATAGAGGCTTACTCTTTGTCTCCCTAGATGCAGTTCCCCTGGGACCGAAAGTGGCTCAAACTTATCACAAGCTGTCTTTCCCAATTATTAGAATACAAATCCTTATAACAGCATTATATGGGAACAGATGTCTCCACCAAGCCATAACATGTTTACCTTTCTGTATTGTGAAAGACTGGTGCTGAAAGATGCTGTAGATGTGTAAGCCGCATATGATATATAATCTTTCTCCTAGCAACAGCAGTCTGATGAAACTGGTTAAAGGGAAAGAGATGTGCAACAGTTCATGTGAAATTAGAGAGCTTTAAGATTGGTTCCTTGCTCAAGAAAGTCGTGAACAGCCTCTTTCGTACAACTGGAATACAGAGCCGCTGGGCAAGGGGATCAGAGCGTGGAGTGGGGGGGTTTTTGTTACCATCCACAGGATAGTTTGTGGTTCCTCCTCACCCTCAGCCACTAAACAAACTTTATGCTTATCATAATTGTTTACAGCTGTGTAGATGGGTGTGTCTCCTGTCACTGCCACTGCCCCTAAACATCCACACTGTCCCCCGTCTTATGGTAATCAAAGGTTCTCACCATAGACAGCTTCTGCAAATCTTGAAGAACCAAGGACCAGAAAGAATCGAGGATACGTCACTTACACTGCTTCAGAAATGACTTAATTCATAAAATGCACTGAAAGCGTCCTCAGGCATTCAACATAAAAACATGGCATGTAATTATTAAGTATTAAGTATTAAATGACATTAAGTGCGGCACTTAATTGGAGCAAATGTATATGCAATACATAACCATTATTACTTATATATGAAGCTTAGACAAGTGACAAAAGTTATAGTGTGCTTAAGAATCTCTCGGGATTGGGTAGAGACTATAGAAATGCAATTATTCTGTGTAAATTATCCATTCATCCATCCATCCACTTATCCATCCTCTATAACCACTTGTCCTATGCAGGGATGCAGTTGTCCGGAGCTTATGCATCAAAGCTAGGGGTGCAAGGCAGGAAATCACCCATGACAGGGCGCCAATCCATAACAGTGCACACACACACCACTCACACACATATTCACACCTATGGACAATTTGGTAACTCCAATTCACCTTAGCATGTTTTTGGACTGTTGAGGGAAACCAGAGTACCTAGAGGAAACCCCCAATGACACGGGGAGAACATGCAAACTCCATACACATGGAGCAATGGTGGAGACCCTGGTGCCAGAGGTTTGAAGTAATAGTACTCACCCCTGTACCACCCCCTTATATAAATTAATATTTACTAATTTTATGATTGGAACTGGAAAGCACTGTTTCAGAACATTATATTTGTTGATTGTGGATGTTTGCAGTTATTGCAAAATTGCATTTTTTGTGGGCTCATCTCACTGTATGGGTTTTATAATCAATAAACTCATCTCTGTGATCACTTGACTTGCCCTCTGTCAGCAAAATGCATCATATTGAATCCACCAGCTGCCCAGGTAACTCACTGTGACATCCTCACTAAGCAGTGCTCTGAAACGTTTTATTACTCTCCCCTTTTCCACCCCATTACCCCCTTCGTTTGCTGTCCAATGGTGGGAAAATTGACAGATTCCCACGTTCAGTTGTCAAATGCTATCGCCATTTTTTTTCTTCCTTCATCTGAAATGTGTTCCCATTCATGCTTCTATCGGCAGAGTTTTCGTTCTGGGATCGATTGTTAGATCATGAGATGTAGAACATATAGATGTATGAGAGTCAGATGAGAAATCTTCCCCAGAAAAATTAAACATTTCCCAGTATTTTAGTTTGGTTCACATGTATATATATGAATTGGAGAGTGTATATATCATTTCCCAGAGTTTTAGTTTGGTTCATATATCTATGTATATATATATATATAAAAATTGGAGTGTGTCTATACATATATAGGCGAGGAGAGGCGTGGCGCGTCAAAATGAAATTGAAGCCCAGTAAACATTATGGTAATGAGTTATGACGTGATTCAGCGGGAACCAATCGGAATGCAGAGATGCTTCGCTAAAGAAAGTTCCACGGAAGACAAGCGTGTAAACTTTGGTTCAGACCCAGCAGTTCCCAAGCACAATGGAATGCCTACGGGGTATAAACCGTAAGACAGAATACGTCTTCACATGGCATTTTACCCTCTAGCCACGATAAAAGGGCCCGTGGTTAGGCGGCATAAAACTACGCATTTTAAAAACCCGTGTAGACATGCATTTTTAAACCGCGTCAATACGATACAAATGCACGTGTTAAAAAGGTTTTTCAGATTTATCTAGGCTAATAATTTTCAAAGGGTTTAATGTATTGGTTACCGTATGATATTAAAAATTTGTGAATTTTTCAGCTAACAGGTTCATTGTTTTGTCTGATATGCTAAATTATACGTCTGACTTGGAGCAAGTGAAGTAAAAGCAGCGAAGTAGTCAGGACTGGAGTGGGACTGAATTTCTGACCTGGAGAATAATATAAAACTATATAAACAATTACATTGTTATTATAGGTTTCCATTAACATATCCATTATCTAGGTTACTGACGTACATTCTAATCTACACGCTTTCATTTTGCGTTCATGTAATTTTTACTGACACGTTTCACCGATATCAGTAAAGCGTGGAGCGGCTTTGACATAAACAAGGAAGCTTCAAGGTGCGAATAAATTATATGATCTGTGCAAATTGCAAAACATCTTTAATATATCACTTCTTATACAATTTATTTTCCCGAAATTGCGCGGAACATTAATTATCCGCACTTTGACAACGTTTCCATGCCAATGTGTCTTGACAGTCCGATATTAAACCAACTTCCCAGCGGTTCTAACACTAACCCGATATTAAACTAATATCAGGTGAGTGCTACTCTCGGGATTCAAACTGATTTTTTGGTGTGTCTCTGTCTGCTACAAGGACATAAATAAAAAATGAGACATAGGACCAAGGTGTTTGAAATTATTGGTGTTCCACATGAGTTTATGAAGTGCATAATATATTTTTGTGGAAAATGGAAGGAAATCGCATACTATTTTTGGCGCCATAGCATGAAAAACAATGCGAATCGTCGGTAACTTTAACATTACTTATTTCTTACATTAGTGTTTGTCTTAACATAATTGCATGCGGCCTTACAAATTATATCCTATGGGCAGTCGGCACAAAGATAAGCTACACGCTGCTTTACGACCCCTTTAAAAAGTTTTCTATACCTAGCATTCTGCACGACCTTGTCCCAGCCCACTCCGCCTACAAGTCAACTGCGTCTTGTCCTGTGTGTCCTGCCTTGATCCTGTATTAGGTAAGTTATCTAAGACAAGCGGTTATTGAAAATGGCCTTGTCCTGTCCAGCGAGCTTCAGCCCGGCCCCCAGCTCCACCCCCTACAATGAGATGAATGGTTGGAAATACTCCTGCACCCCCCGCGAGTCTTTCTGTCCCCACCAGCCTGTGTCCTCAGGCTCAAACTTGTTTGCCACAAGGTTTTTAAATAATTGTATTTTACAAATAAATCATTATAAATTAAATTAAAGCTTCACCACACTCCCTCTGATCAATGTGCCCTAATTTCCCTGTATTTTGCTCCGCGTTGCTCACAGAAGAGGCGGTGTACACTTAACGAACACGTTTAGATGGAGAAATAATTATTTTTATGAAACCCCAAACAGCATTCTGAATTACTCCTGCATAATTCATTAATGCTCAGGACATTAGACCGCTAATTGATATGTGTATAAAAAATAAAGAGGATGTTCTTGCTCTTAAAGCAAAAAGGGAAAGGAAGCCACTATTTAACAAAGGAATAGCTGAGTAAACGGACCATCAAAACTTATTTGTGTTATTCACTTACATGCTTCACTTAATTCTTTGTGTTTTACTTGCACAAATATGAGCGGAAACAGGAGGAGAACTCATATTAAATAATGCAGCAAAGTGCATTAGGCCAAGCTTGACTCATTTGTATTACAAAACATTATTCCTTTGTTTTCTGGGGGCTTGTCGTCTAACTGTGCATCGACTTCGTTGGAATGCTTGGAGAAAATTTTGGATATTCACAATTGTACTGCTAATATCCATTTGAAATCTTGTGAATACTTTATTGTATGATTACTTCTACGGCAGCAGGGTTTAATACAGAACCCGAGGAGAGCCGGGCTCCGCCTCCTTTAACGTTGGCCTTTATTTCTTAATGTCCCAAAAATTCGTAAAGGATTCAAATTGAATGGTTTAATAAAATGTTAAGAATCTCTTTTAAAAATCACATTTATTAGCTTTACTATTAATTTTAATTAGTAGCTCTGACCAGACAGACTATCATTTCCCTAGTGGATGGGCTACATCAACAGGATTTGATTTCTGTGCCATGTTTTGTATTTCGACTTATTTCGCTTATCGTAGTCGCTAAAACTTTACTAGAATTATTATTAAATTACTAGACGTATTTTTAAGTTTCATTTACATGTGATGAAAATTCAACCGGACGATGTGTACAATACACATATTAAATAAAAATAATTTGACAACATTTTTAGTTTTTTTTATTGCGTTAACGTTGTAACACAATATGCTGACAGGTGCACCTTTGAGATTGTGATCATAAATATATATGATACCTAATAAACTAATGTACATAATGATATATTCAGGATACCCTCCCCCACCCGGCCCCGCTCTGTACCTGATAGGGTTCCCCCTCCTTCTGATTTAACCCTCGATTTAACTACATGATGTGGGGCTACTAGTGCAAACGTTTAAGCAGTGTTTCAAATAAATATTTCCAGGCAGGGGTGAAATTCTGTACCTTTTGACAAAATGACACTTTGGGCGCCCCCGATTTTGGCGGCCCTAGGCCCTCTGAATCTCCTCCGCCGCCCCTGTTGCCAGGTCTCATAATCGGTCTCATAATTAAGTGAAATTTACTTTCTGTTGTAAAATATTTTAAATTGTGAGAGCTAAAGGTGATTCTGTTCTGTTTCATCGAGCTGTGGTGATTTCATTCAGGACATATCAGGAATGCTCTGAATGGAGTTGAATGCGGTTCATTTAAACGTAGGCTATTTTTAATCACCGGCCTTATAGTGACTTGAAATGCTCACTGTTTTAATGAACATGTGAAGATGATAATGATCATGAAAGGAAATACTGGCAAATATAATTTTCATGATTGTATTTATGAGATTTTTATATTCTATTCCATTAGGCTATTATGCCTTTGTTTCCAAGTGATGCCAGTCTTATGGTGAAAACTATTGTTAGCAACTGATTTCGCAAAGACAAGTAATGTATTCAGAAAGAGAAACCCACTAAAGTAGATAAAGTAGCTGAGGGTAGTGGTTGATTTCTTTTTTTCTTTCTGTTCCTATTATCGGCTAATGCCGTCCCCGTCTGATGTAGCCTATGGTAATTGGGTGAGACAGTTGATTGGATGAAGCTGCACAAGACGCTAATCTTTCTCTCCTCTGCACCATACCTGTTTGCGCAAATAAAAACGCCAAATTGGGGGGAGGGGTCAGTTCCATTCAGACTCCAGGAGAACCGAAAATGCAGAGGCAGTTGTCATTAAACACGAATAAAAGCTCCCCTAATGAAAGTGCATCCTAAATGCACGCCAACACGTGCGGCTTTCTTCAAAGCATTAGTAACGGTAACAATTAGTAACAATAATTTCATAGCGTCTTTCTCATGAAGTCAGGTGTTAATGAATCGTTTGCAATATATGGGAAAATGGAACTTTAGAATGTTGTGATCGGACACCTTATGAACCTCCCCGTGTTTATTGGCAATATTTTTCTTTTGTTTTCAAGCTGGCAAATCAAACTGGGGCATAAGGAAATGCGATGGAAAGGTACGGCTGTCGAGGCGTGGGGGTATCCGGGTAAGTGGGTGTGATCGCTTAGCACATGCCTTGAAGCGCTGGGAAACTGCGAGCCTGTTATTAACCAGCAGTCGCTTTGCTGCTGCGGCTCGGCTCTCTCACGCTGGATCCTCTTCACTAACTTACCGGAGAGCTCAGCCTCCATCAAGGTAAGTTATGCCACATTTTGTATGCATTTGATCATTTTAAATTATACGCTATTATTAATGAAGATCTATCTTTTTCAGAGACTAACAAACGTGTTTTTATTTTCTATAATTGCATTTGATGTGAATGCTTTTTCCTGGGAAGCATTTTATTACAGTCGGCAGTGAATATTACACTTCGCGCTCATAATTATGCGACTTTAACGACTACTTCAAGCATTTCAGGCTAATAGTATAACTTAATAAGAATTACAAAGTCCAGTTTGAATGTTTTCGTTTGAGGTTAAATGTGTCGCAGACAATTCGGAGTGCTACATTAACCTGTTTAGAGTATCCTACTCAACAGGTAGCCTATTACTGGTCAGGAAGCCGGCGATGTGTTGCATTGTTTTTCCGCAGACACTTAAATGGTTTTGTCGTGCTGATGATTACGGATTTATCTATAGTTACACTGTGTCATTTTGCTTTTGGATTATGTGCTCACTTTTCAAAATTACTGTAAGTAGTTAATTGTGCTTGATTATACGCCTGTCAGCTATAAAACAAACACAGTGTTTTTGAACGAGTGTATATTTCGGTGCAATCAAGGCAGTCAACAGCCCGGCTTGTACAGTAAGCTTAAGCACTCATAATTGTCACTTCCTATGAAACGTGTAAGCCATTATTAAAGCCTGTTTATACATCGTCAATGAGTATATGTAAAGGTGACTTAGGTGCGTATTTACCCCCCCACCTTATTCAGAGGGAAAATCACTCTTTCTGTATAAAATACATTTGCTTCAAGTACATGGAGGAGGGGTGTGTGTGAGTGTGTGTACAATGCATACAGGGACACACATATACAATGATATTGCTGGTGTATGAACTTTAAAGATCAATGTAACTAGTATTACTAGTAGTAGTGTAACTAGGGAGTTTTCATGCATTGTTATTATTTACAAAACCCTAATCCATTGAACGTGATTAGTTTCAGATCATCTTTTAAATGTAAGGGACCCATGATTATTGTGTTTCTGATATAGGTTTCGTATAGAAAAGGTGTCCTTGGTTGTTTAAAGGTTTCTACAGATATACGTGACTGATATGGCTGCAATCAAAACCATTCACATTACAGCTGAATGCTTCTCACAGCATCGTTAGATTTTCCCCAAAGCACAGTATCTGTTTTGAAATGAAGTATTTATTCAGCAGCAGTTGCTACCCATAATCCAACTCCAGGGCAAGATGGGAACTGATATATTGCACATATGGACAAGCCAATTTGGCATTATCTCTGTTTAGAGATACACACTTGAGGTGAATCATCATATCTCAAAAAAAGCTAAAAAGGAATTTCTGTTATATTCATCTCAATAATGTATGTATTAATACATCAATACCCTCTTAAGCCTATGTATGTATAGACAGCAGACTGCGTGTGTATATGTATATATGTGTACATATGTGTGTATGTATGTGTCTATATGTATGTGTGTGTGTGTGTGTGTGTGTGTGTGTGTGTATGTGAATGTATGTCCTGCTGAATTTACAACAGCCAGCTTGTTCTCTGTTCCCTTTAAAATGGGGGGGGATATTAAGTACATGCAACATCTGCATATTGTCAGTACTTCTAATGTCTATACCTGCCTATGGTATTCCTAATGATCTACTACTGCCAATCAAAATTATTCATCTTTCAGAGCATATCACCTACATAATGACATTTACATTTAAAGCAAGGGTTTGTTTGATGGTATTTAAGTCCTCATTTTCCAATAAATACTTGGTGTTATGAGAAGTTTGAGTATTATGGAATGATGACATTACACTGGGAATTGTATGCAACTGCCACCTGCGTTTTACACAACTGGAAACAAAACATAATGTTATTATCATTCAACATAAATCAGTATCTAATGTAAATTGTCAGGACCAAAGTAAAGAGAAATCATATCAATTTCATGAAGAGACTTGTGTCCCATTTAGAGTCTACACTAGCCTAGTGCCCTGTGATGGTTGAAATAGGCCATATGACACCCCCCCCCCCCCAAACCCTGCCAAGTTAGATTTTGGGAAAGTGGAAGAATTGACGTTAAGGTGGAATCACCTTAATCCAAAAAAGAAAACCCGGCGG
>JAAGVU020000123.1:6572458-6609040 GCA_011763525.2 Mormyrus iriodes | reverse complement strand
GAAAAACCATAAAATTTTCGAAAAGGGTTTTGTCTCCCTTAGAGTGTCCACCATAGCGTTGTCCCCTGAGAGGTGAAAAAGGGCATATATGACACCCCCCCCCCCCCAACCCTGCCAAGTAAGAGTTTGGGAAGATGGATGAATGGACGTTAAGGTGGAATCCCCTTAATCAGAAAAAGAAATCTCTGCGGTCACCATGAGTGGATGAAATTTCACACGGTCACTCTGCAAATACTAAGAGTTTGAACCATGCTTAAGTTACAAGGTCTGACAGATGTGCAGTTAATGGATTTTAGACAATATAAACATTAGGTTTATATTGACATTTTAATTAGGTACACAAAACAGCAGCTCTTTACACCGTATAATGGAAAGATATTGGAGTGTAAAAAAATAGCTTCAGTGTATTTGATTTTGGATATGATTTTGAACAATAGAACTACCTGCTCCTGTTCATTATAAAATATTTAAACTAATGTTGCCACACATATGATATAGCACTTAAACTGTGACCCTATGAATCATGCACCTGGGTTGGTGCCCATCTCAGTACGCTTTTGAAGAGTTCAGCAAAAAAAAAGAACTCGTAGATATCATTACTGCACTGGTTTCACATCCCTAAGAATTTAATTGGCACATGCTTCTTCTAGAACATTCCTATTCTGACGCATTCAGGGAAAGTGACATCAATCATTGTTCTCTTATGCCATCACAGTGGTAGTGAAGAAATGTTTTCAAGTGGATTATATCAAGGAGCATAAATGCTGTCATATAACTGACAGTTCTAGTTGGGAAGGTTAGATCTGTTTTATGGACATTAAGAAAGGCTTTGTGCAAAATTAATTGAATAGGATTATCTCTGTATTATGTATGATCCCATGCTGTCTGGAAGGAGGCAATTTAATAAAATGGTTGCAAGGTACTCTATTAAGCTATCTGTATTAATAAGTTATGTATGCTAGAAGAAAATTTACAGTGGACGTAGAGGACATTCTGTTTTTGTTCATATTTCTCATGCTATGTGCATGCCACTCCATTAAGTCCTGTTGTTCCTTAAAGAGGACAATTTTGGCTTTAGGACGACATGTAGGGGTAGGGGGGGTAGGGTCTGACCTTGCCAACTTCCTCTTCCTGCCAAATGAAATTATTTTTCAATATTTAATTTTTTTTCTCTTTCCTGGATCAAGGAAGATTTGAGAGAATGGTTCGTCACTCAATATATTTAGTATTGAATGGCTAGTCTTTGACCTCTAAAATGACAAAATGTGTTTAGGTCAATTTCCAGTTCAGAGTTCATACTTACAAATGATATATATATAAAATGCTATGAATGTGCCTAACCTCTGTGTGGCCAATGGGGAGCAAGTTAGGGTAGGTGAAGAGACATTTTCCCCATGGGGATTAATAAAGTATCACCAATTTAGAGCTCTCCCTGTTTTACAAAGTACAATAACTTATATTTTTCTGTAGGTTTTCCAGAAGAGCACCTACACAAAACATTGGATCTGCAGCACCATTCTCGCCACATGCCAATCACGGGACACCATGTGAAGATTCCACAGTGTGCATCCTGATGGAGTCAACACCAGGACATCTCTTAACTGACGATTACATAAAAGACGCTGAGGAAAACCAGACAGGGACCATAGCACGGATTCATCCCAGCTTAACGGGATCACTCAACCTTCATGTGAACAATGCACTGTTGGGTATTTTCCTCGGCACGGTGTCCCTGCTGACAGTAGTCATGAACGTCCTTGTGCTTTACGCCGTGAAGAAGGAGCGGACGTTGCACACTGTGGGGAATCTGTACATCGTGAGCCTCTCAGTGGCTGACCTCATTGTTGGCGCCACCGTCATGCCGCTCAACTTGATCTACCTTCTGGAGGATGAGTGGAGGCTCGGCCACATAGTTTGTCAGTTCTGGCTAGTTATGGATTATGTCGCCAGCACCGCCTCGATCTTCAGCCTCTTCATTCTGTGTTTGGACCGGTACCGCTCCGTCCTCCAGCCCCTCCAGTACTTGCAGTACCGTACCAGAGGCAGAGCCATTTTGATGATCGCTGGAGCATGGCTCCTATCCATGACTTGGATTATCCCCATTCTGGGTTGGCGATTCTTCTCAAACTCTAACCCAAAACCGGAGATGGAGAATAAATGCGATACGGACTTCCGCTTCGTCACCTGGTTCAAAGTTTTGACAGCCATTTTGAATTTTTACGTTCCGTCTTTGCTGATGCTCTGGTTTTACATGAGGATCTACATGGTGGTGAGGCAGCATTACCGACGGAGGCAATGCATTCAGAAACTAAAGAATTCAATAAAAAGACACGGGATTAAGCAGAAGCGTAAACTGTCAAGAAAGAGCTTCAAGTTTAACTCAACCAAAACTGAACAAAATACTCCACCGGATTATTCCAATGTCGACGATCTGCTAGATCAGTATAGCTTAGGTCAGCCATGCTATTCAAAGGATATGGAAGATGATGCTAAGACAGATGAAGCCTGGTCAGAGAAAAAGTTGAATAAATGTTGCTATCAGACGTCACTATTTACTGTTCCAAAACACTTAAAAAAATCTGTGAAAGAGACAGAAAAATGTGTCCCTTCGTCTTCTTGTCTTGCAGAAGACCAAAGACCTGAAACGCCACTGAGGCTGTCCTCTCTGCCCCTTGGCATTTTGCAGTCGGATGATGACAAGGTCCCAAAAATGTTTGTGTCTGTCAACGACTGCAAACTGTCATCTCCAAACTCTGTGTCTGGGGTTTGTGAGATGACCCACATGTCTGACGTGCAGAGGTATGCTGCCGTCGTGTGCCACAGTGATTTCCACCACCCTGTGGCCTCTCCCTGGCCACCAGGGACCGACCTAAAGTTGGATTCGACCAATGCGCAAACCCTGAAGCAGTCATGGCAGAAGTTTTGTGCCCAGTCGAAACAGTGCATTCAGAACCTGCGGGCCTATAAAGAACGCAAGGCAGCCAAGCAGCTTGGCTTCATCATTGCTGCGTTCCTGGTGTGCTGGATCCCCTACTTCGTGACTTTCATGGTGATGGCCTTCTGCAAGACATGTGTCCACCACGACCTTCACATGTTCACTATCTGGCTTGGCTACTTCAACTCCACCTTGAACCCATTCATCTACCCGCTCTGCAATGACAATTTCAAAAGGGTATTTAAAAGCTTACTTCATATGCAGTAGCGGAGATCTTCAAAATGTGCATTTGTAATTGAAATGTTCATTCCTGGTTTCGGGTGACTTTCTTCCTCATAAAACGTGATTGCTTTGTGTTTTCAAGTGTTCAATTGTACTCTAAACTGATAATAAATATCTATTACATGCGTGGAAACTTGAGATGTTTGATATTTTCAACTCATCCCTTCTTCTGGAACTGCAGACTAATTAGACGAAATTGTTTTATATTTACAGAAGAGTTGGTGAGTATTGATAATAGCCTCGGACATACAGCATTGTTATAGCTTTGAACCTAGTATATACTGACTTTTTGTTTCCTTCCCCTGTCCTTTTTGGTTTCCTCCCATACTCAGAAGAGAAGTTAATTACTGTTGTTGAGTATCTGTGAGGATCCTGTCATAGACTCAAGTCCCATCTGTGGTTCAGCCTGCCTGGTCTTCTAGTAGCTCCAAATCACAAAAACCCTAAGATGATGAACACTTACTCAAAAATTATGGATAGATGAATAGACATTTTATACACAGCCTGGCCCAAAAAAGGTCACCGTCTGAATTTAAATCAGCAAGTACTTAAGAGCCAACGATTTGGATCATTATTACAGCTCAGCAACGTTTTGCAGCACTAAAGTGATGTCAGCCGAGTATCTGAATGTAATAAATGGCCAGGTTATCCCATCAATGGATTTTTTCTTCCATAATGGCATGTGCATATTCCAGGGCGATAATGCCAAGATCCATCAGGTTCGAATTGTCAAAGAGTGGTTCAGGGAGCATGAGGAATCATTTTCACACATGAAGTGGCCACTTCAGAGTCTTGACCTTAACCACATTGAAAGCCATTGGGATGTGCTGAGGAAGACTTTACGGGGTGGTACGACTCACCAATCATCAATACAAGATCTCGAAGAGAAATGACTGCAAATCTGGATGAAAAAAAAATGTTGAGATGTTGCATATGTATGTGGAATATGTGGATGGCAATATGTGGAAACAATGCATTGGTGAATGTGCCCCATAAACAAAACTAAAGGCGGCACAACTAAATATTAAAGTGTGGCTTTTCTTTTGGCCAGGCAGTGTATATTTTTGTGTTCGGCTGGATCAGAATATCTGACTGATCATTTATAATCATCTTGTCTTCATTCCAAATTGTTTTTCTCCCAAAACAATATCTGCAGTCTCACAACAATAACAGCTGGATAATTTCCACAGTTGTATGTTCTTGTCAATTTTCGCTTGCTAACTAACTTGATCATCTGGAGTGTTACTTGATTGGCAACTATTTCTGTACTCAAAGGAATGGTTTATATAGTTTTTCAAAGTCATGTTTGTTTGCTTGTCTACTTTTGGATATCTTTTAAGCAATGGTAATAGCACCATAATCACAATAATTACCTGTTGGATCATTTATAGAGTAGTCTTGTTTAATACAAAAAAAATTTATAAAAACAACCCCTTTTCCAAAAACATTGGGATGCTGTATAAAATGTAAGTAAAAACAGAATGCAATGATTTACAAATCATACAAACCCAGACTTAATAGAAAATTGAACAAGGACAAATCAAATGTTGAAACATAACTGTTTTATGACATATGCTCAATTTCAATTTGATGTCATCAACATGTTTAAAAAAAAAGATGAGACAGGGGCACCACTGTGTTGCATTACTTCTTCTGTTAACAGCACTCTGTAAATGTTTGGCAACTGAGGAGACCAGCTTGTGGAATTTTGAAAGTGAAATGTTGTCCAATTCTTCCTGATATAGTATTTCAACTGCTCAACGGTTCGGGGTTGTCTTTGTCAAAGTTTTCGTTATATGACATGCCAAATGATTTCAATGGGCGTCAGGTCTGGACTGTAGGCAGGCCAGTCCAGCACCCGCACTCTTCTACCACAGAGCCATGCTGTTGTAATATGTGCCGAATGTGGTTGGACATTGTCTTGCTAAAATATACAAGGCTTTCTCTGAAAATGACGTCTGGATAGCAGTATGTGTTGCCACAAAACTTGTATATATCGTTTAGCATTAATGATGCCTTCTCACATGTGCGAGCTATCCAAGCCATGGGCACTAATGCACCCTCATACCATCATGGATGTTGGCTTTTGAATTGTCTGCTGATAACAAGCTGGATGGTCCCACTCCTCTTTAGCCAGGAGGATAAAGTGTCCATGATTTCCAAAAATAAATTAGAAATTTTGATTCGTCAAACCACAGGACAGTTTTCCATTTTGCCTTTTAAATAAACTCGAGCCCAGAAAAGTTGGCGGCATTTCTGGTTAGATATGTTTTCCTCTTTGCAGGGTAGATTTTCAACCGGCATTTGTGGATGCAGCGACAAACTGTGTTCACAGACAGTGGTTTTCGGAAGTGTTCCTCCGTGCAGTAATTTCTACTATAGAATCATGCCTGTTTTTAATGCATTGGTTTTCGGCCTTGTCCCTTGCGTACAGAAATTTATCTGAATTCTCTGAATTTTTTAATGATGATATGCACCATAGATGATGAAATTCACAAATTCTTTGCAATATTTTGTAGAGGAATTGTTGCACTATTTGCCCATGTAGACTTTCACTGTGGTGAACCTCTCCCCCATCTTAACTGCACAGAGATTCTGCCTCTCTTACTCTCTTTTCATACCCAATCATCTTACTGACCTGTATACAGTTAACCTGTTTAGATGGGAGATATTCAACCAGGTGTTTTGTTTCAGCATTACACAACTTTTCCAGTCTTTTGTTGTCCCACCACAACTTATTTGAACGTTTGAAACGTGTTGCTGACACCAAATTCAAATTAAGTAAATATTTGTCATAAAACAATTAAATTTTTCACTTTCAATATCTGATATGTTGCCTTTGTTCTATTTTCAATTAAATATGGGTTTATATGATTTGCAAATCATTGCATTCTGTTTTTATTTACATTTTACGCAGCATCCTAACTTTTTTGGAAACGTAATAATTTACATGCAGTGATAATTGAGACATTCTTTAGCACATATTGCATAATGATGATAATAATGATCATATTTATATCTACTATTTACTATTTATTATTTTTTATATTTACTATTTATAAATTAAATCACATTTCTTTATACTGTGTAAATATCGTCTCACTTAAGTATTAGACATTTTATTGTAGCAACGTTCATGATACAGAGATATATCAGTTATCTGCATAATATTTTCAGCTATATTCTCCCTGACCCTCCAGCAACCCTGAGTAGGACAAGAGGGTACAGAAAATGGATGGATGGATATTATCAGCAATTCATTTGGAATTCCATTGTAGTCGAAAGTATGTCTTTTAAAAATAATTTGTATGCTTACAAAGATATTAAAAATATTTTTCCAGTGCTAGCAATAACTCTTAGCTATGCTTATAATCTTTACGAGTATCACGAAAGTCATTAATAAGCAAATATTCCTGCCTGTAAGTGGAGCAACATTCGTTATACAAAACATTATTATAATTTACTGCTGACGTTCAATGAAAACAGAACCCATTATTTTGCATGCTTCTTTAGTCTGTGGTGAACTGGTGAACTTCTAAATGCCACTCGAGATAAAGGTCAAACCAGAAGTGATAACAAATCCAGGGGGAAAAACTTCCCAGCTTGAGAACTAAGAACTGAATCCTTGTTTGGTAATAAAAGAAGGAAATTTATTTGACAGATGATGGAGAAAGAGCATGAGTCAAAGGTAAGCATAAAGGAATGGACATCAACTGCTCATGCAGCTTAAATTACATAAAATAAGCACAAAGCCTAATTATGATGAGACCATGGGTAACAAGCTTCCTGAAGTCTGTTGCGCATGTTTCACATGCAAGCCTTAACCAAGCTGCATACTACCAATGTACACAGCACATATATAAGACAAGCAACTAAAAGCTCCCATCTTCGCATATACTCTGAATACATTCTATTCCCTTGGCTATTACTACATTCTTTACTTCAGGGAATGTAATATTTTATAAGAGCCAGTCATTTCCTTTATTTTCATAAAATCATCATTCTTTTGTCAACTCAGTCGTTAAATCCAGCAATACAGGCTTGATGAATAATTGAAGACTGGAATTTATATATCGCAAAATGTAAAGTTTTCTCTGACAAACGGTAAAATGACATGAATATTAAGCCCATACTATGCACGTGCATATATACTACTACATTTTCAAAAATGAGAAATACTGACAATTTTTCTAGGCAAACATTTACAAAAGGCAGGTGTGAGATGAAATCTTATCTTGCCAGGACGACTGTCCTTCTGTTGATTAAGGTTCCACAAACACGTACTGTACTGCCTTTTTCTTGAAACACATTATCGCTTCATTGAGGTTTAATTAGGATATTGTTAGTTACTACTTCAGTTAAAAAAATATTTTGTCAAAATATATTCTATATATATGTAAAATATACAAAATAATATATATAAATATATTAATTCTTATATAATATATATATATAATATATTTTGCCAAAGCCAATTTGCACCACAAATACAGATTGGTATCGAACTGCTCCAACAAATTTGGTAAATTTTAATCGTCAATCCACTCAAAACAATACAAGTATAAATGTTAAAGGTAATAAAATTTTATCGTGTTTGTTTTATTGCTATTAATTACTGGAACAAAATACAAAAATAGGAAAAAATGCATATTATATACTGCGCCGAACAGTGAAACATGTATTCCAGCTTGAAAAGAAACATACGGTAAGACTTGGCAAGAAAAATTGTATGCTTTCGCCTTCAGGATGTCTTGGAGGTTGATTTTTTGTCATTATGCAAACGCATGATGCGCGTTTAACGCCGAGCTGCCGTCACTTGTTCAAGCGCTGTGTCAGAGGCCGGGGCGCACTGAGGCGGTGCGTATGAAATACAGCCAAACTGGAAAATCCACATCGCCCAACTACCAGGATATGCCAAGGAACAACAGCGATCGTGTTGACTTACAATTAACATTAGATTTTAAATGTGTGCTTGCTAAGTGGCTGTAAAATTCGATTATCAGTGCCTGCTTTCACGTCCCGCTTTAGAAATGAAGAGGAATGGTGCATATAGATTACTGTCAGTTTTCTCCTGTCTCCTTATTTGTTTATTTTTACTCCTATTTTGGTTCGTCGTCTTTTATACCATGGTGAAGGCACCGTAGTGACCTTAAAATGTTGATTTACCTCTAGCCTAGATGAAAAATTTAAAAGGAGATTACTTCCAACATCCACTGAGAGAATCCCGTTTCCATTTTAGCGACACATTCTTGTATACGTGACATGTTTCTAAAGGGTACGCACAGTGCGTCGACGTCAGCCCCAACGTCCTTGCGTCACACACCAGATGAGGAAGTGCGGCTTCGGTGAGTGTTTTTCTCACACATGTACATGACAATTCTCCAAGTTTTGTTTTCTTGCATCGTCGTTTGTTTTGTCGGGCGTCAGTACCCGTTCTAATGTTTTGGTCGTCTTGCTAATTACTGCGAAGGTTCTGTCTTCATTAACATGGTATTTGGGGATACCATTGGTCACTAGCTCCTGGTTTATATTGCAGTAGTTCAGTTGTCTGCCTGAGCTTCCTTTTTTAAAGTTCTCTATTCAGCTATTGTGTGAATCTATACGGATGATTTCGCCAAGTAAAATAATTTTTGTTATATTTGTCTGTTGTGTTGTGAGATTTTCAGGGAAAAAAATATTCATGAGTGGCGTATTTTGGGATTATTCGGTACCTAGAAACAGGGTTAGGGAAGGGAAAACTGTCAGTTTGCGGAACGGGTGGAGAGTGCAGTCGTCATAGCTGCACGTCTCTGGCTTTATTTTCTGGTTACGTGTCCAAGTCAGTTGTGCATTTTCCGAATAAATGCCAAGACTTTTAGCGTGATGTTTAAGGGTCTCGTGATTAATAACAAAATTACCCAATTACCGTAAACATAACGCAGATTGTCCAAACTTTATATATTAAACTATCGGTTGCATTATGTCCCCTGACGTGATCAAATCCCTGCTTGAGAAACAGTTGTACAATTATAGCTTTCTCTTCAATAATTACCTTCTTAATCCCAAAGTTAAATTTTACAGCGTCTCCTGATCCATTTAAGAAAATCAAGTTAGAAGACTTGATCTTTGCATCTTATTACTTCTATTCTTAAATCAGATGATGAAATTAACCGCTACCTTTTAGTTAAACCAACAATTACCACAATAATATGTAATACGTTTTATGTGGAGTTTTTACCAAAAATACTGGTTTCGCCTAATGTCTCATTCAATGCTGTATTTTCTAACAGACAAGCAACCAGGTCGGTTTCTACATGCATGACATCTGACATGTTGGACTCTCACTCATACACATATAACATCAGTGAGTAGGCAGAAATTTAATTCCCCCCTTCCGCCCCCCTCACGGTTTTTTTATACTGCCTGGTCATTAACGTAGGCTGCCCATACCTGCATGAATATTCATAAAGTCCCAGTAGCTTTATGCTCTGCTTGTTTGGTAATGTTTTTTATTTAGCACTTAAATGCTTTTCCCCCTTACCTAAACTGAATTAGTGGATGACGTCAAGTAGGCTTTATTTATGCCATCCATATACAGGTATTTAGCAGCACAAAATGTTGTTCTCCAAAGACGACAGTGTGATATCCAATAGCAGTGATGGGGAAGGATTTTCATTGGACTTAAAGTGCAAAACACAGCACAGTACAAAACAGGGGGGCTGGTCACAAGGGCTTATATACATCTGTGGCTAAAAAAATTGAAGAGGTTAAAAGGTAATACATGTTCCAATATTATAACAGTGAATGTTTCCAGATGAGAGAGAAAATGTTTTTAAATGTCAAAATTACAGTTATGAGTTATTTCAAAGTTACTTGCTTCAATTTATTCGCAAAAATAGAGGAGGAAATTCTTCCTCTACTTCTGTGGACCAGCTGCCTTTTAATATGCATAGTGCTATGTGAATGTAAGTAATAAGTAATACAGCAGCGGTACAATGGGGTTTATTACTTGTAGTGACTATAAACTAACATTGAATAAATAAATAATAATAATGTGATATCAGCTTGTCCACAATGGGGGACAGGCCTAATGCTGGAATCTGAGAGACTGAAAGAGTATTCATCTCTGTTGTTTGCTCATTGCACGTCTGCAGCAATATTGGAATGAGTTTGTCAGGTCAGCTCAGGTCGGGGAGCATGCGCTGATACTGTGCGTTGCCCCACCCACCACATGATGAAACGCCTCGGGATACCGGCTGGCGACCCCCCCCAGGCAGGCGCACGGTCCAGTCCCACCCTCCGGAAACGGCCATCCATCTGCCATAGCCAGGTGTTACGTGGGTGACCCCTTGGCCTGGGTCCAGCTGCTTGGGTCCTCAGCAGTGAGGATACTGCAAGCTGGATCACCCTCAGGGAAACGCGCCACATGGCCATACTGCCGTAACTGACACTCCCTCACAATGCAGGTCATGTGCCTCATTCAGGACTCCACTAGCAACCGCTCATTCAACACAAAGTCAAACCAGCAGTACCCGAGGAGACGCAGTACTGAAGGAGTCCAATCTTTATCTCAGCTCACTGGGCAGCATCTATGTCTCGTAGCCATAAAGCAAGACAGGGAGCACCAGGACTCTGCAGACTTGGACCTTTTTCCTCTTGCAAAGATATCGGGAGCAACACACACCCCTTTCCAGCGACCTCATGACCCCCCATGCTTTTCCAATCCGTCTGCTGACTTCATGGGAAGAGTCACCAGAGACATGAATGTTACTGCCGAGGTAGATGAACCTCTCAACGAGGTCGACACTCTCCCCACAGACAGACACACTACTGATGGCTGTGCCTAAGAAGTCATTAAAGGCCTGGTTCTTGGTTTTTATCCAGGACACTCACATGCCCAGACACTCAGACTCCTCGCTCAGTCTCTCAAGAGCCCCAATCAGAGCCTCCATTGACTCAGTGAAGATCACAGCATCATCAGCAAAGTCAAGATCAGTGAGTTTTTCTTCACCAGCAGATGCCCCACAACTGCCGGACCTAACGACCCTGCCTAACACCCAGTCCATACAAGCATTGAACAGAGTAGGAGCAAGAACACACCCCTGGCGAACCCCAGAATCAACTGGGAAGAACACAGAGTTTCTTCCTCCACCTGCACAGCACTCACAGTACCAGTGTACAGGCCGACCATGATGTCTAGCAGCTTTGGGTGGATCCTGCGAAGTCTCAGAATGTCCCACAGGGCAACTCGATCAACTGAGTCAAAGGTTTTATAAAAATCGACAAAGGCTGCCAAGCACCTCTGCTGATATTCGTGCTTGTGCTCGATGAGAATCTCAGTGCCAGGATATGGTCAATGTTCGACCTTTTAGGCATAAAACCAGACTGTTCCAGCTGCTGGCAGGCGAACAAGTGGTCACAAATCCTGTTAAGGATGACCTTTGCAAGGACCTTACCCGGCACTGAGAGCAGTGTTATCCCCCTGTAATTGCCGCAATCCAGGCGGTCACCCTTACCTTTCCAGAGAGGGACAAGAAGTCCCGTTTTCCAGTCAGTTGGAATGACGCCTGTCTCCAAAATGGAAGCAGAGATTGTCTGCAATGCCAGCAGGACAGCCTTACCACCAGCCTGGAGAAGTTCACCCCGGATACCACAGATCCCTGCGGCCTTCCCCACCCCCAGCTGATTCACCACCCGTGCAATCTCAGTGAAATTGAGTGGTTTACAGCTAATTGGAGGATCAGCCTCAAGAACCGTGGACCCTGAGATATCCAACATCCTAGCTGGAGGATTAGCTATAAACAACTGCTCAAAGTAGCCGGCCCAGCGAGTCACAACTGCAGTGTCTTCCGTAAGAACCGTTCCATCACCTGCCCTGATTGCAAGTCTCCGAGGAACAAATTCAGTTGTATGTAATGCTTCAATTCCTCTGTAAGCAGGATGTGGGTCACTGGACCACAGGTGATGTGTCACAGTCACAGTCGCACCCAAGTCTGCAAGTTCCTCTCACAAACTGCATGCAAACTCATCAGAAACCCCTTGATCTTGGAGTGTGGCTAAGTCCAGCCTCCTTCTCCTAGTAGGTGGTAGCATACTGGATCATTATATAAATCATCAGAGTAGCAATAATAAGTCTATGGTCAGAATTCACAAACTGGGCACTTCTGTAGACCCTGCAGTTCTGCAGGAGTCTTCAGCATTTGCCCACGAGGATGTGATCGAACTCCTTCGCTGTACCACCAGTATTGGAATACCAAGTCCAGCGATGTGGCTCAGGGCGTTGGAACCAGGGTCCAGGGACACGCAGCCCCTGACCTTTTGTAAAGTCGAGGAACATGGAGCTACTTTCACCCTTGTCACCAGACCCGTGGGGACCGACACAATCCTCATAGCCAGTCCTGTCAGCGCCAGTGGTCGCACTGAAGTCACCCATGACCAGAGAAGTGTCACCTCGTGGGCACCAATTAACCACCAAGCAAAGTTGGAAGTAAAATGTCTCCCTCAATGAGATATCATTCACTGCGGTTGGAGCATACACTGAGACAACAGACAAGATATCCAAGGAGTGTCTTAGCCTGAGTCTCATAATACACTTGTTGAAAGGGGTGACATTGGACACCATCGAGAGGAGCCGATCCACCACAGCAAACCTACTCCCTGAATATGGCAGCCATCAGAGCGACCAGTCCAAAAGTAGGTATACCCACCTACAGAAATCTGGCCACTCCCCGGTCTGCGTACCTCAGAGAGTGCCGCAACTGAAATGCGGAGTTTACAAAGCTCCACCAACAGCAGAGGAAGATGGTCATCTTACCAGAGAGAGAAAGGTGTTCCACGTGCCTACCTGGATGGGCTGCCTCAAGCTGGGACCCAAGTGTTGCATGCAGCGGGCGACGCCTCAGCGCCACACCAGCTCTGATCCCCAGCCAGCCTGACCCTATTAGCTCTCCAGCTGTTTAGACTCTTCCAGGGATGAGGCTCCCAAAGGCTTTCCCCCATCCTCTTCATGCTGCATGCAGCCTACCTATGGAAGGCTGCAGCAGAGCTACTCCTGTGGAGAGCAGAAGGGTATCGTGCCTGTTTAAATCAAGCTGCGGTGGCTGGAGTGCCAGTCTCGCCACCAACCCCCAAAATTTTTTTCCCTGCAAGTTGCAGGACCGCTTGCAGGGCTGGATGCAGTTTAACGTCATACCCAGGACATAATGAGTCTGTGAAGTGTGTATAATATCAAATAGTTATGTGTGCCATGGTGACAAATATTTTAAGAGGCTGGGTGGTAGCTATGGGAATTTCACAACATTTAATATATGTACTGTAAAGGGTGGCCAGAAATAAGTAGATTTGGTGTTTTACAAAAACAATGTAAATTAATTGGGCTTAATGAGCCATAAATGTTTAAAGACGCTTCTTCACAACCTGCAAAGAACTTCTGGATCTAAAATGTTCTTTCCTGTCTCTGCATGTTTTCTCTAATATGTCTTTAGTCCACAGTGCTGCTTGTATAGTCTTTGTGCAGTGTTAGGAAATTTCTGTCATTCTGTGTTTTGTTTATGGCAGTGGGAAAACTCCACTTCTCCCCAGAATTTTCTCTTGTGGTATCCAGTCTAATGTTACTCTCCCCTTCATTGTAACGTGGTATGGACTATACAAGCAGACATTTCATTTATGTGCTAAAATATAAAATGTACACTAGATAACTGGTGATTTTTTTTAGCCAGCCAGTAATTTCTGTTAAATTACTTTAAATTTTTGGCTATGAAACTGGCTTTGTTGTCTGTTATCATAAAGCCAATTATATGATAAATTGAATACTTGATATCGAGTTAAGTACTGGGGGACTTATCATGTGAATTACATCACCTGGATGGTCATTCTTACCCAAATAAAATGGTTCATTTTATTAACAATACCATTTATGAAATATGAGCATTTTTGCACGGTGAAAATGTAACACTTTTAAAACTATGCAGCATTACCTAACTTGTCAGGAAGAATAGTCAGACACTATGAAATGAAATGATTTTGAAGAATGAGACATCGAAATTGGTACTTTGCTGCTCACTGTGATAAATTCGGCACTCTTTACCCAAGCCATCTATTTGCCCCAGAGCTATCATTTCTCAGTTCAGGTTGGTGTAACCCCGAGCAGCCAATATGATTCCTTTTGAGCAGAGTCCTTAAAATATCTGGATGTGGACAGCTGAAGGCGGCTTTGTGATTTTGTTTGTGCGCCTTGTGATTTATGGCAATGAATTGAAATTTTGATGTGGCCAAAGATTACCCAGACACTTTTTTGGGAGAGGTGGTCAGATGGGGTGGGAGAGTTTCAGATAGATTTAGTATTAATATATCCAACTCAATCTCTATGGAAAAAGGTGCAACATTTTCAATGACATATCATTTAGTGTGATGTTAGTTTTTCAACCTATGTGTAATAAAACATGTTAAAATACTATTATGTCATTCCTGTTAAATATTATGCTTTTGCTATAATGTACCAACCCGTACCCAACATATACAGTGCATAGTGTATATTTCTGCAGTGCCACCTGTAAGACTTACAACTTCTCACATGGATATTGGCACATGGACAAACTACAGGCCCTGTTTTCTTTGTTATAAGCTGAAACTGTAGGAAAAACACTTATCCGGGAGCTGCAGCCCGTCTTCTGCATGTAAGCTACAAAATAATTGACTAGAAGAAATATTAGATAATTAGCAGTAAACAACTGCTGTTTGGACTACAGATGTCAACATAAACCTAATGTTTAATGAAAGCTTTACAAACACACATCTGTCAGAACTTGGAATGTAAACACAGTTTAAACTTTGAGCATGTTGCAAGTGACCGATTTAAAGGGGAATTCCACCTGAACTTCCATTCATCTGTTTTGAAACACTTACCCTTGGTGGGGGAGCACAGTATCATCTGTACTTCAACATTTGCCGAAACAGTTAATAGTGAGTAAGAGCAGGTAGTAAATACTGTTCAAAACTGTATCCAAAATAAAATGAACTGAAGCAGTTCTTTACACTCGAAAATCATTCCATTAAATGGTGCAAATAACTGCTTTTTGACCTAATACACATGTCAGTGGAAACCTAATGATTAATTAAATCGTTACAACACATCTGTCAGAACTTGGAACACAGTCTCATCTTGTGCAGTGACCATGTTCAAATTTTGTCCATTTATGGAGACTGAGGAGGTTATTTTTTCTGATTTAAGGCGGAATTCCACCTGAATTTCCATTCATTAGTCTCCTGATTTGTCTGTTGCAGATGGTATAGGGCGCAATTCTGGGGTAAACCCAGAATGGGATGCCAGTCTTCTCTTCAATTTAACATTTTTGTTTTTTGTTTACTATTTTGGTAAGGATGATTTACCTTGCATGCATAGTAATTTAAATATACTAATATGTAGTGCTAGCACATGTCTCCCAGCTGCTTGCCCAGTACAGGGTTGTGATTTAATTCTCTGCCGTCTGAAAAGGTCGGTACAGGATGCATTTCACTGTGTGTTGTACGTGTATGACTGTGACGAATAAAGAATCTTGAATCTTGATCTTGAAACTTGGGGGGCCTGGAGGCTATCCCAGGAGATGCAGGGTACAAGGCAGGGGTACACCTCAAACTGGAGGCTCTGATGTTCTAAAATAGCCACTACAGTAATGTTTACGACACTGGTATTGCAAGTTGAGAGGAGGTCCTATTTCATACAGTAATAATGATTTGGTTTTTCATTCCAAATTAACTGACACCGTTCAAACAAACACATGTCAATCTCCCAGCAGCTATTATACACCTTCAGGTATGCTAAATGTACAGGTGACCCATTGTAAATGTTCAAAGCCATTTCTGCTTGTGTGGATTACTGGGACATTTCTTACTAACGCTTTGGTGCTTTTAACAGTAATTACATTCTTTTTGTTATGACTTTGGACATCATATATATATATATATATATATATATCATATATATATATATATATGTATATATATATGTATGTATATACATATCATATATATATATATATGTGTGTGTGTGTGTGTGTGTGTGTATATATATGTTCATATTCATATGAGAGTTGGTTTAATTTATTTTTGTTTAACATGAAAGTAAATTTGTTCATAAAATTTTGGTATTACTGTTTTCTTTTATGTACTGGCTTAATTTGTCTTGTACCCTCTAAGTGAAAAGGAATGGCATGCTTATTGAAACAAATTTTTGGTGCCTTTGACACTGTTAGGATAATTTATTTGTGCATCTGATTCCTAGTTTCTGTATTTTACAGCTTTTATTTTGAAGATAACTGTTGATTTTTGGGTAGTTTTGATCTTATTGTAAAAATTTTTATGGTTTAAACATGATTTATTTTCCTTGGACATATATTGTTATTTAACATGCTTTCATCCAGCAGCTTATGATTTTATGCGTTTATATACAGTATCTGGGTGCTTCGATGGAGCAGTTTAAAATAGCGAGGCCATACTAGGATTGGAATACCTTGAAGAAGCAAGCCCAGAGCACATTTGCTTCTTAATCACCTAATCAGGTACAAGTAAATAGCAGGAACACAATCAATCGCAACAGCCACTTCAAAGAACTGTGCAAAATTATATGAAATATTAGTGCGGTCTGTAGATGTACGTAAACATGGAAATTAAACAGAAGAGCAGAACACATGTGGGAATACCTATATGATCTTCATACATAGAGAAATCTGGGAGAAAATGAATTTCTGTAAGCATAGCTTGAGAAGGTATTTTATATTTTATTTTAGATCCTGGGAATTTCTCAATCAAAGAATTGCAACTGTTCATTTCATGAGCCTGGTGCACATAGACCTGAAAGGAGTTGGGTTTTTTTCAAGCTGCACAGCATTGTTATTGTCACACGCTTTCAGGTCATTTAAGGTTGCCCTCGCATCCTTTCCTGCCGTATTAGTTGCCCACATCAATTGAGATTAGCTGCTATTGTCTTTACTGCATTTGCCAACAGGAGTGTCTAAAGATATTCTTGTAAAAGCCAGTCCGAACAAAAAAGTAATACTAAGCTAATCTGCGCAGAAACACCTGAAAAAAGTCTGCAGTTTCTTTAAGTCACAATTGGGAATGAAGCCAAACTCCAATGTAGGCAGATGGTCTAAAAGGAAGGGCACCTTGAATTTTTGACCCTTCATGGTGGCCTCACTTAGCCTTTGGAGTTCACCAATTTATTTTGGATTTATTGAATATGCGGTTTCCTTGGCCAGATTGTGTTTTGTGTTTTAAGAACGTTTTATCTCAAGCGTATAATGCCATGCGCAGTGACCAGCTTCAGACTGCAAACGCTTTCTGCACTCTGCAGTTTGTATATTCTGAGCATGTAGAAACTTTCTTGGCTTTCTGGGAAGCTGTTTTACTTTATCTGTCCCGAGGAGGACAGATACTGAGAAATGTAGTTATGTTTTTCCCGCAGCATCGTAAATAAACTACATATCATGTTGATGTTTTTGTAAATAAAAATTATGACATATTGGTATTTTAAAATACTAGCTGCAGCTGTTCATAAAGCATACAAAAAACTCCTCAAGGCACATCTTTACATCTTCAGCTGGTGTACACGGATATGTTTCAGCTCAACCAAAACTGCTCATCATTAGAAGCTGAGATGCGGAGAAGGTGGGGAAGTGCTGCTTTCACCTTGCTGGAAGTGGATTGCCTTACTAAGGTTCGGTCTCCACAGATCTTACCGTGGGGAACAGGTCTGAGAGCTGGTATGGCTGCCGAACCCTCTGGCGCAGACTCTGCCGAACAGAAGCTGCAGTTTGCCCCTTTCTGCAGTGCCCTGGAAGCCGGCTTCTGGCACCAGCTCACCCAAAGGAAACTGAATGACTACCGTCTGGACGAGAGTCCCAGAGACATCAGAGGCTATTATTACAATGGTAAGGTGATGGCTGATGTTCTCAGTCCTCTTCTCGTTCAGCTTGCAAGCCGGTGAGTACGCTAAAGCTGTTGCAACAACGTGTTAAGTTGATTATAGTGTGAATTATAATAGAGGTGGTCAAACTGGCCCTCGCTGGCATCTAGACTCTAGAAGTACATTTACAATTAATTTATTTAGCTGATACTTTTATCCAAATCAACGTACAAGCATGGCAGATTGCGTCATAAGCATACCGACTAGGCATAAGTGTGGCTAGGCTGGGTTTCTGATGAATGACCCTTAACGTGAAAGTCAGCATTGGAGTGGGAGCTGTACAGTACACGCAGCAAGAATCTAGAAAGCAATTCAACGGAGAGACAAAGTGCAAGAGTGCTTGTTTTATTCTAGGTGATCCTGTCGGCCTTCCCACTCGTCTGACCCTGGAATTCAGTGCATTTGACGTGTAAGTGTTTCTCTGTGCATATAGCAGGATCTGCTTTATAACCATCTTAAACTGCACACATACTGGGTGAGTGGTTAGAAGGAGGATGGATGGAATTCTTTTAATGGGAGTCTAGTGTGCGTTATTTACTCTCAAGCAAAAAAAAAGTAACTGGAAGAGAAAAAACAGAGGGTAAAGTCTTTTTAAGCTTGTATTTTAAGCTTGATTGCATTGGAGTATCTAAAGTAATTGAATTTGTTAAACCAATTTTAAGCCAAGAGGTATAGTGTTTTTTTACTTGGATAAATTCAGGAATGATAATCATGTTTCACTTAAAATACATCCAATCTTTTGAATGTGGCCCAAACCATGAGCTTGTCTTGATAGTCTATTCTTTTATTTAGGTCTCTCCTCAACACATTCATCTGATCTCAGACGTAACTCATGTTTTAATGCAATAAAGCTAATGAGCTTTATGCATTTCAAATTGAATTTCAAAGCACTTTTCATCTGAAATTGACTTCATTTTTATTTGATTTTTTTTTATAAATATTGTTTTTAACCTACAATTTTAATAATCAGTGGAGATATACATACATGGAATTAATAATAATAATTATAATAATTATTATAACAATAATACTCTTTTTAAGAGAGCTTGCATTTTATTGCGGTCATCATTACGCTTACTAAGCAGTGTCCGCACTTGCCTCCGATGGCCGTCATTAACCACATATCCCACAAAGCGCAGCATCCCCACTGTGCTATTCTCCCCACGGTCATCATGCCATCTGGATGAAAGATATCATTCTGCCACTGCAAATGAAAGCTACACAGTAGATGGCCTCCGTGTTACCGCACTCTGTGTGTGGCTTTACCTTGGAGGGTACTTCAAAAAAATGACAATACTGACCGCAGTTCAAAGTTAGTGGCCAGTCTGGTATTACACAGTCCCATCTCTCCCAATATTTATAATGGCATCTTTCCTGAAGTGGAGAAATGGGGTAAGTTTTGCTCAGGAATCCAGGTTCTTCAATGCTCCCCCATTTGCTTTATATAGGCCTATGTTTTATTTCATATTTAATTGGTTTATTATGTCTCTTTTTAAAAATTAGTTCTCCAGATTATATTGTTTGTTTTGTACGCTTGTTCTTTGTTTTGACCAGGGGCGGTGTAAAGGGGGGAAGTCAGGATTATTCCAAGGGCCCCTGAGTGACAGGAATATAATTAGATTGGTCTGGATTGAAGGCCCAGTGTGATAAGCTTTCGCGGGGTCCAAAATCTCTAGCGGCACACCTGGTTTCGAATAAGGGGCTAAATTAATTAAATTTACCAATATTCTGTCCATCCATCTTGCAATCACTAATCCTGTTCAGGGTCTCAGGGACTTATACGAATATTTTTTGGTAAATGTATTAATTTAAAGCCAGCTTCAATGAACCGTATAATAAAATGAGAGTTTTAGTGTTTCTCTTAAGCCTGTGTTTTTGTTTTGTGTACTGTTGACTCAAATCAAAATGTAGTAGCTTTACAGAATGTTTGGGGAGGTGTCTTATGCTAAAATACTCTTCGCTAATGCGTAACCATTCGGAATGAAAGATCAAAGCTGCTAGCAGGCATAGTGTAGATATTCCCCATCTCGTATCCCTTCTGCAGGCTTGTTATTTATTAATCGGTTTACCCTGATTATCAGTTATTTGTCACACATGAACTTGCAGCCTATGACTTGACTTGACTATGTCTGTGAACCCCTTTCCCCGGTTGTTTAGAAATGGCCAGACTCCAGCCAGATGCTGTCCAGCTTTCGGGACTCTGTACAACACCAACACATTCGAAGCCTTTAAGTCATGTGATAAGAGAGCCCTCCTGGAAAGCGCTGCAAAAGAGGTATGCACATTGAGCACTGGGGAGAACAAGCTGGAGTACATGTCAGTGTCACTCATTTAAATGCAGCGATTATGCAAGACTGGCATCAGGCCTCGCTCATTTTTCTTGCTGACGTAACATGCAATTTCCATTGTTATATTATCTGTCTTTGTTGAGCAATTAAAAGGGCCATTTTTCTTTCACAGATCTGGGAAGCGATACAGTCCAGCAGCTGTGTAGAGGATCCATCTGTCCTGTGCAAATTCATCCTGTTGACTTTCGCAGTAAGTGTGTCTGGTGTTGCATTTCACCGAAAGGTGTGGCGTGAAGCCTGCCTCTCTACTTTCATGGCTGTCTTGTCTCAACGCAGGATCTGAAGAAGTACCGCTTCTTTTACTGGTTCTGCTTCCCGGCTCTCTGCTTCCCTGAGGCTGTCCCCTTCCTTCAGCCGCCTGTCGCCCTGGAGAAGAGGTTTTCCCCTAAGCAGGTTCGTTAAGTCTGCCGCCGACCAAATGACCATGATTGTGGCAGATGCTCAAGTTGTATCGTTTTCCTTTTGTTATTCATCCCTTAAAACTTTGATCATGTACAGGTACCAAACGAAAAATAAATGAAAACAGTCATGAAAATACCGGCCATGACTGCTTAGTGAGACTGGCTAATGTTAACCCTCTGGTCCTTTTCTCATCTCAGAGTATTTGGCATCGTGCCTATTATTTATCCAAGCGAGCCAAGCCGTGTCCTCATTAACTCTCCTTAGGAAGATTTGTTCAAGCTCACAGTAGGCCTTAGATGCCTACAATCTTCTTCTGTTTTGTGGTTCAAAACACTGTTGAGATACCAGGTTACTTGTTTCTTTAAAACATTGCCAGGGAATTCACTATATACACTGTTTAGTACAGTTTTTCATTATCCTAACCAATGCCAGTTAGTCTTCTTGAGTCTCTAAAGATTTTAGGAGTTAGAACTATAGCGTGTAATATAACTGATTTTAAGCTTTCTCTAAGCTCTCTCAGGCATCCGTGACTTCTTAGCTTTTAAAGCAGGTACTGGTAGGCTGCATTTGTAAGTAGAAAGTTAAATGTTGTAGGCCTGTGTAAGATTTGCTTCAGTTAGCTTCTAGGATAATGGATCAGAACCTGGGTCTTGCTGCCTTGCTTCGCTGGCTTTGGCTCTGCTTAGCTTGGCTCAGCTCTGCCAAACCCCACCGGTGGGAACGTAGTATTCATGATCGGGTGACATTCTAGGCATAAAATTGGAAAATTACTGATGGGTGGGTGGGTGATATCCTCCAAACCTTAATGTGTTTGCGTTACTTTAGAGTGTGATGCAGAGCTGAAAGTGGGCTGTGAATATCAGCTGTTCCCACCACTGGGTACTGTACCACAAGTCAAAAGCTTGGATCTCCCATAAAATGGGCCTGGCTGTGTCAAGAGTGGAGACAGTGGGCTGTATGAGCATTGGCAGAATGGGAGGTTCATCAGAGCACCAGCTTCTTTCTGAATGAACAGTGTGATGGATTCAGCACCACCCAAAAGAACGGGTCACCGGGGCCTTTGTGCACTCATTCCACAAGTGTTGCATCTCAGGGTGTGCAATTTATTTTTTTCCCAAGGATAAAACAATTTTGTGAGACCCTGGTGTCTCAAGATGTCTGATACCTATAGAGTTCACACTGTCAGACATCTGTGCTAAATCTGTCAGACTTACGGCAGTAGTGGTTGAACTGACAGCCTTGACCTGGAGTATCCATTGTACTTATTAAAACAAGAGCGAAAAACTTATTACAGGACTCATTTCTGCTTCAAGAGTTCCCTAAACAAGGTGAACTCCAAAGGCTAAGTGAGGCCACCATGAAGGGTCAAAAATTCAAGGTGCCCTTCCTTTTAGACCATCTGGCTACATTGGAGTTTGGCTTCATTCCCAATTGTGACTTAAAGAAACTGCAGACTTTTTTCAGGTGTTTTGAGTCAGAGGGATCAAAAGGTGCCAAAGAATGAACAGTCTTAATTTTAAGCTTCATAAAGATGTATCCTGGAGAAACAGATAAATATTTTGTAAACAACAGTAATTCCTCCAGCATGCCTATTGTGAAAAGGTAGATTGTATTAAACCTGGCTGACTCCTCGAAGGCCTTCAGTTACCATGCAGTGGTAACGAGGTTACTGAATGAGGCCAGACACAGCGACGCTGCCTAAATGCTGTCAGCATGTTAGCGTAGAATGGAATGAAAACAGAGTAAATGAGATGGCAAAGGTGACCCTTTCCTATGTCCAAGTCATTCAAACACCAAATGTTAATCAGTGCATTTTTTGTGCATTAATGGGTAGGCCTTAAATCTGTCTAAACTGCAGGATGGTTTCAGAGTTCCACTGAAACGATGCCAAATGGTATCAGCGCTTTTCTGGTTACTTGACATTTTCTTGGTACTTAACTTGGCTTACTGTCATTGTATACCTTGGGTCTATTGTTTCCCCATGTGACTGAACCTACAGCAATAAAAATGTTTTGTTTTTTTTCTCCCACAAATCACCGCATTTCTGTATCTGCTCTTCAGAAGTAACATCTGTTTCGCATCTTTGCCTGCACGATCTCCATTATAGATTGAAGCTTTGCAAGGTGCCTACGATGGGCTCTGCCAGGAGAATCGAGGTACAGCAGTCCCTTATTTTCTGGTCAGATACTCAGAGGAAGCAGTGCTGGTGTCTCTACTCAAAAACTGGAGCAGCTTCTTTAAAGATCAGAAGAAGGTAACTTAAATACAGTGGAGAAATCCTGCCTGTCGTTTAAACAGATGACCATTATTCTCGTAGCAATAAAAACACCAAAGAAGCAAATCTTGCTTAATATGGCTATATTAATAAAGTCAACAGAATATTTTCAGTTTCTCTCTCTGTTTATGTTCAGGTTTTTTTGGGAACTTGGAAAGATGTTGGGATGGATGTTTCATGAAGGCGATAAATTCAACATCTGTTCAGTCATAATTTTGAGATAAATGTGTGTTGTTGGCTTCTAGGTGACCGTGGGAGTTTATGATCCTTGTACTCTCTCCCAACATCCCGGATGGCCTCTGAGGAATCTGCTCACTCTGGTGGCCTGTAAATGGTAAAGTGAGATCTCAGACGATTAGGCACGCATAACCTCATGTGCCGTCTCTGAGTATGTCCCTGGCGCATTCCAGCCACTTCCACTCGAAGTCAAGATGTCTTCACACAAGAGGTTCTTCTGATGCCTTGGCTCCCGTTGCTGGCTAATTCCAGAACGAGGGCTCTTATGCATGATAATGATGATTTGATAAAACACGGCTTCCGTAGAGACAGGCTGAGGAATTCTGCCTGGATGAAGTTGTTGATTTTTGTGGAGGTTCTGAAAGTGTTAACCTGACCCATTGCCCCCCCCCCCCCCACCTTCCCCAGGGGAGAGCTTGTGGACACCGTCGAAGTTCTGTGCTTCAGGGACAGGACCCTGCAGGGCTCACGCTCCATTCAGCACAGCATCGTCTTTCAGGTCAAGCTCCCTCATCTAGCTGTCACTGCAGGTGAGCAACGAATCTCATTTTTTGTGCATCCATTTAGAGTGAAAGCAATTTAAATGTTTCTCTGTAATGGTGCTTGAATAATATGGCTTCTTTGATTTGGTTTGCCTGATGGATTGCCAACTAAAGTTGCAAGCCATTTTCATTCTGTCTTTGTTTTACATTTTATGATTTACTCAAGTCTATTCATCCAACACAAGGACTTTTCACAAGGAAGAGTTCTTCCCTCTTCTATTTGGAGAAGCCAAATAAGATGACCTGTTTCTTTTATCAGAATCAGAATCAGTTTTATTGGCCAAGTATGTTAATCCATAAAAGGAATTTGGCTCCAGCCGATGGTGTCTCTCCTCTGTACAGACAACAGACATACATACAGACATACATACATACATACATATCACATATGAAATGAACATGTTATTTACAGACAATATACATCCAATAAATACAGACTATGTACAAACAAAAATATACATAGGTATTTTGATAGCTGAGATGAGCATTTAAGGCTACATTGAATTACACTCTCCATTGCTATGCCTTGTTTTGGGTTAAATGTGCCTTCTTCATTGTGGGTAACACTGTGGCTTCTCACCTCTAGGGTTGGGAGTTCAGTTCCTACCCCTGGTTCTGTATGTCTGTGTGTGAACTGTATTTCATCACTGTCCAATGAAAAAACTCCAATCTCCAAAAATTATATTAGGAGTGTAAAAAAAAGCTTTTTCTCAGGAATTACTTTACAAAATAAACCTAAAACAACATGAGACACCCTTAGCACCACAAATGGAAAGCTACCTTTACACAGCTGTTAGTGAATGGTTTAATGTTTTAAATGGACTTACATAACATACCAATCTTGCTTTACATTCACAATTAACAATGATGTCAGTTAGCTAGTTATCTAGCTACTAACATTGTTGTTAAAATTAGCAATATTACATATTAAACTAACTTTACATAAAATAACTACGTAAACAAAAATAAACTAAAAAATAAAATATTACACTTTACAGGATAACCATAATGTTCCCACACCACTTGAATCTGCCTGGGGGCCCTGCAGTCTCAGCGTTATCATCCATCTTGAGCTAATTAAACTAGCCAAACAGGGTGATCACTCGATCATAATCGG
The DNA here is from genome assembly GCA_011763525.2 of Mormyrus iriodes. NCBI lineage: Eukaryota > Metazoa > Chordata > Actinopteri > Osteoglossiformes > Mormyridae > Mormyrus > Mormyrus iriodes. The sequence continues at coordinate 6,583,961 of JAAGVU020000123.1, read as the reverse complement.
ACCAAAATAGTCATGTGACACACAGTTACACAATAAACAATAAAATAGATGTAATGTGTAATATTTACAAAATTCACAGCTTGCTCTCACTTCAGAATAGTAATTTTGTGATTAATGTGTTATGATGTTAATTGTGAAATGAAAAATAAATTGTGTAACATTAGTAAAGTAATTGAGAGCTCAACAGGCTGCACCTGGGGCAACAGGGTTGGGGGGGGTTAGATACTGTGATTCCATCTTCCAAAGTGACACAAGATCGTGAATGTTTGTATCGCGGTTTCAATCTCTGTTTCAGAGCTGTTACACCACACGATATGTTCTCCCTGTTTGCTGTGGTGCCGCTAGGGATTTAGGACCCTGTGAAAGCAGACCAATCCAGTTATGCTGGAAATATTTTGGGGAGAGGCCCATGAAATCACTTTAATTAATCCCCCCCAGCACCCCTGCCCCCTGCCCATTTTTGTAGAGTTCCCCAAGGACACGGTTTTCCTCCCCCTGACTAAATAGCAGTTAGGGGAATGGATGTCTCTGAATTGTCCGTATTGTGTAGGTCCCTACCAGGATGAGCTCAGCTTCATGCAGCATGATTTCTGAAAGGGCTCCTGGACCACCGTAACCCCAAACTGGATAAAAAGTTATAGATGTTGGATGCACAGATTAATGTAAAATAACAGATGGATGGATTATAGATGAACAGATGAATACTTGTTTGCTAGAAAAATGCTTAAATCTTTAAATATGGCAGAGTGTAAAAAATATTTGGCTTTTTTTAAATTCGCACAAATGTTTTCTAAAGGAGTTCCGAAGAGCGTCGGCTGGGAGAAAAACCAAAGAGGAGCAATGGGACCCCGAATGGTGAACCTCAGCGAGTGCATGGACCCTAAAAGGCAACTCTCATGTCCACCTTCTCCATACTGTTACAAAGAGTTACAAATGATACAAACAGTCCAGGAGAAACCCTAACGGCCCGTCGTTGGAAAATTAATGGACTGGTTTGACCATTGTTGCTGTGTAGCTGTAGTCATGGATTAGTTTCTGTTTTATTACGCTGTTGGATTGATGTTTTGGTGTATATGTTGTGCTGGGTAATAGACTTATTTTCAGATTGTTAGAAGATGGTTCTGGGGAAAAAAACAGTGGTCCCTTCCTCTCATTCGTGTGACAGGCTTGCGGAGTCATCTGTGGACCTTAACCTGAAACTGATGCGCTGGAGACTTGTGCCCTCCCTGGACCTGGACAAGGTGGTTTCCGCCAAATGTCTGCTGCTGGGAGCCGGCACCCTGGGCTGCAATGTTGCGAGGACCCTGATGGTGAGCGGGATGGGATGGGGGGAGAGATGCTCAGTGGGGGAGATACTCGAGTCACTTCAGTAAATGTTCACACCATGAGAAAAGGCCAATTTTTCATGCTGTGTAAACATCTAATTATGTATGTGCAGATTCCCCCCTGCATAGTTCTGCTTCAGAGCAGACGAATTAATAAATAATGCAAATCCTTGATTTTTGTGAGGCAACGGGGCTCTGCGCCAGAGCCTGGCTTTGCTGTGGATGTGCTGAATGAATTTATCCATCTGTTTCCCAATCCACAGGGGTGGGGGGTGCGTCACATCACCTTCGTTGACAATGCCACCATCTCCTACTCAAACCCGGTGCGCCAGCCCCTGTACGAATTTGAGGACTGCCTGGGGGGCGGGAAGGCCAAGGCCCAGGCTGCCGTTGAGAGGCTGAAGAAGATCTTTCCTGGAGTGGTAAGTGTGGTGTTTTGAATATATGTCGCCGTGACGATTCCTCAATAGAGTTCGCTTGTCCTCTGTGCCTTGGTATTCGAAAATGATGCTAGCTCCGAAAGTGTCACTGGTGGCATTTTTGTGATCCTCTTTCAGACTCCTGCCTTCTCACTCTTGAACGGTGATGAATGAGGCTTTTCTCCTAAAGCACTTCACTTTCATTAAAAAAACAAACTCCCCAGCAGATCAGGTAGATATTTGTCAGGCTGGGAGATATATTGCCAAGGAAACACTGTCGCCAAGAGCAACTCCTCCCTCACTGGTCCCCCCCACCCCCATTTGCGTATTTCCTCCTTTGTGTGGGACCTACGGCAGCTTGTTGATACATAGGAGAAGACTGGAGCTGTTAAATGTTCCAGATGAAATCTGTTCCTGGAAAAGGATTAAATAAAATTAAATAAAATATCACAAAGTGGCCCCAGAATGACGTGGCTAGGGAAAGCCAGAATGCAGACGCGTATATTGATGAGTGGGAGGGTGTGTGTGGGGAGGTGCTTCATCGGAGCACGTTGCGGGGATACGGTGGGCTCCTCGCCTGCTGTGATTCAGAGCTAACGCTGGACGTCATCGGTGCTCAGCATGTGGGTGCGCTCTCCACTTGCCGTTTCTGAGTGGAGCGAAAGCAGTATTCCAGAGAAGATTCTCAAGACCCTCCCCCCCCCACCAGTGACGAGGGTGGCCCAGCGACCTCGTCACAGTTTGCTGCTGCCCCCTGACTCCTGAGAAGGGTACAGGTGCTCCTCACATTTTAGTGGCCTATCACAAATTCAGCTTCAGGTGAGCCCCTTCATTTAGTGGTGTCCTGCTGGTAACCTGCCTTTATAATCAGGTTTATGGGAGGGTGCACAGTGACACAGTAATTATGTTCTTAAATTAAAATGGATGGATGATTGAACATTATTTTGGTGAAAATCTTATAATTATATGAAAAGAACAGGTGCATCATACACTTGATGCAACAGAATGAAAAAAGAATTTTTGGAGATGGAGAAGCAAACACATTGAATGCATTTCTTCATAGTAATAATTAATTGATTGTTTTAATAAGTATTAACAGAATCTAGGTCGTGGTACCCAGGATTGAGCTCCTATTTTCATTATTATTCTGTAAACAGTGTGATAAAGCAGGAAAAATGTCACCAATTGTTCTTTAAAAGTGTGATTAAGGTATACATTTTTAATATGAGGGAAAAAAACTTATTGGCTACATCCCCAGCCTTTTGATCTGAATGAAGTTCCGGTTGCTAGGAGCTTTGTGTGCGTGCATGCGTGTGTGCGTGTGTGTGTGTGTGCGCGCGTTGATAATATGAATGTGTTGGCAAGGCTTGTTTATTAAAAGAGTTGAACTGAGTGAACTATGTGGTCGTGTAGAGGTCATTAAAAATCTAACGTGTCTGTATGTCACATGCTCAACCACCATTTGCCCCAATCTTATTGGTCAGACCGCAGCTCGCTGGAATACTTGCCGCCCTTTCAGTCTTTGGCATCCGTATCTCTGTCGGTAGTGATCAAATTAACCTCCTGGCCTGTTGAATCTGTGAGCATCATTAATTCATATCGTCTTCCTTTATCGATTTTCCCTGCCTGTCTCTCTAATGAGTCCCCCACAGCTGCCCATCTACCTGTTCTTCCCGCACTGTGTCACACCAATTAGCCGGACATGCTGGCAGAAAGGGGGTCCACCAGTAATTACTTCCACCCTTTTGTAGCAGTTGCGAGCCTCCGCAGAGCAGTGGCAGGGCCCCCTGTCTCACGCAGAGCCACGTCCGGCTCTTCGGCAGGCCCACGCACTCCTGCCCCCTCCTCCAGCAGCTCTCATACAGGAGTGAAGAGCAGAGGGATGCCACTTTTATGGAGACAATTGGGCACTACACAGACAGCACTGGAGTGTGGGGTTGTGGCACCACTGTTGTCAAGCACCGAGGCACTCGCCCTGTAGGGAGCGACCTGTAGCTGGCCACATTCCTGTAGCGGCCCTTCGGTAATTGGGAGGGGGTTCTCGTTTTTGTATTTTATTTAGGGGATGCTTACATACGTCTGATATTGATTGAGTCCAGTGCTAAAATCTCTGTAAAGGGAAGGGACTTAGAATGTCTTCAGAAAGAGAGTATTTAGCTTTCTGACAGATTTCCCTCCCAGTGCCTACATCAGCAAAATTTGACAGGAGAACGTGTGACCCTCACATGTGTCCCCCTCCTGCACAGAACGCTGAGGGCCACACGCTGAGCATCCCCATGCCAGGCCACGCGGTGAACTCCTCCGAGGTCACGGAGGCCCAAGCCCGACGGGACGTGGCACAGCTGGAGGCCCTGATCTCTGCTCATGATGTGGTCTTCCTGCTAATGGACACGCGCGAGAGCCGCTGGCTTCCCACAGTCATCGCTGCCAGCCAGAGGAAGGTAGGGCCCCCCCGAGCCGCATGTGCCTGCAGGTGACCCCAGCCTACCCGTCTACTCTATATGAGCCCATTTTAAAAGCCACGGGGCGAGGCCTTTTGAGAAATGTCCAGGACCGGTTTAAACTGAGTACTGTGATTTATGGCACTTCAGGACTCCAGGTAATTAAGTTTTGCCTTAGAAAGTTTCAAATGGTGCTATTGTACTGGCGAAATTACCCAGTGTTAGCACTCAGATAGGCTCCAAGCGATTCTTACTGCCATTAAATATGAACGTTTTCTGGTAACTACTGGCATAATGGTCCTGATTGCTAACACCCCCATAATGGCTTAATTGTCTTTGTCAAGCAACATTTCAAATTCTAGCCTTATTTCATTCAGTATACGTCGATACTTTTGTACTGGGAAAGAACAACATCCCAGAGTAGCCTAGGCTATGCGTCATCTGTGATTTCACATCATACATATCATGTGTTCTCCGGCGTGATCATGTGACTCATGGCTCGCAAACTGCCGTGCCACCTGCCGCCACATTAAAATTAGATGCTCATAGCGTCCGGGCTTGCCTCGCTCTCCGGCGTGCTCTCAGTTAAACCGAAGTGACACTCTAGCCAGAACGCTTCCTACCACGGCGCGCTCTCTCGGCAGATGTGGATAAATTGACCATTACAACAATCGGACACGGTCCCAGCTCCCTGCTATATTGGAATATTCCTGTGACGCGCGGCAGGTCCCGTGGTTGCTACTGGTTTTACCACATCTGGGTTTTAATTCTGGTTCCCCACAAATATTTTAAACATGAGTAATTGTATGCCATAAAAATGGCACTTTGTGAACTAATGCAGTATCCGCTAAAATGACAACAGCATGAGGGCCATCGCAGACTAAACTCAGATGCATGTAACTATGATCCAGTGTTAGATTTGAAATGAATGATGAATGGTGTTTGAAAGCAGATGCAGAATATTTTAAAGTAATGTTTAATTGTTAATACTGCCATCTTCAGGTACTTGTTTAGCATAAATGATATGACAGGCATCTCCTTCTATGCAGGTAGGTTGTTTTTTTTGATGCATGTATGATTTCCATACTGTCAAAATGACTTTCACCAGTCAAGTGTTGCGATGTCATGAAAGGCCCTTACAGTCTGTCAGGAAATATTAAATGTAGGCAAACAGTTTTGCTATGGTTTCCATAGACATTTCTCTTTCCATTAAATATTTTTTTGTGGAGGGGGGAGTGACATATGCTGCTGGGGAGTGTGGTGAATTGAGATGGAGAATGACTTAATCATTCATTAGAAGACAGATTGAACATAGAAATGACACTGTGTCATGTTGGGAATAGGAAACGACACGGTTACCTTCTGGGCTATGTGGATGTACGCTTAACACTTATGTTGGGTTTCTATTTGAGCTGCACCAGGTCCATGTCTGGATATCTTTCCTGGAGGGCTGACTGTGGCTCTACACGCTCCCACCCTGACCTCTGTTCACCTCTGACCCCTAACCCCCATTCGTTCCCAATCTGTGTAGCTCATTGTCAACGCTGCTCTCGGCTTCGACACCTTCGTGGTCATGAGGCACGGCCTGAAGCTGCAGAAGAATATGGGGGCCGACTCGGTCCCCACCTCTGCCGGGTCTACTCCAGCCTCAGAGTGCTGCTCTTCCTCCTCCTCCTCTTCAGCTGGTTCCATGGCCGTCCACGGGGCCTCTCTCTTCTCCAACATCCCTGGCCACAAGCTGGGCTGCTACTTCTGCAACGACGTTGTCGCTCCGGGTGACGTGAGTGTATCATTTCTCTCGAGGTGAACATTGGTGCTTTGACTCTGCAGAGCCATCACCTGTCCAGTCGTCTTCAAGGATGTGGCTTCTCCCTTTGTTACTGTAAATGGAGCTAAGTGCTCAAAGGCTATCTGGAGGCCAGACAAACTCTTGTGGACCAAAGCATCCTCTTGCTTTTTTACGGTGGAATGTTCTAACATGAGTGAAACATGGCAACCTGCTGAACAAGAGGTTGCAGGTTCCTTGTAAGAATATTATGAAATGCTATTAAATTTCCAGTCAGAATGTACACTTGGAAGGTCAAGCGTCGGTTATTTAAGCCCTAGACGTTAATTGTCTCATTAATAAACTCCTAATTTGTCACCTGCTTATTCAGAATATCAAGTTCTTAACATCTGCAAGCTTGGCATGAGATGAGGTGGCACCCTCGCTTTTCTCCTTTTGCCCTCCCAGTCCACGAGGGACCGGACACTGGACCAGCAGTGCACTGTGAGCCGGCCTGGCCTGGCGATGATTGCCGGGGCCCTTGCCGTGGAGCTAATGGTCTCCATCCTGCAGCACCCCGAAGGGTGAGCGTGGCCAATCAGCACCTGTTTTAATATTCATATTTCAGAGGAGTTTCTGGACAGGTGGGGGGACTTTGTGATGCTCCAAGGGGTGATATGTGGCTCAGTGGGTTAGGATGCTGTGCCTGTGATAGGAAGATGGGTGTTTCAAATCCCAGGGTCAGCAGAGTGGCAGCAATTGCCTGACCCTGCTTTCAGTTGTATATTGCTTTGGATCAAAGCATCTGCTAAATAAGCTAATTGTAAATCTGCTAAATTGTAATTGTAATTGCCTCAGCACCCTAATCCCTTCGTTCCAGCCTCTACAAGAGGCCCCGGGCACCTTTGCTGCATGACTTCCACCACAGGATGTGCTTGGCATGCCAAATCACTCTGATGTGGGGCTAATCGAACATAGCCACATGCTATCTAGCGGCGCTGACTATGTCTTATTTCAATTAAGACATAGAATTTCCTTCTCTGGAATGGCTAAATGTCCACTCTTGCAGTGTTCGACGGCATGTGAAGGAGCATCTTTATAGCTGGATCTCAAACCATCCAATTTTCACTGGATGTTTTTCAGGGGAAAAAAACTGAGAATCTAATGTTTGTGTTCAAGATAAGATAATGCTTTGTTAGATATCCTTGAAATTTGCTTTTCACCACAAGAAGCTCTGTTCCAAAAAAAAACATGAATCACCATACATAAATTACACAGGCCCAGATATTGCTCTTGCACTTTGACACCAAATGTTAATACACCAGTGGACTCTTGTTGCCCTTAACTGGTGACCTATAATCTCTGTTAATAGAAATGATTGATTGTGGAGTGAATGAGTTCTTTGACCTATTGAGGCTGTTCCATGCACCTTGAAACCATATGCTGGAAGGCATAACCCTCAGACACTGCTCATAAAATGGTCACAACTGAGGAAGTGTATACTTCTTAAATGGGGGTGGATTTCATAGGACATACATAAAGTGTCTGTTTTTTGTATCTGTGCATCAGATAATAAGCTTCTAGGCTAACCTTTTCCATTCTTTGATGGAATGTTTTCAGTTTTCAGCCCAAAATAGTCCTGCCTCTGTTAAAACTCATGGGTTACAGTTGAATCCTGTCTTCACTCTGATTACATACCGCACGGGTTTTCCCCACTCCAAAGACATGCAGCTAGCTGAATCAGTGAGTGAACAGCCCAGAGTATATGCATGTGCACCTCGCAATAGTCTGGAATCTTGTCCAGGGTTTACCCCTAAGCCTACCTCCCCCCACCTGACTCCCTACTGGATAAGCATTTGGGAATGCTAGATAACATTCTGTACTGAAATACATTTTTTGACAAGGCATTGTTTCGCTTTCAGAACTGGTGAATTTAATGGGTCAACATCATATAACATGCATTCTGAATGTGGATTCTGGCTTTATTTTACAAATAGTTGTTCCATATTTGAAAATATGGAATATCAGGTGACTGGCATCCCATGCAGTGCCATCAGAGTGAGGCTGCAGGACACCCTGCAACTCTGTCTAACAATCAAGCTTTGATGGATGGACGGATGGAATGTCAAGTCAAATGAACAGTATATGATATGTTGAAGCTATGGAGTGGAAGTTCAAACATGTAGTTTGTGAGTGCTTGAGATTTACTAACGCTAAGTTTGGCTCTGTTCCTAACGGGGTACAGCATGGCTGCAGGAGTCACCCTAAACTTCCTGTTTGGTAACTGAGACACTACAAAGATATTATATATACACGTGAACCGTCACAGGCAAATGGCATGGGTCAGGCTGTGTTTATACCTGTAGAGTGATGCTTGAGGTTAGGAGCATCATAGGAACGTCTTCAGGATGTTGCTATAAGTAAATGAAGGTAGCGGTTATATGAGAATATAAGCAAAGTCTGCTGGATTGCTGGCTTTGGTGCCGCTGATATAGTAACAGTCATTAATTCACACTTCCTCACCTGGAAATATGTACCGCAGTAGCTCAGCTGACTCCTGCAACACAGCTGGGTGGTAATTTCTCTAATGTAGTGACACTCGGACGGCGGGTGGCCCTTACCTAGAGGCATCTGCTGGCCGCAGCTCCTGAAGCACCAGCAGGAAGCTGCCGGCACAGAGAGGCTGTAACTGTAACTTGTGGTCCTGACCACACCCCGGTACGGCTCTCTTTGTGCTACCCAGCCTCAAGGCAGACAGAATCAAATTCTGCAATGATAGCAGAAGCCCTGGCAATAAGGAGATGGGACATTGTCCAGCAGTGGCGTTTGCCATGCTACTTTAAGGACAGTTCAGTTAAAAGCCGGTCCGCTGCACTCCGTGTGCCAGGTAGCTAAAGGCAGGACGTACAGAGAACCTAATTTTGGACACTATCTCTTAAAAGACAGAGCCCACCCCCTCCAGTCTTCAAATGGAGATATTCTGACAGCTCCTGTTTCTCTTCACGTGGGTGGGGGTGTGGGGTGCGGGGTGCCTGCAGCATGCCTTATTGGAAGTGACCGCGGTCGCCTTCTCTCTACCCGGCAGGGGCTACGCCGTCGCCAGCAGCAGCGACGACAGGATGAACGAGCCCCCCACCTCCCTGGGCCTCGTTCCTCACCAGGTCAGTCATCTTGAAGCTCTGCCCCCCCCCCCCCCACCACACCAATCAATGCAAATTCCACCCGGCTGGCTGCTGATTATTTCATCATTATACTCCCAATTTGTCTTCCGCTCCTGCCCCGCACCCTGCCATCATAACCTTCAGGTTGCTATAGAAATATGCATGATTTTGAAAGGCGAGCGTTACAGCTGTCTGCTCGGGTTATGATGTTGCCTGCATGACTCAAGCCTACCCCGCAGTCACTTCCTGTTTTATGCGTCCATCCACTCTGATCGCTTATATAATCTGTTTAATTCCTCCCCACCCCCTTTGTAAAGGCATCACTGCAAAAGCAAACTTATGTTTCTTCAGATCAAGACAAATTACTACAGTACTGCCTTTTAATAGATATCCTTGAATCGTGATCAAAATGGGTCTCGCTGACTGAATAACGAAGGCTGTAAAACAAAAAAAAAATTGTAAAAGCTGTCTTTGTGTAATTTTAATAACCTCCACTGACAGACTTGCAAGTCCAGTGATAAGAAAGAAGCCAGCCGGATGGCAGGCACTGATCGCAGAAACGCCCCCGGTTTGATGGGCTCCGTATTACACCTCGGGCACCAAATCAGCCCCCCCCCCCCCCCAGTGATGATTCCCCTTTTTTCTGCCCTGCCTGTGCTCTGTTTCGGTCATGACAGTCGTCTGGCTTTCATGGGGGAGGATGTGCGACACTGCTCGATAATCTCACCCCCAATCCCCCTGGCTGTGAGGTTTGTGGGTAGCCCCCGCCCCGATCGCTTTGTTTGTTTTGGTATTATCTCCCAGGAGCAAAGTCCCATTTTCATGGTCTGTCAGTCCAGCAGCCGATCAATAGTAATCCGTCGGCCCCTGTCCTCCTGCCAGAGGGAAATATCTCACTGATATCCACACAAAATACTGCATTTTCCATAATAAACCCTGCATAAAGGTGAGTCCCTCTTTGGCACAAAAATAGTTCTAATTGATTATTAGTTCCATGCTGGAAAAAGGACTGTCAGTAGCATGGCTTCTTACATGCATGTGATTCGGTCTATTAAACATTTGTGCTTGAAGTTGCTCAGGAGCATCATGGTGGAAGCATCCTAATAGAGTTTTTATGATAGGCAGAGGCACCTTACCAGGCTATGGCTGCCACCTGCTAACAGCTGGATGCTTCCGTGCCCCCGATGTTTGAGAGGCGGCACACAGCGGTGCGCCTCCGATCTGCAGCCAGTCAGGGTTTTCACACCTAAGATGCCGCTCCAGGTGCAGTGAGTGAGGTTGCGCCCCCTGCAGGTAGGCTAAGGTGCTGTAAGTGCAGCCCTGTTGCTCTGAATGCACCAACAGAGCCTGGAGTTTAAAGATAAGCACAGCAAAATGATGTGGTAAATCTCTCCCATATGCTCCAAGGCAGAAGCTCTAACTAATGTATTTTTGCCGATTTAGACATTGGATGTTCGCTAGGCATGCACTCCATCCTCTCCCCCCAAGTCTGTTTGATACGTCCTATTTGCATAGCTTGTACGTCAGTTTGGACAGTAGCTTCTGCTAAATAAAGTAAATGTATTTTAAAATAGTATTATTAATTAAAAAATACTGAGAACCCTGAATCTGTGAAGTACCAGCTTTGAGCTTGCTGCATACAGGAGCAGATCCATTTTTTGAGATGACCAGATGTAAGTCACTTTCATAAGAGTACATTTTCTGCACCTCCATTTACACACATGGTCACATTAGGAAAGGGATTATGACAAAATGGCAGTTTATTCCTCTGAGTCAGAGGGATTTTTTCTTCATCCAAAAAAAGTGGGTTAGTACTGCCCTCATGTGGCTACATGGTTGACTAACTTTATATTTTGTGCAGTGTATATTGCTCTGCCAGTTTTCTCTGTTAAACATGACAGCCATGGTGAATAAACTCAGTCACCGAGCAGTTGCTGTGGACTCTCTGTGAGCAGTCAAGGACATGTCATCTTGGTTTAAATGGCAAACCTTTATCAAGTATGTCTGCAGCAAACAGATATTCATAACCAGGGCCGGCCCGTGGCATAGGCAATATAGGCAAATGCTAAGGGCACCATCCATCCAGGGGGTGCCACAAACGGAGGAAGAAGAAAAATGTAACATTCCACTATTCTTAAAACTAGTTGGTATTAATGTCTTAATATGAAAAAAAACAAGCCCACATGAATTTACCTGCTTTGCAAAGCCTATTAAGTAGTAGTAGTAGTAGTAATAATAATAATGGTACGTAACTTTCCTATGAGGCCACCGCGTATTACATATGTGGGACTGTATTCGAGGGCCGGTATATCGTTTAGGCGACGTAGGAGGCCGACTAGGGTGCTAACTTATGAGGGGGCGCTGACTTGCCAGCCAATTACACTTTGCCTAT
>JAAGVU020000123.1:6561806-6572358 GCA_011763525.2 Mormyrus iriodes | reverse complement strand
CCGGAGGGTGGGACAGGACCGTGTGTCTGCCTGGGGGGTTGCCAGCTGGGATCCTGAGGCGTTTCGTCATGTGGTGGCTGCGGCAACGCGCTGCATCAGCGCATGCTCCCCGACCTGACCTGACCTGACCTGACCGTCACGTTGCAGCAAATAGCAAGTAGTCAAGTGTAGTGGGATTACAAAACTATTGCTAGGGAACACAAAACTATTTCAAAAAATATTTTCCCACCGTGACGTATTAGGGGCTCCATATATACCACCTGTCTTGATTATTACAGATTTCTACCCAAAAATCATATTTTTTCACAAGAATCGAATAGTACTTTCAATGAGAAACGTGATAGGACAGAGGTAAATATTGAACATATTTATGTACAAATTGTTTGTGAGACAAAGCCGACATAAGTAGTTTCATAAAAGAAAGTCATGTTTATAGTTTTAAAAACCCAAAAAGACTTCAAACTTGCGGTTATAAACCGTATCTCATCCTGCGTTTGCGTAAGCTTCATTCAGACATAAGAGATGACCGATCTGCCCTCTGCTGGTCTGGAGGAATATCAGTACAGTACACATGCGCCGATTGCAACCATCTGCATCCACAGTATGAACACAAACAGCCGCAAGGATGACCGTTTCAAGACCGGAAGCGCAAGAAAGCGTACAGTATGAACTAGGCTTAAGTTGTAAAATAAAGTGGCAACAGAAACCTGACCTAGAGCACACAATTTCCTATCCATTTATTATTAACAGTTAACATATCCTATGCCTTTGCTACATCGGCCAAGCTTTGTTCTTTTGCAAATACATATTTTTTTCCTGGAAAATATGCACATAGTTTAAAACGTAACTGCAACTTACTGTTTTTTTGTGTATATTAATAGCCTGTGATTTTCCATTGATTTTTTTCCAGTACAATGGTAAATAATATAAACATAAATAGAATAGATAATAATAAATGAAATACTCTGAGCTGCATTAAAATACAGTAGCCTATATGAGTATTGGGTACAGAGTAGGAGAAAAGTGAACACAATGCGGCCGCACTTGGCTGAACGTGAACGCGACGTGATAACGTCATCGATATGCAAATTAGCCTATATAGCTTGGTACACTATAGTACAGATGCGAAAGTCCTCTGCTGTTCGTTGGCCTGCTGTGTCATCACATTGACATCGGTCACCAGCCATAAAAATCAAACTAATCCACTCTGTTCGGAGGTACAGCAAGAAAATATATTAATAATCTGGACAAGCACCCACAACAGATGTAGAGGTAACGAAAACGGCTTCACACAAAACGACTGCATAAAGTATTAAGCAACAAACCCAAGCTGTTTTATAATAATTCTGTAATGCACAGCCATAGTCCAAATATACTGTAAAGTTTCGAAATCAAACTCCAACATGGCAAAGTATTATTTGACTATTTTAGCGAACTTCAGTGGTAGCCTGTTTCTCACTCGGTTACTGAACACATCTTTGGTAGTCTCGCAGTTTTTCCTAGGACGATGGGCACCCCCACATAGATGGAACACTATCAAATTACAACATAAGAAACATAAGCCATAAACATTACAGAGACAAGTTCAGCAGCATTCACAACCAGCTTTGCTAATATGTCATCATTACGATGCAGAAACACTCAACAGGTTACAGCCTGCTGCAAGAACAACAATTTTAGGCCTACCTTTGATGTCTTCCTGGAATCATATTAATCCATAATTTAAAACAATAATATTACTTAGCATTAGCTTTCCCATTAAGTTCCTGAACATAGTTCCCGGGCTTCTCAACCAGGAACTTTTGTAGCATCTGGCCACTTCCGTGAGTCGCTTTTCCATCGCATGACAGCAACTGGGACCCTTAAGCTAAATAACCATGGGAGGCGCAAAAAGTTCGTAGGTTAAACTTAACGCACTATTTCATATGAAAGTACACCGCCACTCCAAAAATAGAGGATGAGCAAGTCGTTTTGTTAGTTATTGGGGACCGATTGCAGTTAAAACGGGACACAGCCTTTTGTTTATATTTTATTGATAGGACCCGCGACATGTTTGTAATTTATTATTAAATCTGGCCAGTATATCGGTGTTTCGTTCATTACAGAATAAAAACAATGTAACGTTATTCCGATAAAAAGCGCTGGCGAGTTTCAAGCATTAAGCAAAAGTATATATCGGTTATCAAACGAATTTTCCGATGCAGGTATATAGAGACGCAAGCAAATACATATTCATTAATGCATTAAATGTAATTTAGGTAGAAAAATAATCCATTTAGCTCAATTTTTGCTCCACTACTTTTAGCCCTTTTCCTAGCATTTCCGCGTAACTTTCAAGTTAGGCGGCGGTGTTTGTGGTCAACCAATCAGCAAAATTATCGCTGTAAGCGCCTCCCCAGTAGTTCCTATTCGAACGAAAAGTACCGAGTCTGGAGTACTTTAGGTACTAACAAAGGGTTGCGGTACTGCCTCCGAAGAAGTAGTCAAGCCGATTTCATGCGGTGGGAACGCGACAAAAAACTCAGGGTCCCGATAGAGGTATCTCTGGCGGCAAAACTCCTTAATAGCAGATTTAGTACAAATAAACTAGCTATTTGTTTGGGTGTGCCGAGACCTTACGGCCCTGTTTGTAATTAGTAAAAAGAATCATGGGAATTTATCTTAGTGTGTGAAATTAATATTTGTTTGGTAAGTAGCGCTAAGTTATCATTTTCAGAGTTATATCGATGATGAAAAGGAGGATAATCATCCGTCCAGACAGAGGTGTACCATATACCTTTCGGTCTTGTCTATCTATTTTCGCATAGATATACAATATAGTCATTTTTTACGTCAATGATGGTTGTATACTTGGAATATCCGGTGCTATTGTTTTACAATCTTGTTTGTTTGTAATTGTCAATAAAACTTTAAAAAAAAAAAAGATTCTTTTCTGTTTAAGGTTACTTATTATTCAAAATTTGATGTGGTTCCTAACCATGTTTGATCCAGATGCATTTCATCCTAAAGACTTAAAAATCGATCAGTCCATTTTCCCTCGACCTGAGGTATCTCAGCGTATCTGAGGTAACAGTGTGAAGGCACGATGCAGGAGACATGTTGGATGGGGTGCTGGTGCATCACATGATACAAGTTCACATCCACAATTAAGTGAAATGCTTCGATTTTACTACTTGTTAGCTTTATTTTTATATTGCGTATGTAATGTATATGTGTGTAAAATATATTTCGTGTATATATATATATATATGTATATATATATATTTGTATATTTTTTAATGGCATATGTTGCTTTTCAAAGCTTAGGTCAGTACATTCCCTCACAGCTGTATCTATTGATGCAGACATCAGGGGGCGCTCTGGTCAAAGACATGTGTTTGCTGTTTAGCATCAATTCAAGATCTCAGGATGATAATCCGTTTCGTGTTCCTTGTTTACAGATACGAGGATTTTTGTCGAGATTTGACAACGTGCTTCCAGCCAGTCTGGCTTTTGACAAGTGCACTGCCTGTTCCCCAGTCGTAAGTTATATCCAAACTGCTTACTTTTAGAAAACTTTTAGGAAATGCAACGTTTCATGTTGCTCCTTGGATTCCCAATTAATTTCCAAAATGATTAAAAATCATACCTATCCAAATACCCGATTGGATTACAATTTTCCTACAGGTTATTGTAAAGCAAATATACAGAAAATTGTTCTTCTCTGGGAAGTCATTTACAGTATGAAGAATACAAACACGGCTCCCTCCAATGGAAAACAAGGGGGGGTGGAGTATATATTTTACTATGAGACCATATGGTCTCAGTAATGCCGTGGTTGGTTGTTGATGTCATTGTCAACATGCAAGTAATTAACCCCCACATTTAAGTGACCCCCCACCCCCCATCCGATGGTGGTGTTTTAGTGTTGAAAGGGTTATATCTCACACATCAGAGGGAGCAGTTGAGACTCTCTGGTTTTGGCTGTGGGTCCACTTTGGGATTTTATTGCTATCTGTTGGAAGCAAGCATTGCAGAACAGCCCTCTCGCCCTGCGTAAATATGGGTTGCTCTGTGTGGGCCTTTACTGGTTTAAACATAATGCAGGGAGTGGACTAGCTAGCTAGCAGCAAGCTCTCAGCACTTTACAGCCTGCTCACCCAACCTGGCCCCGTGTGTTCAGTCAGTCATAACTCTTCAGATCCTGTAATTTCTTATAAAAGAACTTGGGCAACCAGTTTAGTCAGCAAGATCTTAGCATTTAAAGTTTGATTATAAGATCTTTTTCTTCCCCTCACACTTCATATAAATAAGGTCGCCATGTACTGCCTTAGACCCATATTGCTAAAAGCATCATCAGGAGAGAGACAAATGGTTCAAAGAACAACATCTTTTGTTATGTGGCATCCTATTTTTAGTTATGTTAAAATTGTTCTCCTTTCCGATAAACAGATTGTGATTCAGTAAGTGAAGGCTCTACAATGTTCTCTTAAAGCACATTATAGTCAAACCTGATTTTTTTTTTATTTCTTGAAATTAGAAAGGTTTGCTTTAATTGCATTTTATGCAAATTTCTACTTAAATCTGTCAGAATATTCATTTTGTATTCTTAAAATGGGCAGTATTTCAGAAATAAGCTTCCTCAGCCCCTGTCAACAATGGGAAATGTGGCTACCATGGAAACCAAACAGTTCATCCCATGGCCGAATAGAGTCTATAATTTTTTTGTCTTTTGTTTTCCTTTGGCACATTAAAATGACTTTGAGTACAACTGCATTTCTTAAGAATAAGTTATGTTGGGTGGAACATGACACTTTCAAACACGCTGCTGTGACAGGAAAGGTTCATAGTGACTGGTTACCCTCTGAGTCTGCTCTCCAGCACAACATTTGGAATCGTGAACAGTCTGCCACCGTACCCGCGGCAGCTTCAAAGCAACTACTTGAGTGCCGTGAAATTATCTCCTGCCAAAAAAAAAATAAAAAGCCCATCTAGTTTCTCTAAACAATTAGAGAGGGATGGTTATGAGAAGTGGGATGTAGCACATCTTGCTGCAAGGGGCTTATATAAACCAGATGTGAACACTCCCACCCTCCACCCCACCCCCATGTCACATCGTTTCCAGGGTTTATGGGCTGCATCAGTCAAAGCTTGGGATCATGGGATATGGGTCTGGAAAACATAATGAAATCTTGTAAAGGTTCCACTGCTTCTGTTTCCATGTTGCTAGGCAAAGGTTAGTTTATGGTGCCTACTGCTGGAGTGACCTATGAATGCAGCTAAGCGACATGGGACACGTCTTCTGGGGCAGTTGTATTGTATCCTGAATTTGCTAAATGAAACATGTCAATGTCATAAAGCCACAATTTATTATTTTGTTCAAATCTGATGCCGTTCCCTCCTTTGGGGTACACAGTGATGTCCATCATAGTGTTTGGCAGAAATTGCATACCCATCAGTCATGTACCCGTCCAACCGCCATTTTCTTTTGGACGGTGTCCGTGATGAGATTTTTACTCTAAGAATGTCCTCAGTGGGACATCTTAATCGTCTTCTGTCCTCTTAAAAGAAACCTGTTTTTTGAGTGATGGGTTTCTACTGATAGGTTCAACATCTGATGTACATCTGATGACGGTGGTGATGATGATGGACAGTACAGGACCAAAAAAACTACAATAGCCAGTATGCTGACCCCACCCTCTGACCACAGGTACTGGATCACTATGAGCGAGAGAGCTTTGAATTCCTGTCCAAGGTTTTCAACTCTTCACACTCCTTCCTTGAGGACCTAACGGGGTTGACCCTGCTACACCAGGAGACGCAAGCGGCAGAGGTAAGGGATCACCTGAGTTGGCCGCTAATGGCACTTTCTCAGTCACAGAACTCTATGAATAGTGTATAACCATATGGAAAACAAGTTCTGGAATGGTAGTTTCTGAACGCTTAAGGTGATGAAAAGATGGTAGGATTTTCTTTTTCTTTTTGTGTGTCTAGACGATAAGTAGACTAACCTGGACTGTTGTGGGAACAATGGGTTTGGGTAGAACTTGCTGAGCTGAATACCCACTACTGCCAAAATGGGCCAGTCGTTCCCGGCAGAGTGTTTATTTATAGACGGTACCAGTTTTGGACAGTCTGTTTCAGTCTCCACCAGGACCATGAATCAGAAAATGGCTGACATGTTTGGACCATCGACATTTTAAATTTGTATACCTGTAGCCATTGATCTTTGTAATAAATGACCCGTTGAACTGGAAAACTTAAACATTCATTTGTAGTGTTATATTGTGCGTCATGCAGAGACTATAGGCACAGTGAAAGAGATGTTGAACTTGAGTAAGAAAACCTTGCCCATAGTTACAGTCACATTAAAATGGCCTATTGTCAACATTTCATTTCTTGAAAAATCGCTCTTAGGACCAAATGGAAATCAGTTTCTTTTTTTCTATTACTTTCTTGGCCCACAAGACTCACATCTGGGTTTCATTTTTTAAACTTTGGAACATTTTAATGTTTTTTGACAACAGTCAGAGGTTGGTATACAGCTTTATTGAAGCTCTTGCATGACAGATATGACCTGGGAGAGGTTTTTTGACGCTGTGGGAAAATCCCAAGTCAGTACTCTTGTCTCTGTGGCGGTACCAGCGGAAGGTTCTAGTCATCAAAGGAGAGGTAAGAGCGATGTGTGTGCATATCAGTTTGTGTTTCGGACTCGTATGGAAGTGTTGAGATGAGGTATTGGGGATGAATGGGGACGTGATTAAATGCAGATTATTGCTTCAAAATTGTGACCCTATCCGCATAGTGGTTCTTGCTGTAAGTGATGATGATGATGGAGTAGTACTCTGAAAGGGCCTTTCTTGCTGAGTCCCATGGAGCAGGGCCATCTTGTGACAGTGACGCAGCCTGGTGACTTTGGAGGTTTAATGCCAGATGGGATAGAGAGGTCTTGTGACAGCCGATTTCAGGGCACCACGTTTACTGGCAGCCGGGTGATGGTCGCATGCGGACCTGCATTGGAAATGATCTCCCATCCCACTCAGCCCCCATATGGGCCCCTCATCTACAGGCCGTGTGGCCTTTCTGTCCGCATAAACACATCCTTCTTCTTAACGCGCTATTTGCTTAGCAGCATGACTCACTCACTCTGTGGAGTTGAACTCCCCCTATTCCTGTACCCCCCCGAAGCACCAACCCATCATGTAGCTTAGTTGAAATGTTCCCCTTCAGTGCGATGACATCTGAGATTTAAAGTACTAAAACATCTTTATATTTACGCTGCTTTTGGACTTGTCCTGACCACTAACTTTTATGGAATCCTTTTTTTGTTTTTGTCCTTCATTGAAATTTTGTCTCTTTTGCCTGGTACATCTCTCTCTCTCTCTCTCTCTCTCTCTCTCTCTCTCTCCGTTTCTCTCTTGCATCTCCATTTGAAGTTGGGTAACCAATTCCCCTATCTGTTGGGCGGGCTATGGGTGAATAACCAACAAAGATTTTTTGACCCCCGGACACAAAGACTCTCTTGTTAGGGTAGGGGCCAGTACTGGATTCTTTCCGCTCATGTCAGGGGTCTGTCCCTATCGTTAATAAGACCCCGTTGCATGGCCTTGATGGGCAGGAATGCTCTAATGTCGTGTCCCGTCACTCTACTTGTAATGGATTCCATCAAGTTCTTGCATCTTCAAACCATATGTAATAGGTTGGCAAATAAGATGTGTACCATTCGACCCTGCCCCCCACCACCACCACCTACGCTCGCAGGAGGAAGAGGAGAGATGATGAATAAATTAGTGTGGAACATAGCTGCAGGCTTGTCTCAACACTTGCTCATCCTGTGAAATGGTATGTGTTGCTGGGGCATGTAAATGTTTGTCTATGTAAATGGCACCTAACCGAACATCCCAGTGTGTACATATCAATTCACCTTTTTTATTTCTTGCTGTGTTTAGTTATATCCTGCAACTTCCAGCGGGGGGCAGCAAGAGTAAAGTACCATACCTAAAATTAAGTCTTGTTCGTTTGCAGGAACTCTTGAGACCCTTTCTTGTTTCAATAGTGTTCTGGGTTTATGTCTTAACACATGGGCCCTTGGTTCATGATACTGTTCTATATATGTGCGTTTTTGCTAGCGAAGATACCTAGTACCCACCCCTCTGGGCTGGGCTGTTCTGGAGTCTTGCCCGGTGTTGGACCAGTTTCTGGGCTTTTCTCCAGCAAACTTGGGAAAGAGGCTGGTAAGACTCAAACAGACCCAAACTGTGCCTCTGCCTTCCCCAGCTGTACCATCAGAGCACAAAGTAGAAACGGTTCTGGTGCTGTTCAGTACAGAGCATCCCCGTGAGACAGAGTGACCCCTCAGACCTCAGTCTAAACCTTTTGGGTTTGTGGATTGGGCTATATGCACTTCAGCCTAAAGGCACTCCTGAAAAGTTCAGGAGCAGGTTGTTAGGACTGTTTCCCTGCACAGAGTACAGTAAGTAACAGAAGGTTCAGCCCATAGAAAAATTTGTGCCCAGATTGCAGGTTGGCGTGTGTGCCTTTTTTCCTCCGGACATTGTCAGCCAGTCAGTCTGTAACCTCCAGGGTCCTAATTTGAGCTGTCCCTTATTGCCTGTGACACACGCCTCTGGCATCTCTGGTGCCTCTAAGTTAGAATGTGTGATGTTCAGAATAGCTCCCGTGTCTGAGCCGACTCACCAACATTTAGGATGATGCCCCTTCATGCGCGTGTGGGTGGGTATGGGTTTTTTTTAATCACTTATGCAGATCTCATAAAATGTTTATTATATTTTAGATATGACTTTGTTTTGCTTAATTGACTTAGACGTGAAGGCTGTCCTCACTCCCCCCCACCCTCCCCCAAACAATATCAAGGCCTGAATAATACATGGAGAGGTAAAGTAACCCATAGGCCGGAGGAGGTCCAGCCAGGCTGTGCCTCGGGGCCCCGGGCAGAGATCTCACAAGGCCATTCTTGCCTTGCTGCTGTCGTCAGGGGTCTATACACAGCAGCCCTCCATGGCGCCATAAAACATTTATGTCCGGAGCAGGACGGTATGCGTTAGGGTTTTAGGTTTCAGCTTGGGACTATTATTTAACTGTGTACTCTTGCACCCAGCGCTTTGAGGAAGCCTTTATCCATCCTCGCACCACGGGGGCGGCTCCTCACGTAGCCTCTGGATGGCCTGCCCGTGACCCTCCGTGGATAAAAGATTGCCAATTAATAAATAAGGAAGGGATGCAGAGTGTGACGTGCGAGGCAGAGCCGGGGTGGCGGCAAGGGCCCCAGGCGTGTTTATAGCCACTCTTCGCAACAGCACAGCTCACCCTTGAAGCCCCGAGGGCGGCGCCCAATAGTGCGGCCGCTCTGTTTGCCTGTCTCCAGTGTCTGTCTGCCCAGCACACAGGAACGGGGCAATGGCATCATTCCCAGGTGCTTTTGTGTGCTGTGTTCCACTGATGATGTTTGTTTGTTTGTTTGTTTGTTTGTTTGTTTATTGCTAGGTTAACGGTTATGGACTGACGTGAAAATTCAGGGTCTTAGAAAGACTGTGATGCCAAATGCATGGCCACTTGAAAATGCTGGCCACTGAAGCTACTGTCTGGTCTTACTTAGCAGACACTTATCCAAAGTGATGTACATTATTCTTTTTTTTTTTGGAGAATGCAATGGGCAGTTAAGGGTCTTTCTCAGAGGCCCATCAGTGACCCAGGGATTTGAACCGATCAAAATCACAGCATCCTAAACCATCAAGCCACGTTGCGCCCCCACAAATCACCAGAGCGATTTTATTTATTATTATTTATTTTATTGCGCCAACTCGTAATATTAAGGGTAGAACCACATAAATGCAGTGCAATTGATTGAACCTTATTATAAATGTATCGTGCTTTAAGAGTAACACTGAGATTACTCATGATCGTCACTTTTGTTTTGTTATTCAAGCAACACGGCGAGTTATAACAAATTCAGAAATGTGCCGGGGCTGTGCTCTGCATTGTCCGGACCGGGTAAGTTTCCCCCAGGATTTGAGGGCCCTGCGGCAGTTTGATTCGTTTGCCAGAAGGCTGTCAGAGTTAAGTACATGGAGTGGTAACAGGCTTGATTAGTATGGTGCTGGAAGAGTGAGACGCAGGGACAGATGTGTCCACTGTTTGAGTCAGGCCAATTTCGTAACTCCAGGGTGCTGCTCGCTCTGAGTCACTCTCCACTCCCAGTGGTTTGTTGCCACAAAATATGGATCTTTTTTTTTTTTTTAAATACACCCAGGGCTCCATGGGATCAACGTGTCAGGGCACCCGGGCTGTGTTTAGAACCCAGGCCCGTAAATTATAGCTTCCGTGATAAAGGTTAGGTTTGACAAAGTCTCCTCTCTCTGTTTGCTGTGGATTCCCCTTCATAAAAGTTTCTAAATTGCTATTTGTTGGCTTGTTTCGCTTATTTCGTAATCATAATTTTTTTGTTTTTTTTTCTGCCTGGAGCAACTTGTTGGGGGGGGGGGGGGGGGGGGGGGGGTGGGCGTTTTCCCCCCCGCTGTCCTCGCACCGGGCACCGAGCCGGGAATGAAACCCG
>JAAGVU020000123.1:6527236-6547263 GCA_011763525.2 Mormyrus iriodes | reverse complement strand
CCGACCGGGGGGCTGGGGGGGGGGAGGCTCCACCCACGGCGGGGGGGGGGGGGGGTCGCGCGCGGGAGGGGGGGGGGGGGGGGGGGGGGGAGGCACTAGGAGAATGGCTTTCTTTTAAGGGGGAACAGATTTGCATCAGAGGTTTCTTTGGTAACAGAGGCAGGTAATAGGAAGCTATGTGATGCAACTCCTAATATTAAGTTCCTGCTTATTTTATCATGACATTGGGCACTGGATAATGCAAATGCCAAGCACGTATGCAAACGCAAAATAAGAAGTTAAAATAAAGGTCAAAAGCTCTTGCCCTCTCCAACCTTATATACACAACTATCTGCTAGCATTGTTCCAAGCTCAGCCAAGGGAGGTGCAGTGGGCTTGCGCCGCCCTTCAGGACACCACGGAGGGGGAGTGGCTGTGGTTGACCATGTGGCTGGAGGGGGACGACTCGGGGCTACTGCCAGAGCTGCTGCCCTTGGCCTTGATCTGCAGCCAGGTCTCGCCCAGTGCCTTGGCGAAGTGGTCGTCCACCGAGCCTGTGATGGACACCGAGTTTGTCACTGGCTCCGGCTCCTTGTAGTTCTTGCCTAGGCTGCGGCGGAAATGCTCCTCGATGACGGGGTCGCAGGCCGTGTTGGCTGTGGGGAGCAGGAGTGAGGTACGTTAGCACAGGTCCACCAGTGAACCACCACCAAGCAGTATGGTCTACAGTCTTACCTCTAGTATTCCTAACTGACTGGGTGCAACAGTCACTAAATACACCCATAATCCATGTATGAAATATACTGAACCACTGCCTTCATTATAATAAATTACAAGCTAGTGGGCCTCATTCAAACACACAGGAGTGCACAAACCCCATATCCGCTGCTGACGGTCATGGGCATCTCCCTCACAGCCAAGGCAGGAGCCAATCCAAAAGGACGCACCCTCCTCTGAGGCCTTTAAAAGCAGCTTTAAGGCACAGCGCTCTCCCAAGGAGTGCCTCGAGCAACTCTGAGAGACCCACTTTATTCCCCGTCAGGCTCTATAATAAAGCCACACTTTTTTTAAAGCCGTTTATAGTCTTATTTCCTGTTCTTTTATAAAGTTTAATAGTCTTTGTGGGTAGCTTGTGGGAACTTTTACTGTCAGATTGGTTCTCGGATCCACACGACACTTTCCTTAGCGAAGAGAAAACCCAGCTCCTGTGCGTTTTCTGAAGAGACAACATTTGCCTTTGTGCCAACGCCGTGTTATTCATGAATAACTATATAGCTCCCCCCGCCCCCTTACATAATACCTTGACAAGTTGGCTGCCAAACTGTATTCATGAGAACAATAAGTTCCCCCTCCCCAAAGGGGGGGTCACACACAACACACCTTTCACCAGAAGACTACAAAAGACAGCAAAGAATCAGTACCCGTCGCTCTGATCATTTAATATGCTTGGAAATATGGAACTATGCTCTTCAAGCAGGTGGCACAGAATAAGGAGTGGCTTTGTGTGCAGCTAGCCCTGCGGGGAAGCTAAATGACTTCACCCTGTGACCCACACAGATTTCTGCAATGCCACCGTACAAGAAGCCCAAAGATCCCCATTGGCTACGGGGTCTGGAGGCATCCAATACATGCAAAGAGCTGAAATCAGAAAAGCCGAAATAACACACAAAAACCCAAACTACCTTCTTCCCGTAAAGTCGGTTCGGGTTGCCAGATTTTGCCACACGTAGGGGAATAGAGGGACTCCCCGGTAAGGATTCGACGTGCCGGTCGTTGGGACTCACTGTTGGATGGCCTCCGGTAGTTGGGCAGCATGCTGGCCGAGCAGCTGGTGTGAGAGGCGGGGCAGTGCGACAGGTTACAGTTGCGGTTGTTAGCAGAGGCACAGGTGATGACCGAGGGGCGGTTCTGAAACGGCACAGGGGGCACACTTTCAGACAGACCGTTCGCTATGGCAAGTTCATCAGAAATTTTGAAATTCAAATGCCAGAGAAAAAGTAGTTGATAAAATCAGAACGCTAAGGCTAGTAAGACTCGCATTCTTATTCCCAGGTTTAGAAATAAACTGGAGCAGTCTTACTCCTTATAGGGGAGATTATGACGCGTGTCCCTTAACGTCCTGACCACACTCGCAGGATCACAGCACAATCACGGTTTACCTGCTGACGTTCCACTGCATTAAGAGTGGGCGGGACGGCCACAGCACGGACGGCGTCCACGCTATTTTTGGTCAGTGCAAGGGGCTGGTCCATTCCCAGGCCGGTCAGGTGGCTGTAGACGTGGTTTCCATGGAGACTCAGAGGCGGCACAGCGGTACGCTCCACGGGGCTGCGACTGCGATCTCGTGGGTCCTTGCGGAAGTCGCCGTTGGCTGGCTTTCCTCTGTAGGACACAAAGGTAGGTGAAGGCCATGCATATTAGGTGAGGTACAAGCTCAAACAGGGCTGCCTCAAACAAGCCACGCTGTGTCAACAGAGGCATAGGCACTCACGTGAGACTCAGGGTTGATAAGCCCGTTAGCGGATGGGATATGGAAATCTTGGTCTAAAGCAGGCAAATTCGGGGAAAGCAGCACCTTATCGTTCATAAGCCATAATGAAATAAACATGTCAACCCTAAAGCCACTCCAGTAAAAAAAAGTCAGAGGCCATTCCAGCCTGACTAGTCTTCTGGGCCAGCTAACATTGCAGAGGCTGAACAATGGGTCTCTGGGTCCAGCCTCAGAACAAGGGAAGGACCTATGGTCTCTGAAAGCCTCATCCCATCATCACAGGTAACACAAAGAACTCTGGGTAGGTGAAATGGTGGCAAAGCCCACATGGAAAGCAATTATCTGAGGCTGACCTGTGTGTACTGCCTGTAGGCCAGAGCCTATGCCACTTTGGTCGACCGCCACACGAGGTCAAGGTGTGGATTGCTGAACCTGCTACCAGTCTTTATCATCTCTGAGTGAGCTGCATACATTAAACCACTGAGCCGGTGAAGGAAGTTACCACAAAGCCTGGGGTTTTAAGTTTATTAACAGAAAGTACACGTGCTGTAAACCAAATCCCAGTCATGGTAATCTGAGTTGGAGGAATGACAGAAAGGTCACACACGCGTGTACACACCCACATGCACGCCCGCACGCTCGCACACACGGTGTCATCCCACCAATAAACGTGTCTTTGGGTGGGAGAGAGGACGGCTCAATTTGCAGCACTGGGTTCTGCCAGCTCTGGCGCTAGGAATAATCCGTTGCTAGGCAACCAGACTGGCAAGGAAAGCATGTGGGGCACACGATTTCATCCTCCGGAAGCGTCCGCCAGGCGGGCCGGAGAGAGGACACGCCAGTTAGAGGTTCGGGCTAGCATACAATATGCTGGAGGCCATGCGCCTGTGCCCGCCCCCACCCCCTCTCTCTTGCATTAACTCTATTATTTCAAACAGTTGGCTGCAATCTGTCTGCTTGCTAGGGGCGCTTACACTCGGACTTCCTAGGGAAGATTGTTAGAACGCCCCAGATGGGGGTCAGCTATCATTTCCTTACAGCCACAACGGACAAAACCTCCCCTCGTATCACATGCACTATTATACATGGGAGTCGTCAAGAGCATACATCAAATCCACAGACTGAACTAATTCTGCTCCCAAACAGTGCTAAGTAAATGCAAACATACAAAAAAACAAAACAAAAAAGTAGTGTGAGAGCTGCATAATGTGTGCCCAGGATAAAATAAACATCCTAACAAAAAAAAAAAAAATCAAGATTCCCCCTCGCCAGTACACACCCCCACACCATATGAAAACACAGGAAATGTAAACAGTCTGATGCAACCCCACGACCACCACCACCCCCACCATCAAGCACAAATATCTCCCTTTTTCTGTCATGTTAACTTAACAAGCTCTCAGGACTAGTCAGAACATGTCAACTTGGTGCAGAAGACAGCTATATCTTTTTTCTCCCCAGAGTCCATTCTCTTGATCTTGATTAGTGTAAAAAGTGGTGGGGGAGGTAAATACTAAATACTAGGTAAATACAGCTTACATGAGTAATCATGACCCAAGTATTGAAATCACCTACACCAGCATGGTATTTTTGGAATGCTTGAGTTTTAGATGAGACCTTAATAAGCTGAGATAACTATGGAGAAAATTACAGCTATAAACAGCAATAAGATTTACTTTCAAAAACTGCAGTTTCTAACGTATTTGTATGGTTATTTATAACTAACATTCTATGGTTTTTAAAGACTGACAGTTATTGCCAAGTTACACAGGATGACTGCAATAAATGAATATTCCAGATCCATCCCCTCTCACATTAAAATGAAATATTAATGTCAAAACACAAGTGCACTAGTTCTTACAGCACTGAACACAGGCTTCCCCATTTCTAAAAACTCTCTCAAAAACACAGGTAAAAGTCTTCATTCAAAACTACTGTGCCATTAAGACTGCAAAGGTGTTCATTTACAAAACATCTGCACTATTTATAATCATCTGCACTAGTTTTTGGCCAAAAGGCATTAGATAACTTACATGGGTAAGAAGGAAGAACGATCCCTTTCTGTAAATGACATTTATTTAATTGACATATATAAAACACAGTTTAACTAAAATTCCCAGCAAAGTTAAGAATGAGGGGTGTTGCCGTAACAGACTGAGGAGGTGGGCTGCTGCTGACCTAACATTAATTGTAACCAGAAAGCTTGAAGCCCCAAAATCAAAATCCTCCCACAAGTCAGGCTACAGCCATCAGACTTGGCAAGCTGTCCTGTTTTAGTGAAAATACATGGCAGACAAGGGGGGGAGGGTCATTACAGGCTGGGCACCCCTTCAAAATAAAAGCGCAGTAACCTTGGACCTACGTGTGCTAATAAACTGGTGCAAAGGTGCAAACACACAGTCACAACATAAGATAAAATACTCAAATGGAAGGAAGACATTAAAATCGGGCCGAAAATATGCTTTAGAGTCCCAACAGCTGGTCCTCTCTCATTTGGCTGCCTCTTTTTTTTTTTTTAAGTAATGTGTGATTTGCGGCATATAAAAGTGTTTAGAGAAACAGATTAATTTTAGAAGCACAACAAACCCACACTGTGAGCAAGATGAGATTTCAGCCTGCTAGTCTTATGTTGTTTGTACTCTACTGTCCCTCCCTTAAGACTCAACCTCCGGTAAATAATCCATGTGACTGGTGGTGAGTAAGACAAGAGCAGGTGAAGCACAGGCCAAACAGCCGAGGGGTTTTATTTCTGTTCATTGTAAGCCCAAGATTCATTATTCTGAAATGATATGCCAAACAAACAAGATGGAAGGCCAGCATGTAAGAATACCACAGTGCTCAACAGTCCT
This sequence comes from Mormyrus iriodes, assembly GCA_011763525.2. Lineage (NCBI taxonomy): Eukaryota > Metazoa > Chordata > Actinopteri > Osteoglossiformes > Mormyridae > Mormyrus > Mormyrus iriodes. Next base: position 6,541,944 of record JAAGVU020000123.1, on the reverse strand, counting down.
GCTTTGTCCTGGAGGTAATAACTTGTGCCTTGTCTAAATTGTATTCCATTTCAGCTTCAGTACGCAAATCCTGCCCCCTTCCCCCCTCACTTCTTAAAGTCGTCTGAGCCTCGGCTGGAGAGATACAGGAAACATCTGGGACAGATGAAGAAAGGGAAGGGAAGACCGCAGAATACAAACTTGGCCTTGTGCTGCGAGTCCCCTAGCAACCGCACGTTGACTGATCTAGGTGTTCCGTTTGGACTCACCTCCTTTACCCATCTCACCTAAAGAGCTCTTTCCAGTCTCATCATGCTTTAGATCAACTGACGTTTTCTGAAGATCCCACATAATTTATACACTTGGACAAAGCCAAACACTGCACAAGAAAGGACTGAACACACAAATGATATCACTGCAGTCAGGAAATTCAGTGTGCCAAGGATTATTTCATTGCATTACCTTCCAAATACATTTGCTGAACTCCCGAAACAAAAGCAGGAGTTCATTATTAACTCAAAACGGCCTACTCTAAAAAAAAAATTCCATATCTTAAAGACAAAGCAGCAGACCAACTCATCTCAGTTTTCTTAAGAGCAAGCTTGTTTGATTTACTGTCCAATACTGCTGAAGGCACAATACACCAGTGGAAGTCTGGACAACATTCCTATGGCAGCATCCAAATAAACAAACGTGGTGTTTGGATTAAGCTGTTATTTGTAATCTTAAATGAATTGCTCTGTTGCTCCAAAACCCCTAAGAGACAGCTGGTTTGAGGACAACATGATAACAGTAAGGGATGCTGAACTGCAAGGTGCCCAACTTTTTCATAAAATGAACTTTAAAACTAAAAGATTAATTAATTGCATGGACTACACATGACTGCAGAAGACTAATGCTGAATTTATTTTATTTTTGTCAACCAAAGGGGAATAAAAATACTAAATAAGCATGTAACTAGTAAAAGCGCAGTTCTCGGCAAGTACAGTATGTGAAACACCCACACGCTGAGTAATTTCACCAGTTCTGACCACCCTGGCTCAGCCTGTTCTCCTCAGCCCTTGGCTAAGTCCTAACTGTGAGAACAGGCTGCTCTAGAGGTTCCCAGCACAGGGCTCCTGAACCAAGGGCCTCCAAAACCAAAGCCAGAGGGAAACTCTTAATGTAGCAAACTCCCATACCACAGAGAGGGACTCTTACTGCAGCGAGGCGCTCTCACTGAAGCCATCTGCCTACCAGCGTTTTTCTGGCAACAGAGGCGCCCACAGGAGGCAGCCTTGCAGGAGAGGGAGGATCACGCTGATGCAGCGAGACTTTTACGGCAGGGATGGGGGGGGGATCGCGCTGCAGGGAGACGGGCCAGTGCAGGCTTCCAGCGTGCAGTGAGCTGACAGGATAAGGAGGCCTTTGTTTTCAGCTCAACTGTGAAAATGAGAAAATGGCCCCTGCCTGACGAGAAGAGCACAAAACGCCCAGAGCGACTAGAAACTTGGCTTTTGTTACTTTTCTTTAAAAAAAAAAAAAAAAAAAAAAAAAAACATGCGAGCACCGGACCAGTCCACTCACAGCATCTGGTTAATTGGGATACAGCATGATTTAAGTGTTTCCATGGATTTAACTTTCACCTGTGTGAGATGGCAAAAAATTTAACAGCTGATTCGGGGGCAGTTTTCTACAGAGCAAACATACAGAGTGTCAAGGGCTTAAATTTTATTAGAAGTGGGATCTGAAGAGCAGCTGAGTTTACCTACGACAAATAGCAAACTTCCGACGGGGCCACTACCGATACCCAATATCAGTTACCTATTGCGGGCAAAGGGGAGGGGGGAGCTAAAAAAAAAAAAAAAAAAACAGTAGTGGAAACTTGCATTTAGAATAATCACATGCTTCCTAGGAAAATTAGCTCAAGCAAGTAAACTAGAGATCCTCAACTATTCTAAGAGCAGCTCAGTTTTAAAATAAAGGTTTGTTTATTTACCTTTGTTTTATATAGGTCAGAAAAAATACATACATTTACCCTTAAAATAAAATAAGGTCACATGCAAATCAAAGCACAAACTGCTATTGTTGCAAGAACCATTAGCAACCTCAGCCGAAAACAGACAAACAGCATTTACCCGGAGCAGTTTCCGTTCTTACCAAAGCCCACGTTTTTTCATTTCGGTCACCAATTACACACGAGTGGGCATGGCAGACTGCACAATACGCCACTTCTACACTGCATTTACGTGGCTGTCAAAGGCCACTTATATTCCTCAGATATTAATGCTCTGCGAAACCACATGCCACAATGCAAAAGTTGACAGTATGGCACGTTCATTTTTTGAGCGGCATCACAGAGACCACGCGCTCTCTTGACTTTTTATGGGATGCAGGGACAGTGGGAGAAACCACAATGGAAGGAACGCAGGGGGGAGGAATAATCATGACCTTTTTTTGAAAATGATATTTATGCAAGTGCTGACAAAGCTTTGCAAAACGCGTGCCACGGTCCAAACGCCTATTTGTACTTTCTTTGTCCCATGGCCCACTCCACTCAATCACATGACCCTCATCACCCACAAACCATATTCCAAATATGGAATGAACCCCCTTCAACTACCCAGCTCCCTGCTAAAAGTTATAACTAAAATATTATGAAGTGTGATCAAACAGTCCTTTCCGCAAATAGTTTTGAAGTGTATATTTAAAATGTATAGGCTTATTATAAGGTTCATACTAAAAGAGCATAGAAATACACACAAAACTTAAGGTTGTCAATAAATAAGTCCCAAGGGATAGCAACTCAGAAACGATGGCAATGCATTTTATGGGGGAAGTTTCCATTTTGATTGAAAAGGATCCCATATCTGCCCCCCCACCTAGAAATGTGTCCGGTCTGCCTTAAGCGCCCGAGTCCCAGCAGGTCACGAAACATTCCAGGCCAGTTAACAGAACGGGGCGCTCTGCCTGACACTGCCATGAGTTATTTGACGATAAATAACCATGTCTGCGGTCCCATGATCGAACACAAGTCACTCTGCACAGCAAGAATGCGTGGAACGCGAGGGCCCCAGCAGCGGCTGCCTCAGACGTGCCATGTGCTCCAATCACGAGCCTGGAATGCAAGGAATTCTGGGCCATAGCCCCATGCCAACCAGCAGAATGTTCCAGGTCATGATAAGCCTTAAGCAGAAGTACCCCCTCCATACACACACCTAATAAATGATGGTATTTATTTCTCATTGCATTCATAGGAGGACATTCACATCCCTTTGTAATCCAACAGAAACAAAACTTCAGCAGTAAACTTCTTACCCTGTATGACATACTGCATAAATTAGCGTAGTTTGAAACCATGGGTCCAACAGACTCATAGGTCATCTAGCAAATACAGTCATCTATAATCCATCTATATGCTAACCATTTATCCTGGTCAGGGTCATGGGGGTGGGGCTTGAGCCTATCCCAGGCAGCACAGAGCACAATGCTGGGGCATATATTGTAGAATAAAGTCAGAAGTCACATGCTGCACAGGATGCACTCACAGCTGTGCCACAAACAGCCGGCTCATCTTCGCCACGTGCTCATTGTCACAGTCAATGTCGTTGTCCACTTGGTCCCCGCTGTGCTTCCTCTTGCTGGGGCTGATGGGAGGAGGCCCGGTCCTGTGGTTGGTGATGGCCGACGAAATGGACACAGGCTGCATCCTGGGGTCGCCCCTCAGAGCCGCTTCACCTGCAAGCAGAAGTCGGACAGCCGCTCAGCACTCACGTGGGAGTCCATGCACAAAACTCCAGAAATGAGGTTGCTCCAAACGCTTCCATGTAGACCTGGCATTTTAAGACTTGCTTACTTCTATAAAGGGATTTTCAAACCTGAAGAAATTCAGGCCTGCTGCCTTGCTCAGGAACACACAGACAGGGCTCCAGGCGGGACTCTAACCGGCTACTGTCAGTTTACAGAGTCCTGCCATCAACCACCAGGCCTTTGTCATCGAAGAGCCCCGAATAGCCTCTGCAACTTGAAACTTTATTACATTCGCGGCAAGGTCTCCTTTCACAGTGTAACCATGACGCAATGTGGTTCACTACGGCCTAAGATTAATGCCATTCTCCTCATAAAAGGTCTCCCCAGACAGAGCTATAAAGTGTGATAAAAAAAAAAAACTCAATGAGATTAGACTACACTACTTATCAAGACACCAAGGGACAGCTAAGCCACTACTGCCCAAAAGTTACAGGATGTCAACTGCTACGTTTCCCCAACAGGGAGCAGATTCACAAGACCAAGAAGCCTGCTTCAAGATCCCCTCGACCTGCACAAGCTGGCATTTGAGTCCAGCAGCTCTGAGTAGATGTACAATGTGTGGACTGAGTAGGCGCAACACAGGAAAACTACCACTGGCAGCAGCCCTTGGTGGGGACTTTCCACTTTAGCTAAATTGTAGTTTAAAAAAATGTTAAAAAATAAGTAAAGCTGGTTTAGCAAAATGCGAATTCTGTGTCTGGTAAATATTGGTATAACAAAATGCAGACCACTATCAAAACAAAGCATGGGGCTCATATAAAGGCCGCTTTTACAGGACAGACATTCCCGAATCACGGCTGCACATTCCGCAATGTGTGCTTCCCTTCCGTTCCGTCCAGCACTAAAATTAACCATTGGCTTTAAAAGAAATAAGTTCACTCTCCTGAAAGGGCAGCACAAACTAAGCACAGCGTAGGAGAAGCCAGCGATCGAACTGAACCAAAAACAAAAAAAGAAAATTAGCCGCTGTTAAATTAACAAAAGGACGGCCCAACCTTCCCTGGGGAGAAGGCTACCAGTGCTGAGCCTTCAAAACAAGAGGCCCATTTTCCTGACTGGCATGTCTCTGCTCGTCTGACCGCACACCATGGCAACCGAGATGACATCATCGTTTTGGCAAGAGAGAGGGCCGGTAATAAAGAGGACTGCGGGCAATCTACTGCAGATCAGCCCCCCTCCCCCCCATCCCACACCCTCATCCTGCATTAAATGATAGCCTATCGGCACTGGGATTTAAGTATGAAAACAGAAGTACTCAAATAGATCTGCTATTATGAGTTTCATACCATAGACTAGTATGAAAACTCATATAAGACTATTCTTGCAGAAGTTATTCAAACTGCCTAAGAGTCACACTTCTCTCTCCTTTGAGTAAACTCTGACAATGTACATTTTGAGCTGATAATTAACTTGAAATCAGCTTCACTTCACACCTGATCCATAATTTGATGACAATTAAGGTGTAAGAATCACATTTTCCACCATAACAGAAAACAGTAAACAAGCATCAAAGAACAGGGCACAAGGGTAACCCCCAGCTCCCTCAACATAGGCTCTTTTGGAGTTTCAGCAAGACCATCTTTCATCCAATGCACTGCAGCAGTACAGCAGCCATCATCTTGTGGGAGATTTGCCCAAAACTCGGGACCCTGCTGGTCCCAGTAGTTTCAGAGAAGCCGCAAGATAAATGTCACATTTCTTTGCTGGTCACGTTCAAGAGTTGATTTCCGCAATAGGATGTATGACCCAGAAGGAAAAATCTTCCAGAGGATCAGGAGGCAGTGTGTGTTAAACCACAAAGTGGGGGGGGGAGACTGCAGTGAGATGGGGGAGTGAGGTTTCAGCTGTACCAAAAAAGTTATGGTACAGTAACCTTTGTTAAGAACTGCCTGTGAGCCATAAAGATCACTATCTGTGTCAGGAGAGACACATTAAAATGTTTGATCTAATGAAAGGCAGTCAGTCATTAAGTGAAAATGATCAAAGGAGACTTTCTTGGGACTTCAAACATGAAGCTCAGGATGAGATCATTTTACACAGATCATGAGCACTCCTCCCCCCTCCCCATCCCCCCACAGCACTAAAAAGCAAGAAGAAGCGCGCTGCACTTTGAGAATGATATTTTTGGCTGCCATTCCCTGTAATTTGAACTGACCACCAGAGGCGCCTTTATTTTCAGATGCATAAACGTCTTTCAAATCAAAAAGAGGGGGAAAAAAGCAGACCTTTTCTTTGCTAGCAAAAAAAAATCTATTATTGACCGACTCAAATCTTGGATCCATTTTAGTTATTAACAGATATACATTGGGGTAGGCTGCCATACATGGAAAATACCCAGAATTCATAACTGCATAACCTAACACTGCTACACAGTGACGAATAAAAACGCCACGACCACTAAAATGAGGGAACCAAGCAAAGGAGTGGGAGACATGCAACTCTGAACTCATATTTCCTTTGCACAATGGTTCTGGTCTCCACATTACTAACCCCACCCATCACCATACTGTTCTACCTGCAGTAAAGTGTGTACCATCCATTGTTCTACCTCATTTATATCACCAGCTTTCTTTCTTTGGGGGGGGGGGGAGAGTAATGTGTTGGTTTGTTAGGTTTTGTAATGCTGCTGGATAACACCCCGTCCCCAAAAAGATCAATTAAGATAAGATCTTATCTACTGCAGGCAGATTTTTGCATTTGATCAGCAAGAAAAAGTGGCAGTCAGCACTACCCACCTCCCCCCACAGTAGCACCAAATGTCATGGCAGCAAGTGGCACGGGGGGAGGTAGGTCAGCCCCATGTGTGTCCGCAATACCATATCTACAGAACAGCTCTCAATTACAAGCTGAAGTGATCACAGTACGTAAAACATGGCAATGATTTTACCACAACTTCCATCAAACACCCTCTGAACCAACACACAGTACATTACCATGTGACGTGGCAATTCCGAAGGTGAACACAAGTTTACAAAGACAAATCATGCTCTGGGACAGGAGAAACATGTGCATTGAACTTTGTGGCAAAATTTAAACACTTCACAAGCCAACAGCTGTAAACCGTTAATCAAAATCAGCTCGTTTGGGCATCTCAAATCAGAAGACTTCTAATCTGAAAGATTAGATCAGAATATATAAACAGATTTGCACAGCCCAACAATTTGAGCCTGGCCAGCTGCACTTGCAGCGATGTGCCTGTCCGTGGACACAATTTAAGAAAAGACTAGAAAAGCATTCCATAATTTATTTGGCTCCATTAAAAATAGCAGAAAGCACGCCACGCTAAGAGCACGCAGAAATGGCTGCGATTATGTATTTCTATCCTCTGTCACCAGGTCATATGACCAAATCGACAGGGGGGAAATAAACATTCCAGCAAGCAGGCCTCTCATCCACGTTGTGTGAGGCAGAATGATTAGGCATACTGAGTGAACAACACCCCTTCAAAACAAATCAAGAGCAGCGGCACTGTGCAGTAACTCTCAACCACATGTCGGCTGAATGTGCTTCACTGATCTGCCAGTTCATCTTTGGTCACTTCTCTGAATCATACAGTGCAAGACAAAAACCTGGCATGTTGCAACTGTGAAGAACAGCTTTAAGTAAACTAAAATCAAAGCCAGTTTAAAAAAGTGATAGAACATACATAAGACTTGTCGTTTGTCATACATGACAAATGTGCGTTTTAATAAACTAGACACTGCCAACGTCCTGCGTTCACCCAAAGTTCTTAAGCAACTGTTTTACGTTAGCCACTATCCGGCAAAAATGATTTGCGTGTACAAAGTTTGCTCAGCAGTATTACAATGTACATATAAATTAACCAGCAGCCAAAACTGTATCAGACGAAAGCATGTCAAAGCCTTATTTAGCCTGAAGACTATCACAGGGGTAATTCTTTCGCCCTTTTTGTAAACAGCAGGATAAAAGGCAAACACTTGCCAGATATAAAAAAAGATGAGGACTGTAAAATTAGAAGCAATTCACACTGCTACAATGACATAAGACAGATAATAGCCGGACAGTTCAGACTGTTTGATGTTACTCAATGCTCCTGCTGGGCTTTTTATGCAAATAAAAAATCCATTATAACAGAAGCAATATTTATATAGTTAATTAAGATGAAGACATGGCATGGGACATAACCATTAACTTCGGTTTAGTTGAGCAAAAACAGAAATACTAAATGAAAAACTTCTCTAGTCTTTCACACTCATTACAAACTTCAGAAAAACACGCATATTTCCCACATAACTAAGTTACAAGCTTTGCACATCAAATTCTTTACCAGTGTGGAAGGAAATTTGGTGGTGATATTCAATCAGAAAACAAAAAGAAAAGTCAGTCAGGTCCAATTAAACAAATCTCTTGCACTAAAAAGAAATGTCAAAAGTTGGCAACAGTTTATATTGTACATCCAGCACACAAACATCTTAAATGCCCTGAGAAGCCAATGCTGTAATTCATCTTAGCTGAAATGTTCTGGGTCAACACCAGAAACGGTGAGTGGCCAACGGAAATAATTACAATGCTGCCGGTTGTTTAAACAAGGGTGAACATGACAGAAGCTTGAATAGCATCAAGACACTGATATTTTACACAAACACGTGGCCTCCGTTCAGAGGGGCAGCACTGATGCCAGCACTTTACAAGGCCGTATCAAATGTGGCCGACAATCTGACTCCTGCCCACTAAAACCCGAACCCACAGACTACAAGATGTTTAGCGGGAGCATGGCGACAAGGGGAATGTTTACACAACTGAGGAATGAAAAGGTTTCAAATAAAGCATCCAGTCCAGAGGAATCAACAGGGCTTCATTTAGCTCTATGGCTATAATGTTGCAAATGGGGGCGGGTCAGAACCAACAACCAGGAAATATCAGATATTCACACAAAAAAAAAGTGTGGCAAGAGATGGGGTCTTTGCATGAAAAAGGAAAATCCTTGACAAGGGCAGAATGGAGCCCTCAGTCAGTGGAGGTGTGCAACACCCCAGGGGCCCATACACTGTACTGTGTTCTCAGAGGCATGCAGCACAAAAGAAAACCACTTTTCTCTGCTTTTCATTTTCCACACTAGGAGACAACGAGCATCTGGGGTCTGGGCACTGCCATGTGGGCTTGTATCGCGTTTCTGTAGTCTGACATGTGATGGCCGACAACAGGAGGACAGTACAGCACGGATGCATTGGACGACACCCTGGGGCCCCCTTAAAGGCCCTGTTATGGTGGGTTTTTGTCAGATAAGATTCATCATGGTGCCTGTCATACCACAGAGCTCCTTGAAGAAGAAGAAAAAAAAAGAAGACAACCCCATTACAGCCAACAACACCTGGTTTTGCATTGTGGTTCCACTATTGAACATTGGGCATCATCATCTCTGGTCAGCTTCAGGCAGAACTAACCCCTAGATTAGTAAACTATTTTAACCAATGTTTTGTGTGGAAGGCTTTTTTAATCCAAGGGAGCTTAATTTACTCATTGTAGTGCATCCAAATTCACAACTAGATATCATCTTTAATGAAACCCTGGCTCATGAACAGGAAGTACTGCAACAGCTCCCCCCTGGGAAGTGGCCCAGAAAACTGCTGATCTCCAGTCCTTAAAACTACTACACTAACTTAAAATACTCCATTGCATGCCTTCTAAAAGGGCCGTTTCCGCAATTACTAGAATTCAAACATAAAATAAGCCACAATTCAACTATAGAACCACAAAAGAGGCCTTGAATATTACTGGATATACAGGCAGATTACGAGTAGTTTTATTATGGAAGAACATACCTTCACAGATATCCCTCAGGCAGACACTTAACCACCACATCAGCAAAAGTTGAATGCAACATAGCTAATATACTTAAGCCGTAAGTCTGGAGAGGACCAAAGACGTCATCACAAAAAAATTAACACATCTGAATGGTGTCTATTTTTAATCAGACTTATGATAACCACATTCAATGGGACAACCAGCTCCTTTCTGATGAGCATACTGCCTTAACAAGTCGTCCAGCGAGTCCTTTCATAGTTTAGAGAGTCTGTACCTTCCGCTAAACAAGCTCCTTTTTACCACTTGTGTTTTATGTAAAAAATGACGTAACACACATACACGACATTCTTCGATTTATATATAGTTTGCTGAACAAACATTTCTTTATCAGCCGTCTTTCTTTACTCGCCCCACTTACTGTACCTCTCAGCCTCGAAAAGCGGCTGTATCGCACTTCTCCATCTATCTTTTTTTTCCCCACATCTGAAGTAGGTTTTCTGTCCTGAGGGAAGGGGGCACTTTCCCCCCATCCACTCTCAGGGAATGCTCCCTACTGTCTTTAATTCACACAGAAACCTAACCCTATTTATAATAAAACATCGATATTATAAGCGGGGATGGCCCAGCGCGATCCTCCGAGACGATGAAATGGCCTTTTATCACCTATTAACTTATGTTACAGCGTTTCCAGTCGACTTTTTACTCTTTATAAATCGATCATTAAGACAATATTCTTTTGTGTAAATCCGTCACTGCATATCTACTGACAGAAACAAAATTATCCTTAATTTAGAAAAGCGACACAGCAGCAAAATAAAATGGATAAACCGTTACTTTACCAACAGCTTAGACGATTCCACTAATCGCTGTAACTGTACTGGGCCTTTAAACCATTAACTTTTCTATGAAAACGATTTTAAAAAGGTCAGCGGCGTCATCCCAACCCGTAACAAAAAACAGAAGTGGATAAAGTAAAACGCATTGTTTACCTTCATAGCAAAGTATGCCGATGTTGTTGTTCATTTTGTCCAGATACTGGTAGTTCAACAGGTCCATTTTCGTAAGAAGCATTTATCGAGCAAAAAAGACCAGCTAGTTTGCTTTAAAAAGTTTAGGCAATAAGGAGAAATGGTGCGACCGTTAAGCTTTTTCTTTTTTTCCTTCAGGAATAATTCCCAACGCCAAAGGCCCAGCCTTCAGCCAACTTCTCCGAGCAAAACAAAACTTCAACCCGTCAAGGGTTGAGCCTCCTGAATAAAGTACCTATTTGAAAAAATTCCGGCGCGGTTTTAGACTTTTTTTCGTTTTTCGTGCTTAAAATGTTTGAGAAACTGCGTCTTTTTGGGGGGAATTGGGGGACAAAAGGGTCGCGTCAGTTCTCCTCACAGCCCGCTGCAAGTAGACTGCACGGACACGCAGGCTATGCTTGGTATGACTCGAATGCGAACGCGCTTCCTCCGCAGGCTCGAGCCTGCGCGCATGCGCGTTGGATTTTCCTCACCCCTCCTCCGAAAGGCCTCGAATATCAGGGATTTTTCCTGCTCCAGGTCAGTCTCCAAAATGCACCAAGAGTGCGTGTGTGTGTGCGTGCGTGAGTGAGAGAGCGAGAGAGAGAGGGTGAGTGAGTGAGTGAGTGAAAGCACAGAGACAGAGGGGGTCACAAACAAGGAGGGGGGCTATGTCAAAATTCTGTGACAGGAAACAGTATTGCTTTTGGGGGGGGGGGGGGACCACTCACAAAATAAAGGCGTCTATTCAGGCTCATTTCTAACACTCCGTGTAACCCAATACGAAGCTTTTCTCAGTACTACTGTACGTGTTAGTTTTATAAAGGGCCAGCACTGTAATATAAGTAGATTGTATCCATATATAAGTACTCAACCTACTGTTTTAACAAAAGTTTTTCAAACCATAGTCATCACAGCTACAATATTATTATGTCTCCAATACTACTATAACCTTCCAATCGTCACCTAACTGTTTATCCTGGATTTGGTTGTGAGCAGCCTGGAGCCTATCCCAGGAAGCACAGGACATAAGGAACAGGATTCCAGTTCATCCAAACTCCACACACAAAGCGGGGGCAGTTTTTGAACCCACAGCCCTAGAGCAGTCACCCGCCATGTGCCCCAGTCCTATAACTGACTATGATATTACTCATCATTTAAAAAAGCAAACCGGTATAAAATGGCACAGAGACAGATATATAATCTGAAGATTTAGCTGGCATAGACAGCAAGTAACTTCCTCTAAAATTGTCGAATGTTACAGTTTTTTATATTTTTGGCTTGCAGGGGGCATTTAAATTGTGCTGGAAACATTTAAGGAAATATACTTTAAAGATTTTTTTCCTGAAATTTCAAGATGTTGCCTTGAAGAAATATGGTCTTACTAAATATGTCCAGATGTAATATAATGCATATATTTCATGGTGATAACGCAAACGATATACATCGTAGAACATTTACTTCGTCTCACATAGCAAAACATACATAATTCGTTTACTAGCTGCATTTTAACCATAAAATCTCATTTGCAGTTCCAAACACTTTAACGCAGCTACAACGACATTGCCACGGCGAGTTTAGAGTGGTACTGTAGTGCCCCCTAGTGTTACGCTCCACAAACGTATGCAGTCTGAGAAAGGACATATTTACGTATTGAAATGCGTATTGCTAATGTACCCGTCTTGACACTGCATCCATATAAACAGATCCGGTAATATACACAGTGCATGCATGTGTGGTTGTAATATTTTGTGAAAAGCTATTGTGTTTTCATAAGTAAGAGAGAGCAAAGGGAGGCATGGCTTGTAAAATGTCCAATGTGCCACTCGACCCAGAAGCCAGCAGCTGACATGGGTGCCACCCCCAGTTAACTTCACATTCAGCCTTTCCAGGATATGCTCACCGCCTGGGTGCTAGTATCCCGTTTCGCATCCCACTCTCCTGCCTGCTCATCTTACCCACTTCTTGGCTTCAAACCTCAGAGGCAGTTAGCTTAAGCCTGGAACTGCCAGGAAGGCCTTAACCATCGCACAACAAGTCAAGTCAACGACAGTGCAGGACAGTGCAGCATGTAATTTGAGTTTTGGAGAGACAGAGAGCAATGTAAAAAAAAAAAAAAAAAAAAGTTATAAACGATACATACTCAAAAATAAAATTCAAATGGCATGCAATTAAAAAAAGACCCGAGAATAACTAGCTGTATGTTAAATGACAACATAATAAAAAAAAATTTTTATAAAAAGCAACATAAAACTGCATCTAAATGCCATTAAAGTGCAGTGAAAGGGCCATCACATCAGTACATTTAAACATCTGAGTGGCTCTACACTGGGGAGATACCTCAGTGTGTAACCCGGGTTTGCTTTCATCCTTGCATAATCTAGCAGAGATCGATATAAACAATGCAGCCCACTTGATTCACTTCGAAACCCTAGTCATTTCCATGGATTAAGCCTGGTGCCCATAGCCTCTCTGTGTGGTAGATGACTCAAAAGTAGATGTATATTTAGGAGGAGGCCTCATGCCGGTCACGGTCCCACAGGAGGAGGAAAGGCAGCAGTAATTTTGGATTCCAGAAAACAAACCCCTAGAGGATGCCGCCGGACACAGCTTGATGGGAAGGCAGAGATATGGGGCAGTGATGGCGGACAGGGCATGCCGTTACACTGGAGCCAGACACAGGGGAAGGCATGGGGATAACTCGCTTACTGTCCCAGGGCCTGCATCACGAAGCAGGATGTCTTGCTGAGCCAGATAACTTGTCAGATTTAAGGTACCCCAGTTTAAATGGACATCATTGTTCACTTATACTTAGCCCAGACTACCGTAAATCCAATAAGTTATCCGACTAAGCAAGAAATCCTGCTTCGTGATACAGGCCCATGACCTGTCTCCTGTAGGCTCAATTCTGTCTTGCTCAAGATCTTACTCTGGCATGACATACACCACTTGCATGTTTCAGAATAAGACAGAAATGAAACAGGCTTCTGCACCATTGTAAAAAAATGTCTTGCTTATTAAAAAACCACAAATACAACTGTGAGCTCAACTCTTCATACCAAAGTAAATATTTATGTGTCATGTTAAACACTTGGAATTATTGATGAAAAGTACATTACTAGTTTAAACCCGCTCTTAAAATCTGGTTAAATGGCTAAATATAATTAATAAACTTATATATTGTATACTAAATCCAAATGCGATAATCAAAAATGTCTCAAAAAACAATACTGACGGTATAGTTTTAAGGTAGAATGACAATTTTGTTTTAAATTATGTTTATCATTAAGAAAATATATGGCAGATAAGATTATTTCACTGATTATAAGAATGAAAAATCTAAACATAAAATTACACATTTAGGGCATAATCAATCTTTTGCACAGTAAGGGAATTTCAAACTTTTTAAACAGATTAAAATTCAATGTTCAATAAGAATTTACTAATGTCACACAGCTGCAAAAAGAGAAAGTCGTTCGACTTTTTAGAGTAGTAATGACCCAGAGAAACTTTAAACCCTGGTAACCTTCACTAGACTTGCATTCTACGCCAAACGCAGCCCGCAAATGAAAGTAAATAATGTGCCAAGAGGGATTTTTAAACCAGTTCTACGCTTTTCAAGTGACCTCTCTCATCACTAAGATTACAGACTCTGCCCTAACTTTACTCTCGCTCGCAAAGAGGATTAGAGGCTTCTATTCACGCAATAGACCTCCAAGTCCACCTCCCCCCAGCCAACCACCAATTTCCAACACCCACCTCCCCCTACCTCTGTTCAATGCTAAAGAAAATGGTTCTCATTGGTTTTAAAGAGCCATTGTCTCATATTTCACACACTCTGCAGAATATCCAAGCCAACTCAGAACAGTGTCCCTATTCAGTGAGCCCCTTAATCCATTGTCTCCGATTGTGGGTAGTTTAAGGAGACAACAAGGACCCACAAACACAGTATAATTGGGAAAAGCTCAGTCAACAGTGTGTGACTGGCTTGGTGTCCAACGGCTGAATAGTGCAGTAAAAAAAAACACAACAATCCAGCTATTCAGCATAAGCGGGGGGGGGGGGGGGGGGGGGGGGGGGTGTTAAATTTACCCAACCTCGAGGGGTGGGGGGGGGGGGGGGGGGGGGGAGGGCGGGGGCTGCGGCGTTTGGGGGGGGGGGGGGGGT
>JAAGVU020000123.1:6508741-6527136 GCA_011763525.2 Mormyrus iriodes | reverse complement strand
GCTTACAAGAGGAGCGTCGAACTGGTGGAGTGCGGTTTCGCAAAATGCGGTAGAAGTAAAACAACACAACAAACAGACGGCGTGACCAGGGGGGGGGGGGGGGGGGGGGCGGGGGGGGGGGGGGGCATGGATTACATTTTACAAACTCACGCGTGATGGACGGTTGAACGTGGGAGCGGACAGGTGACGCTGCCATTTTCAGGCGAGCATGCGTGCTGTGCAGCTCCTCCCCGGCCACGCAGTGCCGCGTTCGTCTGGGGCTCACAGAGCACGCGTGTTCTGCCACAGTGAGGGACTCATTATGACAACCCTGACAGCTGCACGCTGCATCTGCGTAACAAATGCCAAGGGCAGAAGAAAGCGTCTCTGCTGCTGACATGCAAGCATATGGGGAACCCCCAACCCGTTAAAAAGGGGGGAGGGGGAACGTAAAATGTATGGAACTGACAAAAATGTTCAACCAGGAAGTTCAATCCAGACAGAAACCTAACAAAATATAATAAGTTGCTGTTGTTACTGTTTATTATGGTCTAAATGTCATTTTAATTGTATAAAAATCTGTTGTGCTACTGTGAATGGAAATAATAAAGTATCCATCCATCCATCCATCCATCCAAGAAAATCTATTTTAAATCTATAGTATTTAATAGATGCTTTTATCCAAGGTTACAGTGTATCCAATGATACACAAGTGTGAGACAAATATTGCATTACAAACCTACAGTTGTCAAGGAGTCAACTGGTGCAGCTATGCTGAGCCTCCAGTAAATGACCGGTAACAGGCATCAAAGAAAGCTATTCAATGCATTTCAGACACAGCAAGAACCTAATTGAACTAATAAATGAACAAGAAAACATGAATGAGAAAGCAAGTATCCCAGAGATGAGTCTGATCTGTTTTATGGATCACAGAGCTTGCCTTTCGTGGGGCAGCTGCCTTTCCCTGCCAGGAAGCTTACCACAGATTTACCCTGCAAACCATGTGTTGGATTATTGTTCTAATAATAAATTATATCCCTGTGTGGGAATTAAAACGAACAGGCCCCTTGTTCACTGGGCAGCACTTTCTACATTGAGCAACAAGTTAAGATGATTATTATTATTACGCAGTTTGTTCATGTCCTGGGGATTTGGCTTTACTCCCCCCCCCCCCCAGATAAGACACAAGCACCAGCTGGTTTCGCTCCTTCACGTCTCCTCGGCCAAACCTCTGCAGGAAGTCCGCTCTCATGGCGATTACACCCTGAGAAAGGGCCGCCCCGGCATGCCCCAATCTGCACAGCAAAGATGCTGGGCCAAAAAGATACACTGTTCATCACCGTGTCAAAATCAGCTCCAATCGCGGGTGCTTCATATTTTAAAGTCTATGGAGGGGAGGCATGAATCCGTAGCTAAAACTGAATGACTGCATGTTTTCAATAAACGACAAGGTCTGTCACCACATTGGGAATTAATCTGTGATTTTTTTGGTTTCAGAGCTGTGTTGTGTGTTTGACCTAACAATGTCCCAGGCTCTCATTTAGATGGAATAAATTAATAGCAAATGCCACTAACATATAACTTCCAAAAGATAGAGGATTAAAGATCTGCAATAATGAGTCATTGAAGAGTCTGTATCGGTGATTCTCACAGCCCTTCACCATGGCAGGAATCGTGCTGAAATGTATCACATGAAACGCCAAAATATCTGAAAGTACAAAGAAGAAAAGGAGTGGGGCATGAGGGACATAGGGAACCTTATAGAAAGACTGAGGGCAAGGAAATTAACAGAACATGCTTTCACTAGTCTTATACATCTTTAATACGCCTAACACCGGTAAGGCAACCTCCACTAGGTGGGACTGTAGATGATGACGAATTGACGGATTTGAGAATGTTTTTATTTATATCTGCTGCAGGATTTCCTGTAAGTGACATGGCTGCATTGAAGTCATGTTTTATGCTGGTTGGGGTATATGAACACGTCTTACCTCCTGTCATCGGACACTGGCAGAGCACTCAGAGAGTCGTGCTAACAGGAAGCCTGTCTGTACAACAGACGCCAGCCGAGGGGGAGCAGGAATTGCCTCCTTGCCTCCATTGTTTTGGCAGCGTAAGCAAATACTTCGCTCCTTTGGAAGAGAGCGCCCCCGTGGGGCCGACAGGTGACCCGAGGGCGAGGGCGGCCGGGGGCCGAAACTGGATCGTGAGGGAGCTTCGCCCACATATAGACACGCGATACACAGCATGCACACACAAGCAGCCCAATTCCACTCCTTCCAGACAGCAGATATAAGGGGGGCGGGGGAGGCGGGGGCCTTCAACCCCTCCCTGCACAATGTCACGTACCCCTCATTCCCCGTGCCCATCCGGGTCTTCCAGTGCCTGAGGTCCCAATGACTAATCAGACACACAGCTCACCTGAGGTTTTGCTCTGTATGAACTGCTCTCACAGAGCTCCGCCCCCATGCCTTGTCATGTCAATCTACTCTTTAAAGATCTACGCTCACCTAAAACCCAGGTGAGCAGCTGAGGCCTGCCCTTCTCAGTGGGCTATGACTTTGCCAGTCCCAGCACATCCCAGACTGGTAGCCAAGCGGGCGTAGACCTCTGCAGGTTCCTTGGCCTAATAGCAGTGCCTGAACATGCTTTGCCGAGTACCCCAGTACAGCAACAACTGGCCCCAGCGGGGCCCTAGGCAAGCTTCACCGCCAGCACCGCTGGTGTGTGGCTCAGCAGCGTAGGATGCTGTGCCTGTGATTGTTAGGCCGCTGGTTCAAATCCCAGTGTCAACAGCATGGTTTCGCAGTTGGGCCACTGAGCCAGGCCCTTAACCCCCAACTGCTCCACAGCCTGTTTCACCCTGCTTCCTAAAAAAAAAAAAACACACACATTTGGATAAAAGCATTGGCTAAATAAGTAAAATGTAAATGCAGGCACCTTGTACCACCTCTGGCAAACTTCACTTTCCAATTTCTCAACCTGGGGGTTCACAGTGGACAGTCATAGACCTGATGGCAACATTAAAAGCTGTCGACTCAATGGGGACATTTGCCAAGTCGCCGCCCCTCAGAAGATGCTGTCCTGGGCAATTGCCCATCTTGCTCTAGCCAGGATCCTCCTCTGGCTGTCTCAAAAAGATCCAAATCCTTTTATCCATGACAACAATGAAAGCTTCTGAAGACAAAGAATCTGTGTTGCCACAGGACCTCGTCATGTGGAAATGAGTTTCCAACATCCAATGACAAATGTAGACCGGCCATTGCCTAATATGGCATACCAGGTAAACCCATGTGACCATGCGTCAGTTGCTCAACTAATCAAAGGAGCAGTGCTGAAATCTCATTGGTTAAAATACATTCCATTACTCGGCTATGGCTTCACCATAGCTTTTGAAAGGAATATAGGCCGCAAAGGGAAAAAGGTCCCATTCAAAATCTGGATGCAGACATCAATGTAAGTTTACAATTACAGGTCATGCCTTATTTAAAATATACTGTCACAACTATAATATTTCATTTATATTTTAATAATTTAAAAAGTTACTTTCGTCACACAAATGAAAAATTCCAGACAACCATGACCTCCATATGCATGCCACAAATTGTGCATTTAAATGCAAATCAGCTTCATTTTCATTTTTGCAAAGAGCGGTATATTTACTTTCCAGAAATAAGCAAAGGAACCAGCCTCCTGATTTGGAAAGGTTCACAGAAAATGGTTCCCCAAAAATGTATGTCAATTCAAAGACTTATACCACTAATAAAATTCTAGGCAAACTTACTGACAGTGCAGTGCTTAAGTATTTTGTCTTGACAGATCATGTTAATCAAAAAGGCTATGAATACACAAGTCTTATCATGGACATTATCAAACTTATGTCTTATCAGGACACAGCAGCTATGCAAGACAGATACACCCCCTTAGGTAGAAAATCTGTCATATCAATACAGATGGTTACCATATCCATAAAAGTAACCACTTTAACACTAGTCCACTGAGTGTAACATAGCCCCAGGCTTGACAATGTCATTACACAATGACACAGCATCCACTCAAGTGTGGTCTCTTCATCCTTCCACACATTGTGTAAAATCTCATTCCTCCATCATCCAAGAAGGACCGGCTGCAGAACTGGGGAGGAGTGGCAGCTTTTCATGGGAGTGTGTCAGTCATGCGGCTGGGGGGGGGGGGGGGTCATACAATTCCGGACAGAACCCCAAAAGCTTGAATTTTAGAGCACTAATGTGCTCTTCTGGCTACCACAAGCCAGAAGTCCAGGAGCCTGCAAGAAAAGTGCTGTGGTAATCTCTCAGGCAACTCCGTGGCATCGTCAAACAAGAAATGGTACACGCATCTACTTACGTATCTGTAATACCCACCTTCAAACCCAAAAATGTACAGTGCTAATATGCTTCGCTAATTGCATCTCCAATCCGCAACACATACAAACAAAGTGCAACAGGGATAAATTTAACTGGTGTTTACGAGACAGTTGATGGTGGAGGTTTGGCTAACGGCCTGCAGCACTGCCAACTTCCTGTCCAAAGGTCACTCTCATTCTCTGGAACTAACTCAGAACAACATTTCCTTGTCCCATAATGGCGTTATAAGTGGATAAGCATTCAAATATCACCGCTTGCATAAGGGACACTGAACGATGCAGAAGGTAGATGCCCAAAGAGGCTTTACGACTTTGCAAACCCACGTTTTCCCCAGTGTATTGTCAAGCAACTGGTACTTTTATTTTAAAGCTGGCCAATCTGACAGAAAGTCCATGGGAGATGACTTCCCCCCCCATCCTCCCAAAACACACTTGATGGTGGATCGACACATGGGTATCAATGCACATAACGTCCCAAGTGGCTGTGTGAGGTTATCTACCTTACTCTCCCCATCTGGAAATGGGTCTCCTACCACCAGTGACATTTACCCAGGTCAACAGCATTGTGGGAGATGGAAGGCATCCATGATGGCATCTTCTGTAAAGAGCAGCCGGCCCGCAGCAAGGTCTCACGAAAAACAGAAACTGTACCCAAGTCGAGGGAAGAATTGGAAAGATCCGGTTTCTCAAACATCGCCCTGGCTGGTCAAAACCACTCTTTAAAGAGAACTTACTCCTTTTTAAAGAGAACCTACTCAGTTTCATTTCAACCACATTCCCACAAATCTACCCACAAATCATGACCTTTCTGAAAACCGTTACCCCCACCTACCAATAATTACATGGAAAGGCCACCTGTAATAACCTACAATAACCAGTAAAAACATATTAGTAGAAACCTGCCTGAAAAATCATATTACCGAGGTATAATTTTGTATTACATTTTAAAATTAAAAGTAGTTGTAGGCTATTCTTAAAATGTCTAATATGCAACAGGTCAAAGAAAGCATTTCACAACAACAGTACCACTGAAAGTGCCATCTGGACAGCTGGACACCACATGGGATTCGGGAAACTCCCGCACGCAGTCAAACACCACCACCAAACGTGCCGTGTATCACTGCATCGTCCAACTTCAAGAAAGAAAAAAAATAATAAAAATCACAGAAAGAGAGAAAACCTTTTCAGCTTATAGCACATTTTCAAAGGCGTTTTAATGAGTGATTTCATTCGCTCAGCATAAACCCTTAACTCTGCACTTTTGGCACATTAAGCAGAAGTGTCCCAGCTTTTGTGCGAACCCCACCAACTCTACCGCCCCCCATGGGCAAACGTGTGTGCATGCATGTAGCGTTACTACTATTATTGGCACAAATGTCATTAGGGACATATTTATTACAATAGCATTGGAAGAGCATTACTACCACTGATTACAATAACAACAACCCTCTCTGCAGTCCAAACATTGTGCACCAATGACATCACTGTGGCTGTTCATTTTTTCATCCCTGACAAGGGCAGGGAACTTGAGTCACTGATAAGCCAGCACAATAAGAGGACAGACACACATGCTCACATATACAATGAAGAGCGGTTCGTGCCCAGTGCCCCCCCCCCCCCCATCTTGATACAAACACACACAGAGCTGAATAGACACACTGAAGACAATGGGGGGCTTTCCATTGAATCTCACAGCCCTTAATGAAGACCACACTACATATAGACCAAGAAAGACCAGCCTATTATAAAGCCAAGGACCACCCTTCCCCAAGCTCGGTTGCAGGACTCACATTTAAAAAATTTTAATTGCCAGACAATTTTTTGATAATGATTTTGAAGTCATTCACAATGTGTACACAGGTCTTTTCACTGGGGAGAACACAATAATCCATTATTGTTATTATTTAGTAAAATTGCCCTTCCCCCCTACCACCACCACCCCCACCCCCCAAGCCATGTTCTCCTACCCCCAACTCAATGAGTTTACTGATTGGCTGGGCCGAGTGGCCAGGCACCCTTTATGAATTTGTTAAGCAAATTCCTTTCAAGGCACAGATTTGCAACCAACAGGAGCGCAGCCTTGCTCACAGCCAAAGCAGCCTCTGGCGTCTGTTAGAACGGCCAACGTTAAAGCCATTCACCGGGTGGGGGTGCGTGGTGTCAACGAACCGAACCTTGGAGCTGACACACACCTGACATAAAACGCCTCACAAGCTGCCGGGAGCCATGCACCAGATGAGACAGACAGTATCAGCCAAAGTAACAAATAAATAAAAATCCAGAAGGCCACTTCAAACATAAGGAACTTCTACTGAGCAGGATGCATTCCACTTGCCTGACAGAGCACAGCTCTAATGTTCCTATCGTTGGAAATCAAATAGGGCCTGGAGTTGTGAAAGGGAAACATCTTAAACACTGGACCATTGTTGTTAATATAATATTTGAAGTCTCATAAGGAAATTGTATGATTTTGTGATATCAAAATTCAAGCTGTGATTATCAGCACATCGTTAACTGCAAAGTAAATATGATTGCTTATAAATTTTACATGCACATAACCACACACACAGAGTACACATATCTAGCTGCTGTCTTCCCTTCACATTAGAGCAGGATTTAATTCAGAGTTTCCGTTTCACCAGAGCACATCCTACTCATTATCAAACCGTTTACATCCAAGCAACCGATCGTTAGTGTGGGGCTTGTAGCCTTTCAATTCCAGGAAAGCTCACCCCTTTATTAATGTAAGCAAGAGAAGAATATTTTTAGATCTCTTGAGGTTACTTAGCCTCCTTTATGATCCCGGGACGTTTAGGCGGTGCTGGTCAGCTTACGTGGGCTCACCTCCCCCACCCCCCCAGCCATCTCAGCAGGGCTAGCATCCGTTTGCGTGTTCCCAGAGGTCTGTCACAAGCGAAAAACACCCGCGCAGAGAATCTGGGCTGGTCTTGCAGCAGCATTATTGTGGAAACAGGTAAGGTGTATTGTGTTTGGACAAAGGAGCACACATCACCAAAACAAAATGACATTGGGGCACAGCCGGAGGAGCATGAGATGAAGAAACTCGGTAAAAAAAGAAATAATAATAGTAATAATAATAATAATAATAAATAAAATAGCACAATACCACATGTAAGTACTTCAAATGTTACCAGCCACTTTAAAGATTCCTGTGACTTTATGGTCAAAACTCCAAAAACATTTGGAGTCACACACAAAGAACATTTATTCTAATAGATCATTGTTTTAATTTGTGATACAGTTTTTGGGAATGACCAGCTGTTCCTTGTTTTGGTCGTTTAACTACACACAAATTTCATGTGTTTAAACTTAGTAGTTACACAACCAACTTTTTAAATACCTTAATAAATCACACACAAATTTGATAAAAACGCATCACGCCTTAATACTAGGGATTAGCGAGACCAAATAAAATGCAGGTCAGCGCTATCAGAGTCCCGTCTGAACGGAGGCGGCGCCAGGCAAACTTATAATTACCGCTCCCAGCGAGCTCGCAAGCGCAAATTTCAATCAGGCGATTCCGCGCGGAGCGGGATTTGCGGCCCTTAATCTAGGAAGGAATTCCGCCATACCCTCGGTACCCTCCAGGGGTACGGAATAACCGGCACGGGAGTACATCCTGGCCGGCTGCAGTAGATGGAGTCCATGCGGAAGAGATACGGGTTCATTTAATATATTCAATTCAATTTATTTTTATATAGCGCCTTTCACAACAGAGTCGCCCCAAAGCGCTTTACATAATGTATCACTTTAATATATCACTAACTACCCTGCCACTCAGAATATGGGGAAAAGGTTAAGCAACGCCAGATGTGTTGTGAAACCCAAATAAATATTCTACAGTCCCTACTATATTATAATGAAGCGACAAAAGAATATTAATTAGCCAAATACATCAAAGACGTTGTGTGTAAATGCAATGGCATGTGGTGATTTTTTTTTTTCAAACCAGCACAACTTCACACTCGACAATGAGTAATCACACACAAACTTGTCACCCCTCCCAAGTGAAAATATAAGGACAAACTGAAAAAAATAGAGGGCAGGCCAGCAGGTTTAGCGAGTAGTCTTTGTTCAAAACAGTATAAAGAAATCAAACTTGTTCATGGTGTCCCGTACTCTAAAGGCATAACCAGCAAAACCAATCAGTTGTTTACTACATTTTCCAGCAACGTGTTCGAGTAGAAATTGCAGTTATAACTGAAGGTGTGGTGTCTAAAAGCATCTCAGCAATCTGCAGAGAAAGGAGGAAGACAGCTGTCTTTCACTCCTGGTTGGGGGAGGGTTAAAATGTAGTATTTAAACTTACGTTTCTCATCATCATGTACTAAAGATGCCGCTCTTGACAGAACATCCAAAGGTGTTTCCATTCTTGGCAAGAACCTATGGATAAGGGAAAGGGAAATATTACTGACAGCCACAAAAGGCTCTGCCGGACTAAATCTGGTTAAGTTTGATAACAACAAGACGCAAGCGAACTGTCCCTCTTTCCCCGACGGGAACACGCCGCTCCAGGGGCGAAAATAATCAGCTAGTTTCCAATGATAAGACAAGAGTTCACCCTCCTGATTAAGGAGCACGACGTTATACACGAAATAATATAATACTGCATCATTCAAAAATGACAAGGCTTACATGTCAGCAATTATTCTCCAGTAATGATTAGTGAATGAAGTTGTAATGCTTTTTTTTAAGTACAAGAGCGCAGTTCTGGCTCTTTCTCTTCCTACACTCGACATTCCAGAAATGCCATTTAACGTTTTTCCGCAAGCGAGCGTACTTTTTCTCAACTAACACCAAAAAGGCTTGGATTACGCGCATCGGGTTTCTAAAATAAAGTATAACATTACACAAGGCTCCACACCTCAAGCAATTTCGCGTCGTCTCACGGTAACTTGAAAACGAGACCCGTCCACCCTTTATCCTAAACACCGTCAACAATAACTCGGCAAAACTTTTATGTTTAAAGCTTTTATCAAAACATAAACAATCTGCAAGGCGACTGAAGTATATTTATAGTAACTTGCGCCTTATTATAAGGCGACGCGTGGACAGAAAGTTTACCGAGATCCTGGAACAATAGGGATACATTTCTCTTACATTGCCTGTTTACTCAAATTTTATTATCGAGTGCACCCTCAGTACAAAGCAGGTTCCGCATACAAGCAAATGTTTGAAAAGGTTCGGGGGAAAAACATCTTGTACTCGCGATCCTGACATCCTGATTTGCTAAACCTATAAAGTGAACGTTTAAATGACTGGGCTGGATTTTTCGTACAGTTATTATACGAGCTAAGCGAATGAGCACGACATTTCATCTTCAGCTGCATTGTCGTTTTGTTGTAACGTTTATACTGCGCACGCTTGTTTCTATTATAATAGCCAACAAACTCCAGCTAGTTACATACCACCTTGAAGCGCCACTTTGGAGTCTTTGATTATATAGCTGACAGAAGACTGAAGAATAACAGGATGATGGTGGGGGAAAAATTGTGGATCCTCGCAGGCTGTATCCCAGAGCAGAAACAATGAGCCAGC
This sequence comes from Mormyrus iriodes, assembly GCA_011763525.2. NCBI lineage: Eukaryota > Metazoa > Chordata > Actinopteri > Osteoglossiformes > Mormyridae > Mormyrus > Mormyrus iriodes. Next base: position 6,517,214 of record JAAGVU020000123.1, on the reverse strand, counting down.
GCATGTAGTGACTGGAAAACTGGCCCGTAAACTAGAAGGATACGAAGAATGTCAGGAATGATGGAATTCTCTTCCTAGCAGGTGGTGAGAGCCGAGCCCACTCATTGGTCCGTCATGAGAAATGAGCTCAGCATAAATTATGTTAATGTGTGGGTTTACATCACATCCTCGGCAGGTACAAGGCGATGAGGAAGTGAAGGAGCTGGAAAGGGACAGGCGAGGGAAAGTAGTAGTAGTAATGATTAACTATCAATTCAGTATTGATATCATCTTTAAGGAAGAGTTGCTGACTGTGTTTAGAATGATTTGCCTAACAAACGTCGTTATAGATTTAGGATGCCATAGCATTTAACTGCCAAATGCTTGTCTTGGGTTACAACAGATGTGAGCATGCAATTTTAATTTCGTTATTTCATTCTTTGACCAGTAAACCGTGTCATTATTTCTCAGATAACATGGCTGAGAGTATATTTGCCTTTATTTGGGGATAGTAAATCCACAAATGAATTTTATACCCAGTAAGAGAGTCGGTTTAACATCGATCTCATTATTTGAACGTCTGAAGAAAGCCTTATAAATATACAAGAATAAGGGACTTCACGCAAAAATCTGTAAGACAAGTCTGGCATCCGCACAGCAGCCTTCCGTATTACTGCATCGTGTTTTATTTTGCATTTTTTTTTTAATTAATGGGAAGATTAATGGTCCGAATGACTAACAATGTCGTGCCGGTTTAAAATTGTGCATATTTGGGTCAAATTCACCTGAGTCATTAGCTTTGTAACCGTCACACACAATTGAAAAGAAAGTTGCATAGAAAGTGTGTAATGAAAGTCTAGACACTAATGAATACTTTCGTGACCAAAATATGCGGCATGAGTTGGATTAATATACACACGGGAATTTGTGAACTGTTTCGTCTTCAGTGAAGATCTTAAATTCTGGTTTGGGGAGCTTCAAAACCCATTAATATACAGGTAACCTTCCAGACCTGTACGTATGTGTACAGTATGTGTGTGTGTTACATAGACACAGCTGTCTGTCTTCTTTAAAATGAGCCGGCCAAGTCATATGACTGGATTATCATTAAGTTACCTGTCTCTGCACTCTTCCAGTAAATGGCAATTAATGAATTCCAGCCTCAGATGTTACCTCCCTAAAGTGAGATTTAAGAAAAAGATCATTTCTGTTGTTTTTCCAGTAATTAAATTTAACATTCATTATACAAATACATTAATGAATGTGATCCACTGGTCAAATCAGATTAGCATTCAATCTGTCTAGGAAAAAAGGCAAGACAAGTTGTTGGATCAGTGTATTAAAATTTAGTTTTTTGTTTTTACTTAGAAAACAAATCATTTTTATAGTATCCCAAGGTACATAGTTCTTGGGATAGCTGCCCAAAATCCATTCGTACCCTTCTCTTCCTGACTAGCCCATCAAGAAGTATGTTTTACACCTTTCTTTTAACCAGAAGTCCAGAGAATAACTTAAAAGCAGCAGTTACTCTTCCAAGAGTGGGAAGGATTAACGGTGATTCAAATTCAACTGAGGCTTCCGCTCAGAGACTGTGGGAACATGTGTGTGTAAAGATTTCACGATGGTGGACACAGCGGGGCCAGTATCATGTCTTCCTTCTCCACCCTTTCCACATCTTTTGCACCTTCTTTGCACTGTATGAGACCGTTTTCATCAGTCCTGGGGAAGGGGGGGGGGGCTTAGTAAATTTTCATCCTTTGGCATCTACTCAATGCTAAAAAGGTTACATCATGAATTAATTGAAGTGCAGCTGCCATAATCTTTTTTTTGTGTTTTTGCCTGCCTGTGAACTAATATGAAAATCTGCACGACAGAAATGTAATGTGAGCAAGCAGTACAGGTGTTTTTCCCACAGTGCTCACTGACTCCATCTCACCTGCGGTGGCGATGCCCTTCAGACTCTGCGTGATGCTGGATGATTTGACTATCGACGAGATTCCTTAAAATGGGAAACAGGCATGCACCTTTAGAACAACGCACAGTTCAGAAATCTCCATAAGTCTGTTGTCACACTTTTACACCATGATGGTAAGCAAGGACCAAGATTTCTTCTTCTGACAAGGGTTGTGACTGTGACATGTCAACATCTTCTGTGTAAAGCATGAAAACACAATTTCTGCAGTCTCTGCACATTATCCTAACGCCACAGAAATGTAATTATTTCCACAACATATCATGGGTGCGGTCACTGGTATAACTGGATTTGACTTTTTGCCTGACATTTCCGGCCCAGCAGGTTAAGCAAGTACAGTAAGTTCAAGTACTGGACTTCAACTGACAAATAATCTGAAGATATATTTGAGATATCTGATACGGCTATGGTAATGTATTTTTCCACTTTGTCCTCACATTGTATCATAATTGTCAAATGAAATGTCGGTCAGGCTACAGAATTACAGAAGATGAAGGTGAAATTCAGAATTTGTGTGGTTAGATGCATTTGCAGTTATATATCTACCAGACACTTTGTCCATAGTGGCACAAGTGTGGCACCACAAACTGTCGTACAGCTCGGTTGTGCATGTGTTATTTTTTATTAACCCAGAAAGGCATATTTGGGTTCTATTAGTAATAGTGCATTGTTTCCTAGCATGGAGTCTGCATGAGGCAGCAGACCACATGACGACTGACTCAGCACAGAAAAACTGGAACAGAAATGTTACCTTGTGATCTCATAGAGTGAAACTTTAGGAATACAAAGAAGCAGTTATGTGTTTATGTCATGAAGTCTTCTTCAGATACATAGCGTCCGTCTGGAGACGAACAGCAATGAATGTAGTACAATGCTGGAAGGCTGGAAATATGAGTCTGATATATAAATATTTAGATATAATTACTCTTTCGTTGTGTAATAAGATCATGGGCCAGTCTAAAGAAAATCGGTTTCCTGGCGATTTCATCCCATTTGAGCTCAGCGAAAATGTCTTTTCACTTCTGCCTGAGGTTAGCCTGTGGTTTCTGGACCTGAGGAAGCAGCCAGATAGGTGACAGTGGTGCCTAACTCGCCGAGGTCTACACCACAAGACTAGCCAACCTGGCACCCTGTCCATGTTAGGTAAACGCTGCTCTGGCGGAGTATGGCGCCACAATAGCTGGACCCACCTTGTTGTACCACAGCTCCACAGTCTAGGTCCTGGGCCACCTGCAGTAGGATCTCCTCCACGTCGCGGTTCTTCCCTGGCGGGTCCATCAGGTGGGTGATCCTCTGCTGCAGGGTCCTGGGAAGAGCCATCAGCTGGGTGAACTGGCCTTCGGGACTCTTGTCAACCTGAAGACAAGGAAGAAGCTCCACATCACCAAACAGAAAATCAAATATTTAAGGCATAATAAATAACAACACTGGTCCAAGCTGCCTAACGAAAGACCACAAGAAGCAAAACCAAAGCACAAAGACCTAAAATGATATGACCAAGTTCACAAGACACAGCACAGCTTGCAAGAAGGTAGCCCAGTCCAGAAGGTTCTAAGTACCTACTTGAAAAGTTAAGTGGAAGCAAAGTTCCTCAGGTTGGGACAGGTATCCTGCCGTTGGGAAATGGGTGGGCATGTGAGTAGACATGAGGGTGGTGTGAAGCTCAGTAGGTTAAGTAACCATTGCCATATCCAGAAGGCCACAGGTTTGAATCTCGAGTAATCATACAACTTGAGCAAGGCCCTTAACCCTTAAGGCTGATTTATACATTTGTTGTTTTGAGCCTACACCATTGTGAACATTTATACTTGTGTGCTGGTGTGTCTGTGTTTCTCTACAATTACGCCACCAAAAACGCTAGTCGGATGAGCGCACTGGGTTTAAGTTCTGCCAAAATATTTTTTCCGTCATAGGAAACAAACTTGGCAAGCTTTGCAATTTTAATTACTTTCTTTTCAACATAGTATAGTATACAGTATAGTATACATTTAAAAATCAAAGATTACTGCCACTCCATTTGTATGAGCCCTGCATGCGCTCTGCAAGCTATTCATAATTATTTTCAACCTTTTTGTCTAAATCACTAATAGATGGGTTTATTAGAAATTGATCTATTTTGAATTCCGTTTTTGTTTTATAAATATCGCAATACTTATTGCAAAAAAATCACATTGTGAAATTATCTGAAATTTTAAAATATCATGTAGCCCTAGCGTGAATGCCTGCAACTGTTTTTTTTTTTTTAAACAGAGTGAATGGCTGCAATCGTGGCAAAAACAACTGGCTAGCAACAAGCTAAACATAACTTGTCCCACACTAATATCCCCCTAGCTGGAAATAAACAACAAAACATTTGCATAGGAGGAGGTGCAATGCTACCAAGCAGACCAACCACAGTTGTTGCGGAGGGCATCACCGTGATTTCTGGGGAGGTGCACATCAGACTATGGTGTAGTGTACCTGGCAACGTAGATTCTACACAAAAGTATAAGTCAGCCTTTAGGGGTGCCAGATGCTTGCTGACCCTCCTCTCTGACCCCAAGCCTTCCTGACTCAGATATTGCCTTACCAAATAAATAATCATCACTGAAATTAATTAACTATATCTGGGGCATTGCGCAGAAATCTACACTTTTACCCATTTATACAATGAGATACTCCAATAAGGAAATTCAGGTCAAGCACTTTTGCCTGTGGACAAGAACAGCAGGAACTATCCTGGAATATGAATCAGAAGTGTTTGTGATAGCACCATGTGACTAAACTGTTTAACTTGTTGGTTTCTGCTGCATGTAAATGTATAAGAGGGTGAGCACTCCTCTACCCCGCGGGCCAGAACGTTACACCAAAGTAAAAACCAAGCCAACCAGACTATAATGCACAATGCCTCCCTTCCAGTCCAGGTGAGCTAGTCCGCCCTAGTTTAAAAAAAAAAACCAACTGGGGTACTTCTGAGCTCAACTGTAAATCCGGCCCCAACAGGTTCCGCCCATACCATGTGATGCACTCAGAGGGGCCCTTTCCTACCTCGAGCTTCCCTTGCTGTGGCTTGTAGACCACCTGTGGGCATTCCTGGAGAATGCTGCTGTAGAGCAGTCGGAAGTTCTGCAAGTTCTCTCTAACAATGTTGAAAACCTTGGATTTGTCCTCACCAAGCACCATTCTGAAATCCCCTGCAGTTAAGAAGTAGAAGAAAAAAACACTCATGACTCCAAAACCATAATCCTGAACCGGTCTGGCAATTCAAAAGGGACAAAGGTAATTTGGGGAATAACAAGTTTAGGTTATACCTGTTACCTCTGGAGCGAGATAAATGACACCGTGTATTTCACACTCGAATGGCAAAGTAGATTAACCAAGCGAATCGCGGCACTTTTCCCGAGAGCTATCGTCACCATGTTGCATCAGCGAGAACTTTGCTAAAGCTCTGAAGTGTTCCCTGGACATTCATCGTCATTTCCAGACCCAGGTTGTGTCAGAATCAGGCTCCATCCACGTTTCAAACCCTTAATTGCCTCTGCAAAAGCCACGATTCTCTGGCTTGGCAAAGGGTCTAAGATACACACCAGGTTAATAGCCAGGATTAGTCTGAGAAAAGTTAGCCAAAGTTACACAGAATGGCAGTGCGTCAGGGAAAAGTTTTTCAAAAAAAAGCGGGCGAGCATAAAAACATGCTGAGTGGAATGAGGAGGATGTTCAGGTCTCTGCAAAGTGGAGCCACCATTAACAACGGCAGGCCCATCTCACTACCACCAATGGAGAGCTATTTATTTTGGCAAATGTCAATGCTGTTAATACAGCCTGCCAGCATGAGAAGGGTCTGGCCGCAGCCTCAGAGGCCTTATTAAAGTCCCCAAAGCAAGGAGGCTGAGCTTTCACATGCAGATCCGTGAAATTAAACCGTGTGTCAGTTCAAAGTAGCAATGGAGCGAATCAGGGCCAGGCTGAACGTCCGGGCTCCTTGCTGTTGCTTGTACACCACCCACAGGCTCTCCCAGGGAGTAATGTCATGCAAAACACAGAAACATGAGCACATTCACACTGGCCCATCATTTCCGGTGCCAGTGGATAAATAGTCAAATCACTGAAGACACAAGATGCACTTTCACGTAGATAATGCAAACTGTTTGCTGTTTGCTTTAAATGGTGGCGGATCAGAAGGCAACTTGCAAACTTCTTAGGTAAATACAGTCTGGAAAGGCAGACATGCTTCCCACTTTATCTGTAAGTATTCTAGATGCCGGTAAAGGTCAAAATATAAAAAAAAAAGCATTTTCAACAACCTTTGAAATTTTATTGTATTTGTCCGTAAATATCTGATTAAAAATATGCCCTTTAATGGCATTGTAATATTCGTATCCCATAAAAATAACCTGCCCAGCAAGGGGACCCAGTTTTATTAGAGCAAAGGGGAAGAGGGTGACCAGCAATAAGATGAAAGGACACAATCGCCACAATAATGAACGTACCATTGGGACACTTAAGACTGAAGACAGAACGTTCTTGAAGAATGCTGTCTTCAAAGTTGGCATGTATGACTTGATGACACATCATAATAATCATGCTTCATAATATCATAATTTAAAGCCCAACCCTGCACCCCATACTTTCTGGGACAGGTTCTGGACTCAAGTACTGAACAAACAGATGGAAGATGGATAAACTGATTTATATGGATCTATAAAAAAGTACCATTTTGCTGTATTCACGCCACAACATCCAAACTTATATTTCAAATAACTGCCCTGAAAAAACAGTATAAAAACAGAAATATTAAAGATTATATACAAAAGATGAATGAAAAAATGTCAAGATGTGATATTAATATGGATGCCATCATTCGTCAGGAGACTGCAGCTGCCTGCCATCTAAGCTCACATACAGAGTTTCACTGCATCACCTGCGCCAAAGTCTTCCATATTTGTATTCCGGGGGGGTGCCACCGGGACTTCGAAGCTGTGATGATAAAGTAGTGGATTGCATCTTATGGCAGCACATGATTCTCTACAGAATGCGCTAGCTGGTCCCAAATTTAGCGCCACCTGGCCTGGCAGCAAAAAGCCAGCAAATGCTATGTTGAATGTAAGACTCACTGGGATTGGCCTATGTAAGACTCACTGGGATTGGCCTATGTAAGACTCACTGGGATTGGCCTATGTAAGACTCACTGGGATTGTTTCCACAAGCAACACTTTGGTTTATAGGTACATTTTAGTCACTCAGCTCAGGGTTTCCAAGCCGTGGTCCAGGATTCACACACCATGTGCTGGTTCTCTTCTAGGTTTTCCTATAATAATCTGCCCGCCTGTAAGCATTAACAGGTGTACATATAACCACTTAATCAAGTCTAATTAAAGAACTGAGAAACAGAGTCTTATCCAGAGTGTCATTAATAATGTAATTTTACAGAAACTTGAACACATGTGGCAGCAGAAGCAGCACCCCAAGGGCTCACCCGAGTACGACAGCCCAGCGATCTGCATGAAGAGGTCCTCCTCGGAGAAGCTTTCTGGCAGCATGAGGAAGGAGGCAGTGACCGCACTTTTTAGATTGGCCACCAAGGCGGCCCGGAGCTTCACATTATCATTCTGAAGTAGTATTTTGACCTACAGAAACACACAAATGGTGTTGGGGACAAAAAAAAAATCCCTGATCAATGCAACATTTCATTTGTTGTTTACACCTTGTCTGCACCTCTGATACAGACAAATGTTCATTTTTACTTAAAAAGGGACTTGAACTTTGTAGGCTATTACAATTCAGGCTAGTACAAGCCAAACATTATTAAACATTAAGTTATGGTCTGTAATTATGGCATGAAAATATGAAAGTATGACAACTGAATAGAGAGAATATAATTAATTTTACAGCTGGCCTTAAAGAACACTCAAGCCACAGAAACTTTTTTTGCATAGACTAAGTAAATAGTTTGCTTTAAATATTGCTTTAAAGTAAATAGATATGTATTGTAGTAGTACATGGAATAGTGTAACTTAATAATTACATACACATTTTTTAGATTTCTCACATAATGTTGTACTGTAATATATAAATAACATTCTGTCATATCCACTTCCTACATATTCCTAGATATTTAGTATTAGGGAATCGTCCCTGCAGATAATGTTGATTGGCCACCAGGTGGCACCCTTCCCTCCGTTTGACTTGCAGCAATAGGGACATCATACAACAGAGGGTTAGGGTTACGGAAAAATGGTGTGACAGTGGGAAATTTACCCATTATTTGACTAGTCAAATAATTTCACTCCTGATAACAAAAAGTATAGCTACTGGGATTCAAAATGGCTGCTGGTGCTACATGCGGGGTGTTGGCAGAGGAGACAAAAGTAAAGCTCTCAGGGGTCCCCAAAAAAAGCAACATAATCGTTATAAAGCAAAAGCGTACATGTGGCTGGTGGAGTGATGTGAACATTTGGCCATAAGGGTACATGTGGCTGGTGGAGTGATGTGAACATTTGGCCATAAGGGTACATGTGGCTGGTGGAGTGATGTGAACATTTG
>JAAGVU020000123.1:6468675-6480900 GCA_011763525.2 Mormyrus iriodes | reverse complement strand
GCGTGTCTGTCCGGGACCCGCATGCCTGTCCGGGACCTGCGTGTCTGTCTGGAACCCACGTGCCTCGGCGGTGCGGCTACATGGCCGTCTGCTCAGCTCTCGTTATTGAGACCATGCCCCGGAAAACCACTGATGACAAGACAAAACAATAAACCAAGCATTCCGTTTTACTATCCTTTAGTTAGTTTTAGAAAATATAACAGCAAAGTAACTAAATCCAAACTAATGGCCAGGCTGTCAGGGATCTGATTCCTTTACTACTGCTAGGCGAAGAGAGGCGTGTTTTCCTTTGGTTATGACGTTCTGCCTTCCAATGTCACACCTCCATATTGCACTGATTGCAAGTTTATTTATTTATATATGTACATTCCCTTCACTGGGCCCACAGACGGTTGACAGCTCCGGCGCGTTTGAGTATCCCAAGATGGTCGTTAGCTTTTAAAGCACACGGATGCAGTCTATCAGTGCACCGTGCTCTCCCGTGTTCATCTCTACTCCAGTTACCTGTGAGGGGGTGCCAGCCTTACAGAAGTGTGCAGGACCGACGGCTTGCCTCCTGTGTTGGACGCACATTTCCACTACCCGAGATCGACGCGTGCGTTAGCGAGGGATAAAGGGCGCCCTCTAGCATCTCCCGTGCTTAATCGTCCGTCTATCTAAGGGCCGGTACTGTTCAAATGTCCCAGGTGGCGGCAGCCTCGGCGTTCCTGGGGTCGTCCTGCTTGTGGTCGATCAGCTGCCAATGCACCACCACTGACCAAATGTGTGACACCTAGGTGACCCTACTAGCACTGTTTTTTTACATGGAGGGGTTTGTTAATACAGAGAGAATAAGCACAAAGACATATGAGAGATTATGATGAGGGGATATAATGTAATAATTTAAATGCAAAGGTCTATGTTTTGTGAGGGATAAATGAAGCTAAGTTAAATATTGGGGGCTACATGTCATCCCATTTCCTACGCCCTAAACACTTCCTATCAAAAAACAAACATATCTTTAAGTATATCACATTTCAAAGAGGCCCTGGTGGTTAATTTAATACTGGCTGCTTTATTGTATTAACGCTGGTTTCCCTTCATGATAAACGATGTCATCACATCAATATAACACAGGTGGACTGTGGACAAACTCCCATGTGGCAATTAGAGGAGCATAAAATGTGTTGCATTCTCCCGTGAGCCCTGACCTCCATTAGTGAATTGAGGGGGGGGAAACCCCCCATTTCAAAACACGCGTCCTGGTCACTGGTCAGCTTTGGCTCTCTGCACCCTGCAGAGTTACATTTTATTCAGCACCCCTGTCTCTGAGAGAACTGATGATTCTCATAAGTAACTGTGGGTAGGTGCTGAGAATTTCATGGTAGCATAATGTCCATGAATGTGGGGGCGGTGGGGGTGGTGGGGGAGGTGACCTGTGTCAAGTAAAAAAGCTAAAATCACCGCTTTCTGCTTAATCCGGTTGATTCGAGATTTCTCCATATCGCTGGCCTCAAGGTCAGGTTCCAGCATCTTCTCAGTGTTAGCAGACAGCTGCTTACATAACTGCCATTGCTGTGTCTTTCACAAACAGCCTGCAACATCTAACCCATTCTGGACCATTTTTCCCATATTTAACAGTGGGGTCTGGCTTCTGGGGCACCTGGGGGCTGCACCTGCCTCCGCTCAGACCAGGAGAACGATCTACTGACTTGTTTATCCGAGAAACATAACCACCGTGCTTGTATAACTGTCTGGCAGGAGTCTTCCTAACATGCCAGCTATTCAACCGGAGGCCAACGCAGTTCAAAGCGGAGAGTGAAATCCCCTAAGAAAATCGTGGGAATCTGAACAGTGCATGGGAGGAGTTTTTTGTCCACCTTTGAGTTTTGTGAACATGTCTAAAGCTACAATGGAAGCAGAGCGCCGACTCTTTTTAAATAATAGAAAGGGACTCAGTGATTCAAGGCTCAAGGCTCTGGGCAGCGCGTGCGTGCGTGTGTGTGTGTGTATGTGCTTGTGTGTGTATGTGCTTGTGTGTGTGCATGCCAGCCTGTGCTTGTGTGGCCTAAACGCATGTGCGTGGGAGGGAGTCATGGCGTCAGGAGGGAGAGGTCCAGTGGAGCAGGGAGAATCGTTTGTACACCTGTGGCTGTCTGGCTGTTTGTTTTGTTTTGTGCATATCTCTCTGAAACCAGTAAGGAACTAGAAGCAGCAGGTCCAAGCCAGCAGGAGGTGGAGCGTGTTTTCGGCCATCCTTGCCTGAGTCACGCCCCTGGTTCTCTACATCACTGTCACACTGGGCCTGGGCTGTCGTGTTTCTGCAAACCCTCTGCTGCTAGATGCCATTAGCAGGACACTAATAGTCATTATAGACCGCAGTGCTATGATTGGCCATCTCACTGGCCATTTGATTAGCTGTTTCTGCAGATGCTTTTAATGCCCCGGTTCTATATTTTTATCCTCTTCACAGAGATTAAGTAATCCTAAAAATAGGGCAAAGTTTGAAAGAACTGGAAGTCAGCTATAGAAAAAAGGTGTTTTTTTAGTAAAATAGGCTCCTACAAAAACAAGATTGTGCTTCACAAAATCTGTAGTACACTGGAGCTCCCAGGAGCGAATTCTTTTTTGGGATCCCTTTTATCGGTACCCTTCTTGGCAGTCCCAGTTCCTTCTGAAGCCGTCAGCAGGGGTGTCGCCGAGGCACCGGCGGCGGCAGGTGACAGAGATGCAGACGCTGTTTTCAGCGTAGCCAAACACGAGAGGTTTCCACTGAGCGCCGTTATCCACATTTTGGGGAAGCGAGGCAAGCATCTGGAAGGAAACCTGGATTGAGCAGAAACGGGGGAGCAGACAGGCCCTCATCAGCACAGCCAAGGGCCCCTGTCATCGGGGCGCCCCACGGGAGCTTATTTCCAAGGCAAGGGCTGGCATGTGGTTGCTTTACCTGGAGCTTTTATACAAACTGACTCCTGGTGCACTCATTTACCCTGCAGAAGTGTCTCAATTCAAGGTAACGCTGTGATATCTCCCCTGACACACGGCACGACACACCATGGTCAGATCGCATCTCAATGGTGTCTGAGCTCCTGTTCCTTTGCAGTGGCGCTCACGCGGTATTCCACGGGACTTCCTCTGCAGGGTTGTCACATGACGCGTGACTCTTAATCCACCATGGTACCGCACGCGGGCAAACCCACAGACCATGCAAGATCAGTGGTGAGAGAGAGAGAGAGAGAGAGCCCCTCTAGTTCCACTCCTGATGATCCGGCTTTTGAGAATACACCCCCCTGCTTTCTATGTGAAGCAGGAATCCTTGCTCTGTTGCTGTAGCAACAGTCCCGGAGGCCCCGCCTCACTCGGCCGTGGTGGATCCAGCCAATTGCTTGTCTCTTAAGGCTCCACAGTGTGATAGGATAAACAAATGCCTGTGGGTCATCTGTGAGGTCGCAAGGGGCTGCTCCTCCCCACGGGTTTCTGATTACACTCAGGTGCTTATGTTGGGTCGGGTCACCGTGCCCCATATGCTGGCGGCTCCTTTGAAAACATCCAGACGTCGAATGTGACACTGGGACCTCCTTATCGAGCCATGCATTCCTGGTGAGGATGCCATGTGAGGATCCCACTAGCCTACGTCTTATTAATTCTTGCCTCTGTAGCCACTGAGTGAGTTTCATTTCATCATCTTAGCAAGCGAGGGTCAGGAAAACAAGAATGAAACCACACTGTAAAATGAACGACCCTTAAAAGTAGGCTTATTAATGTCCCCTTCAGAGCATTAATGCACAAGATGCACACAGCCAGATGATATTGTAAATTGCAATCAAAAGTTATAATATTATAATAATTTTTAAAATATAAATTATGCTGATACCAAAGTAGACTTTTGTTCCATCCATCCATCCATCCATCCCTCTTCCAACAGTCATCCTGGTCAGTGTTGTGGGTGGAATATCCAGAACAATCACCCTCCCCCTTAATAATACTCTGTGACATGTGGTGTAAAACGTGGATGATGTCATCAGGGTGGGCGGTCCATCCTCCCTCTAAGGAAAATCTGACTCGGCACTGATGGTGTCGCCCGTCGTCGTTTCCCGTCACGCTTTCCTGCATCTGCTCCCTCACCCCTCCCCCAACAGGCCCCCATTTCCCCCGCCCAGAACATTCCTTTTCCATCCACGCTCACGAAGTGATTTCTGTAAAGAGCACAAAATTCTACTGAACACAGCAGAAAATCCTTTTTAATGTGCTGGTATTTTCCCATATAACATAATTTGTCTAGCTGTCATTTATTACCTGCATAATGTTTACCCACTTTAATAGATGTTTGTAAAAAAAATCTGTACATCATGCGTGTGTGTGTGTATACATACACACAGACCTGTACTTATATCTTTATGGGGACTCTCCATTCATTTCGAAGGGCAAAACTATAATCCCAACAATGACAACCTTAACCGGTACCCAACCCTAACCTTAACCACATGTAACCAAACAAAATATAAATCTTTCGGCATTTTTAGTTTTTTGATTGCAATCACAGATTTCTATAAAATTTCTCCTTGTGGGGACCAAAACATGGTCCCTCTCAACATCAAAATAACAGGTTTTTATCACACTGCGGGGACATTTGGTCCCCAAGTCGTGAGGTATACCTGGACCATACACACGCGCAGGCACGCACACACACAGGGTTTTTAACAGCTTTTAAAATGCTATTAATTACATGCTATCCAGGGAGTATATGTATTAGAGGAAAACCTTGCAATCTCCGTAAAAAAGAGCAACAGTAATGCTAATTATGATTTGTCTGTTTGAAAAGAAGAGTTGTCACTCTGCTTACTGCTGTATAAAAACCTCTGTAGGCATCTCCTCTTGTTTTCATTGTTGTCATGTGGATAATTACTGTAGCTCTGCTCGGACTGTGACATGCCAAACAATTAGTCTGCTACTCTACAGAGCAAATGAAGGAAATATAGTCAAAATCTATAAGACGAAGGTAAAATCTGCAATACGAGGTTAAGCTCAATACGACTGAAAATTCAGGCTGTCGTTTTTGCTGTAAATTTATTTTTTGAATAGGTATTCTTTACAGTATGCCAAAATGAATCTTTTTTGCCATTGCATGTATAACATCTGGTGTTCAATGTTCAATGCTCATTCAATGTTCTCATTACATGACTTTTTCTTGAATTTTAGACATTACTGAAAATATTTGATGATAGATGCTGTTTATAAGCTAGATTAAAAGCATTGTAAGCATGTCAATGATAAATTACATACATTTTTAATTCATAAAATTATATATAATACTGATAATTTCTTGTTAAATGTGAATGTTTTATCCTTGGTTTTTCAGCCCTGGTAATTAGGGTTTCTTTGGATTTTTGTTTCAAGTCACCCCTTAATTAATTAGGCTTGATTGAATTATGATACTGATTGAATTCTGGCTGCGAGTTGACATTTAAAATGGCGGTGAGAGATTTTTAAATGAGGTACTTTATTCCTCCTGGGGATTCTTTGGATTTTGTAAACCCCATCGTGGATTTTAGCGTCAAAGCGTGGGGCCGAGCAGCACCCATATATTTACTCTGCCAGCCATGGGATTCTAATCCACGACTGTCCAGATACGGGTGTCAATTCCTGTCATGCTGATCTATACACTACACATACTGTAGATGTATTACGTAATAAAAGATAAATAAATTTAAAATATTGCTATAACTAACTTAATAAAATTATACTTTACATTAGTTTATATTTTCAACTACCTAACTATTGCAGTGTATTTGAGTAGCTACATAAACTTTATTCAACTAAATATTAATTAGTTCTTATTAGATCTTTATATGAAATAATTTAGACAATAATTAGCATCCCATCCAGGGTGTACCTCAGCCTTGTGAACTCTGCTGCCTGGGATAGGCTCCAGGCCTCCCTCAACCCTGACAGGGGTAAGCAGAGAGAAGATGGATGGATGGATGCATGGGTGTTATTAAGTACTGCTGCTCTTTCTTGCACGGTTCGGAGACCTACACAGTGCTCCAGAGACCCACTCACAAGCATCAGATTCCTCCCCCAACTGTCATACTCCCCATGAGGAAGGTACGGTGCCATACCCTGGCTATGAGATTGCTCTCCATCGGGCTCCTAAGGGACCCAAGAGCTGATGAAACATTTACATTACATTTATTATTTAGCAGATGCTTTTATACAAAGTGATACACAATTGAGAAAGCAGGGTCAGCCAGTTCCTGGAGTAATCTGGGCTAAGGGCCTTGCTCAAGGGCCCAATGTTGAAATCACTCTTACAAATATGGGATTTGAACCGATGACCTTGTGATCACAGGCACACCATTATAACTCAGTGAGCTGCACATCACCCCTAGGATGTTATGCAACAGTACCCTCCTCCCCAGAGACAAGACCCAGGGTAAGGGGTCCTCGCCCTAAAAGGCAGCTCAGACCCAGCTCTACAGCTACCAGGAAGCCTTTCAGGAGCTTTTTTCAGATTCAGCCCCACTGGGCAGATGGGTAAACAAGCACGTGCAGCTACCAGGAGAGCAGGGATTCGCCAAGATCTCAAACAGGCTTTGTTTCCCAATAGCAGAAACATGACCGGAGCAGCCCGGCATCATACGTCTGGGTGTGAAGGTACCAGGGACGGCGTCCAGTCAAAGAAAGCAGTCAAAGAACATTTTTAAAGCATTTATCTGGGAAGTAAGTGTATGTATGCTCAGAAAAAAAACACAATTTAATATTAGAACAGATGCAAGTTAACAGTAACACAACAAACTAACTAGAACACAGCTTAAGTTCCCAATCCTGCCCTCAGGGGCACCTTATCTATTCCATGTACTCATTACTGTATTCACCACATGCTCACTTAGTTAAATTGGTGAAAAAGTCAATGAGGTATTGATTAGCTGAATGAAGAGGGCTAGTGGCCAAAAAATATATGTGTGTATTGGATGGATGCTGCACATGCTGATGTGATTTAGGAGAGGTTTTGAAATGGCTAAGCTGACATACTTTGACAGACATATATCATAGTTTTACACCAACATCAGGATCATTTAAACATCATTTTCTCTGACTGCCTAAGACCTTTGCACAGGACTGTACAGAACGTAAACAATAATAAATGATACAGCAGCTACATGATGGGGTGGAATAAATATCGGAACTAACAGTAAATAGATAAATTCCTCCATAACGTCCAAATAAAGCTGTGCGTATCGAAAACCCCAGCCTGTAAGTCTAAACAAGCTGCGCGTCACAAGCCATCGCCGGCATGTCTCCACTTCCCATGTGGCCCCAACTCACCGCAGTGAGTGCCCCTTTGGGAGAAAGGAAAGATGGCTCCAAAGAATCTGCCGGCGCTCTGACCGACGCTCTCCGAGACAGCAACCGAAAATAAATACCTGTCGTCAAGGAAATCTAGAGGTGATGCTGAAAGCAGATGGGACCTGATGTGTTTCTGCCACTGTCACCTCAATGCCAAGCCGCAGAACATGTGAAGCGGGGCGGAGGCGAGACTCCATGATGGAAGTGCCGATCGAGCTGGTGTGCGTGTGTTTGACACGTTTCAAAACATGTTGAGATCCCAAAATGCCAAGATTTTGTTTCTTGTTTAGTAAACTGTAGTAGACTGCGCTTTCCAGTATAGAACACTGCAAAAATGAGTATAGTGCAGTGTTTGAATTGATGGGGATCTAGACCACCTCATAACAGAGAAAAATATGCATCTGGGGGAAGGGGGGGGGTCCTTCTTAAAAATTGAACCGGACTGCCCACCAAGGGACCCCTGTTACAGTGTGAGTGTTTTTTCGGGTGTTTTTTGGTCTCCTTACTGACATCATTATGAGTACAACGAGAACTTGGCAGTAAATGCAGACCACAAGGTATAATAACGCTGTAAGTGACAGGGATATGTCAGGGCTTAATGGCGTCCCATTCTGACAAAAAGTTGTTCTGTTAAACACTTTCAGGAATTTACACAATAGCCGGGTGGCATTAGTATTCTACCTCCGTGTGTGGAAATGTCATGCTGCCCTAATCTGTAAAGAATGTCTGCCATTAATTTGTCACATTTGGCAAAAGAAAAAAAAAAAGTCGTCACATCCTGACACCTCTCAGTAACTTGAAATGTGAAATACATCTGTAGCTCTGTGAAATAACACTTATATCACAGACAACTTGGTATGTTTTATCTATACATATTTGTTCATCCATTCATCCATCCATTTATCTTTTTTTCACAACCACCTGTCCAATGCAGAGTCATGGTATCACTTGTGCATGTCGAAGTCTGTAATGCAAACTCTACAGTGTTTTCAGCCTAAACAGGCCATGTGTCACCTGCCATCACACACCAGAATATTATATTTCATATAATCTCCTCCTGAAAAAGTGTGTGTGTATTTTAGAGATACAACTAATATGAATGTTACATTTGAATGAATGTTACATTTTTATCGTGCTTTTCTCAAGACACCCAAAGTGTTTTAAAGTGCCAGCAGGGAGCCACTTCAAACACCAGCACTGTGTAGCACCCAGCTGGGTGATGCGACGGCATCCATTCTCAGTCACTACACTCACCACACTGTAGCAAAGGTGGTGAAGGGGCAATACATAATATCAGACATAAAAACTGGTAAAGTTGTTTATGTGGGTCAGATTAACAGTTCCAGTTAGCTCAGCTGGTTTGGTCGCTTCCTCTCTGCAATCTAGTTGCCAGTTTACTGAGTACAGCCTCAACAATCAGCCATTAAAAACACAGTCAGTGATGTGATGTTGAAGTATTAAAGTGCAAAACTGATGGTCGATATTAATGTAATTTTTCATAAATCTTTGCATTTTTACTAGAATTTGATGTGAATTTTTACACTAGTTGTTTTCATTTATCCCTGTTCCTTTTCTTAGATTTTTTTTATCCAGTATTTACATCTAAATTGTTTATCAAGCTTAAAAATGTGCTTTCAGATCCTTGATTAGCTTTCTTCTGCTATCTGAAGGGTTGGCCAGAATCAGCTGAGTTATATCAAACAGGGGTTCCCTAAGCAGTGGGTCATGTGACCTGGCCCCTCTGGGGTTGGGCGGGGTTCACAGCATACAGTGTGGGGTCATACACCTAGTCGAATACACAGAGAACTTTAGGAATTTTAGGCTGAAACAAGACTCCAATAGGGCATACATGCTGATTTCAGAAACACTGGAAATTGCTCTGATTCACCAAGCACATCACTGCCACAATAATGGACCAAAATTAGGCATTATAAGTTGGGAAGAGACAATGTTTAGTTTTATCTAGCGCAGCAGCTGAAATTTTAATTGGTATTAATTGCCTGAAAATGGAAACTGTAGCCTGTCATTAAATTATAGCTCATTAACAAAACTGCATTCCAGCTTGATGGAACATAAAATGGCACCATCTATAAACACAGAAAATACATATCAATCCCAGCTGAGAAGGATGAAATATGAGAATCCAGTAATAAGACAAAAGCAATGCATTATATAGGAACTGACTGCTGCAGTAATAAGCGGACGAGTAAATATGGCTACAAAGTCATGCACAGTAAATTGCCCATTGTTTCTGAAATTTTTTTAAGATTATTTTAACAATAAATATTAAGTAACCTATATACAAAATTTCCATATAGAAACACATTATAAAGAATTTATAAATATTGAAGTCTTAAACGGAAATGTTTAGACTAATATAGATATACACAATATTCTACTTAAATTAATTATCTAGGAATTTAATTTACAGAAGCAGAATTCCTGAATTGCTTTGAACACAAAGCAAAGTGTGTGTTTCTTAGCAACAATAGTTGGATATTTTAATTTGAACCGTACACACAGGAGAAATTCGGAATCACATCATAATATGAATTTTCAAACAGATTTTAATCGCAGTGGACTAGAGGATCCATGAGAAGCTGTCATTATGGGAAGGAGAGAAGCTTTTTAGTTCATTCTGGCCCTCTGCCAATACTGCTCTTAGCTGATGAATCGGTGTGAGAGTGTTTAATGTCACTCGGGCAAATGGGACAGCCATGTGGATGTGATCCATCAGTCTGCCAGCACCCACACATCACATCACCTCCATCACCTCCGGGGCATACACACCAATCGGCCTCCGGCAGGGCTTTCAGAGACAAAGGGCACAGTACCATACCTCCTTGCAGGTAATTCAAGGGGGGGGGTAGGGGAATAGTAATTGAATCCTGCCATTTCATTCATGTTAGTAGTGATTATTTGGGGACGAAAAGCCTTCATCCATCCATCCATCCCTCTTTCCTCTGCCACTTACCCAAATCAAGGTTGTAGGGGTAGCAGTCGGAGTAACTCCGCCGGAGGAATACCAAGGTGTTCCAAACTGTAAAATATAGCTAGTTTCTAAGCAAATAAAGGATACGTGGCCATTTATACTGAGCCCCTGCATTCTACAGTGATATATGAAGGTGGACAATGATCCTCTAACTAGCTAGAGCTCTACACTAACATGTGCAGTAATGTAGGGTTTTAAAATATGTTTATCACAGAGATTTTTGTTAAAGTCTTCATGGCATCTAAAGAGACAGTTCAGTTTTTTCTTGTTTAGCTTAATTTTTTTGGCCATGGTTAGCACAGTGAAAATATTACATTTCCAGGCATAAATCATTTAAGGATTTAAGGCACTGTCATCTATGCAAAAACTCTTGAACAAAAATAGACGAGTGGATTTGTCATGACATTAACTGACGTGAAAAACAGTAAATCATGATAATGATGGCTTGCATCTATATAATAGATCCTTGGCTGTACCAAAGAGCCAAATAGAATTAGGACATTGGTTTCGGAGTCTGGTGAGGAATAATTACATTTTCTGTCTTCTCCGGGAAGGTTCTGCCTTTCTATCTCTAATGTCATTTGCTCCCAGTAAACAAAGATCAGATCAGGTCTTAACGTTATCTGATAGGGGCACTGGCGTGCAGATCAATGCTGATTGGCTGTGACCAAGCCAAGGTCCACACAGCCACAGCCGAGGCCAGAAGCCAGAGGCCTCTCCAAGAAGAGATTAACTTTGAAACCCTCAGGAGCTGATAGGTCTGCGGAGCGTGTGAAATGGGTCGGGTATCGGCTGAGTAGGCCACAGCATTTCATGCTCTCTGAGAGTGCGGCCCACGGCGTCGGCAATACTGAGAGTATGTTCTTCTCTATTATTAAATCGGATACATGAGCAAGTTTGGTTAACCAGCTGGAAAGAACATGCTATTGTTTCTGGTGCATCCAGAGAAGCACTGCAGTTAAGTGCCTGTTGTTTTAATTTTTTATTTTTTTTAAAACAATGCAGGCATGACTATAACCCTAAACCAGTAATAACTGGGTGCAGTAGAGGACATAATTAAGACATTCAGCTTATATACTGACTGTGTTCTTATGGTATTATTTTATTTTTCACACCACACTTCAAAACATGTTTTGAAAGAAAGTGTGATTGTATTCTAAACTACAGAAACAACATTAATAATCAGCCTTCTGCAGGTATGAATGCAGGCAGTATAACTATGAGCCTAATTAAAGCAATTGGCTCCATGTTTTTAAAACAGAGCCAGATAACATGAGCGTTGAGAGGCATTCATTAATTCCTGTAAACTGGAACGATGAGGGATGAACTCAGCTGGGGTTCTGATGGGTTCAGCCAGATGTCAATGAGCAGTTCATTTGACACATACTTTCAGGTTTCTGCACTGCTTTGCACAGAAAAGACTCACATTACGCATCAAAATGACCAGTGAGATACTGGACTGCTAAATGTGAGGTTCACCTTACATGCATTTGGCAGTTAGGCTAATCAACATCCTTTAATTGCCCCTAGTGTGTTTGCATGCATGTGCATATGTGCATGCATGCATGCGTGTCCTGTGATATCCTGGCATCCTGTACAGGGTGCCCCCCTGCCTTGCGCCCTCTGCTGTCTGGGATTGGCTCCAGGTATTTTGGGTACTGGATATGCGGTTTGAATGTTTAACAGAAGCATACATGGTTTTGTTTTGTGTGTCTTTTTATCCATTAGCCCACAAATAGTTTCCATTATTTCTTCCAATAAACATGTTAGCCATAAAAGCAAAGAGAACACGAGACACCTTTATTTTCTGGACTGTACTGTAGACATACGGCATGTAGTGTGGGGAATTCAAAGAATTAAAACTGAAAAATCAAGAGATTCCAAGATTTAGAGAGACAGACAGACAG